>SJXQ01010935.1:168584-479222 GCA_006408695.1 Aepyceros melampus | reverse complement strand
AGCTAAGTCGGTTCAAGTACACAGCGGGTACTTAACGTACCGTGGGGAGGGACGAGGGAGGGCGGAGGAGCACAAGGGGACTTAGAAGCCCGACTACTTTCGAGGAGCTGGTGCGGTGGCCCGAGTGCTCCTACCCACAGAGACCCGCAGAGAAGCGCTACCGGCTGTGCAGCCCGGAACCAAACCTGATCCCAACCCTTCAGTGGCTCAAGCTGGGCAGTGACCACTGATGTCGGCTCCTGAAACCCCAGCTTGAGATGACTGAAAAGCGATACTTTCTTTTTGCGGTAACATCTAAATACCTTTTATCTTAAGTTTAAGTAATTACAAAAGGCATTTTTGAGGCCACATTGTGAATACTGATACACACAAAACTGCTTTCCGTTCTTTAAGAGGCATCCGTCCGACTCTAGACAACTGACGACTTGATACTTCATCCACTTTAAACGATCAGAAATTTTACATCTTTTTGGTTTTTATCCTCGAACTTGTATTTTTATATCCCTCACAGTTTTTATCCTAATCTAAAATATTTTCATTCTATGTACATCACTGAATTCGATCCTATTGTAAAAAGTTTTATGCAAGTTTTATTGTTCACCCTATTGTGCATTTCTGTAACAGAATTAGAAATTTACAATTTTTTGTCGTGCTAAATATTTTCTGGGTTATTAATAAAAGTATACATATTGCAAAATACTACTATCAATTCTTAGACAAAAAGTGAAATGCTTTTTTTGTCTCTACTCCATTTTCTTTTCTGCCTGGGCTTTTCTTTAGTTGCAGGGAGCCAGAGCTACTCTCTAGTCGCAGTCTTGGGTTTTCTCATTTCGGCGTCTTCTTTTGTGGAGAATGGGCTCTAAGGAGAGCAGGCTTTAGTAGCTGCCGGTGCGTGGGTCCAGGCTCCAGAGCACAGACTCAATAGTTGTGGCACATGGACTTAGTTGCTCCCTGGTATGTGGGATCTTCCCAGACCAGGGATTGAATCATATCTCCTATGTTGGCAGGCAAATTCTTTACCACTGAGTCACCAGGGAAACCCTAAGATGGATTTTTAAACGATTCAATGATATATGAAAATTAACTGTATGGATTTTACTTATCTAGAGTTGTTATGGGAGAGTGGTTTCTTGCCTTTGGAAGAAAAAGTTCAGAGATGAGACAAGGAGGTCAAGAAAGCAAAGCAGGGATTTAAGCCATAGAGTGCCAGGCTCTTGCAACCCCATGGACTGCAGTCCACCAGGTTCCTCTGTCCACAAAATTCTCCAGGCAAGAATACTGGAGAGTGGATAGCCATTCCCTTCATCCAGGGGATCTTCCCAACCCAAGGATCAACTCCCAGTCTCCTGTGTTGCAGGGAGATACTTCACCATCTGAGCCAAAGCCACAGTACATGCTCAAAGGAAGAGCAGGCAGACTTAGATGAGTATCTGCCGAGTTTCTTTAGTAAGCTCGGATATGGGGTGGCAAAAATGAATGGACAGAATATTCACTGGGGAGGAAGGGGTTTGGGGTAATATTTCCTAATTTTCATCACAGCTCCATCTTCCAGAGGGAAAGGAGGGATTTTTGTCCTTATTTAGCCTTGATCAGAACTCACTCCAGTGTTCTTGCCTGGAGAATCCCATGGACAGAGGAGTCTGGTGGGCCACAGTCCACAGGGTCCCAAAGAGTTGGACATGACTGAAGCAATTTCATATGCATGTATGCAGAAGCCTTGATCAGAAGTGTCATGGCATAGGTGCATGACGGGAACTTCTTACCTGTAAGGCTAATTTTATTATAATAAAGGCATAATGAGAAACAGGTTACATTTGGAACCCAGAGATTCCCAGCTTTATCTGCTTACACTTATCACCCCAGAATGTGTGGTTTCCCATCAGTCGGGAGGTTCTTGCTTTTCTTTGTTTGCCCAAGGACACTCATTGTTTACAGGATGTGTGGCTTCCTACCACTTGGCCTATGTCCTTCCTTTCTCCGCTCATTTCTAGATATCTGCCTGTTCTAACAGAGTGAGAAAATGTTTGGCATAATTTCTATACCTCTTTACATTTTTTATAGATGCAAGTAAATAGAAGGAATAGAAGGGGTTTCCTTGAAGCAATTGGTTTTTGATCCATTTGGCATCGTACTAGTATGAGATGTGCTTTCTCATAGAGGAGACCAGGCAGCTTCAAACCCTAGGGAGGAACAGAGTCCCAGGACTTTCTCAGGTCTTGTGGTTTTAGGCAAAAGCACACACGTGTGTTGAGAATTGGGATTTTTGAGCTTCCCTGCAAAGTGGCCAAGAACAGGGGTCCCCAACCCCTGGGCTCATGGACCATTACCCGTCCATGGCCTGTTAGGAGCTGGGCCTCACAGCAGGAGGTGAGCAGCGGGAGAGCAAGCAGAAATTCATCTGTATTTACAGCTGCTCCCTATTGCTCACATTAGAAAGACGAAAGATGTAGCGCTGATGTTGCCCAGAATTCACCTTTAGGGCTCCTCTGCTCCTTTGGAGTAGTTCAACTGCAGATTAACGTCAAGCTGTGCCCAAAGGGGCTGGCTTCCAATTACACTTTTAATCATTAAATTTGGTTATAAAAATTTTAAAATAAAACTCCTTCTCCCACTATGACATAATGTCAGCTCATTATGTGAAATTGGAAAAGAGAAAAATTAGGAAAAGCAATCACTTTTAATCTTGTTACCAAGTGACAATCACTGTTAATCACATATTAGCAAAGTTCTATTTCTTTCTATTGCCAGATAGTTATAATATCTTTCTTTTCAGATAGTTATAAATATTCTATCTACAAGTTTTAGGTAGTGCTTTTTACAGATAATTTTGAAAGTGAAAGTCGCTCAGTTGTGTCCGACTCTTTGCAACCCAATGGACTATACAGCCCATGGAATTCTCCAGGTCAGGGTACTGGAGTGGATAGCTGTTCCTCTTCAGGGTATCTTCCCAACCCAGGGATCAAACCCAGGTCTCCTAGATTGCAGGCAAATTGTTTACCAGCCAAGGCACCAGGGAAGCCCACAAATGATTTTATACATTATCATTTCCATGTTGTTATTCTTTGTGATACTCTGAAAGTGTTAGTTCCTCAGTTGTGTCAGACTCTTTGTGACTCCATGGACTGTAGCCCTCCAGGATCTTCTGTCCATGGAATTCTCCAGACAAGAATACTGGAGTGGGTGGCCATTTCCTTCTCCCAGGGGATATTCCCAACCCTGGATCTCCTGCATTGCAGGCATGTTCTTTACCATCTGAGCCACCAGGGAAGCCCCTTGAACTATAATCTCCTCAACTTTTCTGTTGTTAATAATTTAAGTTCTTACTAAGCTTCCTTTAAAAAAACAAGTCAGTGTTATAATACATAGTAGTGTGCAAAAGCTTTTTCTATCTTTTTCTTGAAATAGTTGGCAAGAACAGTCAAGAAACATAGGAAGCAATCAGAGAAGAGAACCAGAGAAGCATGTCAGCCCTCCTACCATCATTTCCCACTGCAGCTGGTAAAGAAAAGCAAAATATAAACGCTAGAAAGCAGGGGTATAATTATCCTATTTGTAGATTAAAATATTTCACTTTTGGAAATCCCTAGAGATTCAGCTAAGAAAAAAACAAAAACAACTAAACTAGAATAAATAGTAAAAGAATTCTGTAAGGGGTGTGATTCCAAATTAACATACAGAAACCAATAGTTTTCTTATATACAAACTAGAATTAGAATAGCAGAAGGAAAGATTATATACTTAAAATAGAAACAAATACTCAGAACGACAAATACCCAGAAATTAACAAGATACATGCAAGACCCTATGTGAAGAATAGTTACATTGCTTCAGGGGTCACAAAAGATTAACTCACTTTATGGAAAGATTCTCCAAAGCACAATTCACTGGTGTGGATTCAGCATCAGAACAATGTTATTTCTAAATGTATGCTATTTAAATTTCTCTGTAACTAATAATCCCAATTAAAAATTGCAACAAAATTTTCTTCAGCAACACACAATTGATTCTAAAGTCCATGTGAAAAAATGAACAAGCTCTTGCTTGTTTTTAACTAGGAAATGCCTGAAAAAAAGAGTGATGAGAGAACACTATCATAGTATATTAATAATTAAACTGGTGTGATTATGAGACATAAAGTCTAAAAGTAGACATGAAGAGTCATGGGTATTTAGTATCTGACAAAGGTTTCACTTCAAATCAGTGGGGAAAACGTGGTATGGGAACAACTGTCAAGTATTAGAAAAACATAAGTTTGGATTCAAACCAGTGCTTTATATCAGGATAAACTCCAGATGCATCGAAGACTTAAATGTGAAACACGCCCACACTAACCTTCACCACCACTGCTGCTATCACCTCCATAAGAAAGAACCAGAGGACATTTCTTAGATCATACTGGAATGGGGCAATTCCAGCATGAGCAATTCTCTGTTGTTTAACACAAAACCCAGAAACCATTAAAGTAAAGTGATCAATTCAAATACACAAAAACATTTTATTTTAAAACCACCATGAGAACAGGAAAAATCAAACAGCTAACTGGGAAAAGTATTTGCATCTTATATCACAAAGAGTAAATTTCCCTGGTACACAAAAAACTCCTCCAAAACTGGTAAGAAAGATCAACAATCTGATAGAGAAATGGGCTCACAGGAAAGTATAGACAAGTGATTCATAATAATAAACACAAACCTAAACTGCATAGAGATACTATTTTTCTCTTATCAGAATGGCAAAGATCCAAAATTTTAAACAAAAATATTTTTTAAAATTCTGCACTTTGATGTTATCAGAGTTTTTTCTTTATTATTATTATTTGGCTGTGCTGAGTTTTCATTGTATGCCTGGGCTTTCTCTAGTGGGAGCAGGTGGGGCTACTGTGTACTTGTGATGCATGAGCTTCTCACTGCAGTGGCTTCTCTTGTTGCAGAACATGGGCTCTAGATCATGGGCTCTAGAGCACAGGCTCAGTAGTTGGGGGCACATGGGCTTGGTTACTCTGAGGCATGTGGAATCTTCCTGGATCAAGGATTGAAATCATGTCCCCTAACCACTGGAACACCAGGAAAGTCCCAAAGATTCAAAATTTTGATAACACACTGTGCTGATGGAAATGGGGGAAGCAGCCCTTCTCCTGCATGTTGGATGGAATGCAGACTCTCCCAAGTCTAGGGAAGGCACTTGGCAGTATGGATCCCCACACATACATCTTTTTATTCTTTTAATTAAACTATAGCTCATGTATAACACTGTATGTCACAGGTGTACAATATAGTGATTCACAATTGGCTTCCCAGGTGGTGCCAGTGGTAAAGAACCTGCCTGCCAATGCAGGAGCTGCGAGAGTCAAGGGTTTGATCCCTGGCTGAGGAAGATTCCTTGGAGGAGGACATAGAAACCCACTCTAGTATTCTTGCCTGAAGAATCCCATAGACAGAGGAGTCTGGTGGGCTATGGTCCACAGGGTCGTGAAGAGTCGGACACAACTGAAGCGACTTAGCATGCATGCTTGCATATTCCATTTACAGTTATTATAAAATATTACTATATTCCCTGTGCTATACAATATATTCTGTAGCTTTCTAAGTATATATATATATATATATATATATATATATATAATAGTTTGTACCTCCAATCCTCCACCCATATTTTGCCCTTCCGCTTTTCTTCTCCCACTGGTAACCACTGGTTTGTTCTCAGTTTGTGTAAGTCTGTTTCTTTTTGTTATATTCACTAGTTTGTTTTACTTTTTAGATTCCACATATAAGTGATATTGAAGGACCTAAGCCACCCTATTTTGTTAAAAAAAAGACTATTTCTGAGGAAAGAGTCTTTGGAAATCCCCTGACCTCACCCCACCACCTGCGAGCTAATCAGATTCCAGATTAGGATCTCCTGATTTATGACCTGCCCGGGAAATTTGAATTAAGCAATTAAGCCCGGGGAAATGGGAACCAATCAGAACCCAACCCCTAACCAATTACCCTATATAAGCAATGAAACCCAGAGTTCGAGGCTCCTCCCTACAGCCACTGCGTTGGTGTTGGTGGAAGCCCCAGCTCGAGCTTGGTAATAAAGACTCTTGCTTTTGCATCAGATACTGGCTCCCTGGTGGTCATTGGGAGATTTCACGACTTGGGCATAACAATATTATACAGTATTATACATCCTTTGCCTTGGCAATTTTGCTCTAGAAATTTAGCATGCTAGAGTAGTGAATAGTGTGTGCAAAAGGCATTCACTGCAGCATTTTTAAAAGTAAGAGATTGGAGAAAGAGCTTAAAAGTCCAAAGTAGGAAAGTGATTAAATAAATTTTTGTACCTCCACATGTACTAGTTTTCTAGGGCTACCATAACAAAGTACCAAAAACTGAGAGCCTGGAACAACAGAAATCTATTGTCTCAACAATTCTGGAGGCTAGAAGTCCAAGATCAATGTCAGCAAAAAGGTTGGTTCCTTCTATGAGCTGTGAAAGAATCTTTTCCATGTGTCTCACCTAGCTTCTCATGGTTTGCTGGTAAATAGTTGGTGTTCCTTGGCTTGTAGACACATCACTCCTTCCTACCTTCATCAAAACACATCTGTTTCCATACTAAATCTATTGCTTTAGCTCTAACCCTTGTGTTCCTGGTGGCTCAGATGGTAAAGAATCTGCCTGCAATGCTGGAGACCTGGGTTGGGAAGAATCCCTGGAGAAGGGAATGGCTACCCACTCCAGTATTCTTGCCTGGAAAATTCCATGGACAGAGAAGTCTGGCAGGCTACCGTCCATGAGGTTGCAAAGAGTCGGACACGACTGAGCAACTTTCATTCTTAGTCATGCTGGCTCTGCAACTTTTGTAAAAGAATGTTGCCTATAGCCTGAAATATACAGGATAGCCCATTCTCAAGGCTCTGACCTTTAAAGGTATAACACTTTTCCATTCAGAAAGTTTCAGAACAGAGGATAAGGTTTGTCTTATTGGAGGTTTATAGGAACATTGTGAGCAGACCTACTTGGACAGGTACAAAAGCAAAGGATTCCACTACCAAGAAGTTTGCAACAATTAGCCACAAAGTCTGAAATCTCTAAGGTGGTCCTTTGGGACACTAGTCCACCCCATCTTAGTCTGATGGCTTTTCAACTAAAGTCCCTATTCCTTGCCCCCACAACTCATCTCTCCATTTATTGGCATGTTGTACAGTGAGCAGTATGAGCTTGGACTTGGTAACACCCATTCCAATATGACTCCATCTTAACTATGTCTGCAATGACCCTATTTCCAAATAACATTACGTTATGAGGTATTCAGGGTTAGAATTTTAAGGGGATACAATACAACCTGTAGCACCAAGAAACAACTAACATTAATGCATAAAAAGGAAGAGCTCTTTATAAAGTGGTGTGGGAAAAAGCTCTAAGATGCAAAGAAGTAAATGTTCCAAGTTATTTTATGCTATACTTTGTTTAAGAAAGAATGGAAAGAATATGTACATATGTAGTATATGCTCATAAAAATACCCCTGAAAGTTTGCACCAGAAACCACTAACATTGGCTGTTTGTGGGGAGGTAACTGGGTTGCTGCCAGAGAAGGGTGGGAAGAGAATTTTCAGTGCATATCCTTTTTATACTTGTTGCATCTTGAACTATGACAGTGTACTATTTATTTAAAAATTTAATTTAAGCACAATAAAGCCTAAATGGAATCAGACTGCCAAGCTGCTTTCAGAAAGGATTATTTCAATTAACGCAGCCCCTAACCATAAATACAGAGTCCTTTACACACTCATCTCCCCAGGATTAGGTTTTAGCAGGTTTGTTTTTCCTCTAAATTTTCAGGCAAAAAAAAGTCATATATTGTTCAATTTTTTTACCCTTACCATTGTAATTGTACCTTACCATTTCCTTCCCTGACCACTGGCCCTACTTAGATCAAGTATCATCTTGATACCCTTTGTGGAATTTTTGTACATTGTATGAATATGTTCTGTAGGAAAGAAATGTACCTTTTGAATTTGCCGTACATTTTGCTGTTCTCTTCACTTTTTGCCTTTTAATATACATGATTTCCTTTCACACATGGAAGCTTTAAATGGATGTGAAGATTCATTTGTGGCAGGTGGTACTTTGGAGCTTCAGGACAGGGATGAATCTGCAGAAACCTCAGATATCAGAGACTTAAGGGATAACTCACAATCCCTGGGAAAAGATCTGGAAACAACAGTAACACTTTCACCACTCTCATTTTGGGGCAAAAGTAGATGTGTCTTTTTTTTTCAGAAGTCCTGGCTAAAACTTGTATCTGTGGTGATAATCAACAACAGTGAGAACTTTTATCGTGTGTATTTTTGTTTTAGGTACTGTTCTAAGTACTTTACATACATTAATATATTAAAATTTCCCATCAACCCTATGATAAAGACACTGTATATATCTCCCTATATTCTAGATGAGAAAACAGAGAGAGTAAGCAAATAACCCAAGAATGTACAGCTGGGCAGTTCTGAAGCTAAGGTCTTTGACATACTGTCCTGAAAACATCTTTGACACCTACTGGTCCAAGCCCAGCTGCCTAGTCTACTATTGGAGATACTATTTTTCTCCAATTGTTGCTCATGGGCCATAGGAAAGTCCAAGGTATTTTTTTTAAAAAGATAAGAGAATTGGATTTCCTGTTGTACATATGTATTAAGTCACAGTAGCATAAGACCTTGGGGGAGTTAAAAATCAAAGGGGCTATGTGTTTCCTTAATTTGGAGGGCCAACTCTTAGGGAATAAAACCCTGATCCAGGGTATTGATATTTCTCTTGGATCAGTTTTGGGCTCTGGGTTTCTACGTAGCTATGTAACCCTGATATTGCTATACATTTCAAAATGATAGTCATGATTAACTCTAGTTATGATATGTCAACAGACAATCTATATTGATATTATCATCCAGAGGCCATAGTTTAATTTAGGGTCCATTCTTGGTGGTTTACATTCTGTGCATGCTAAGTGACTTCAGTCGTGTCCGACTGCTTGGAACCCTATGGACAGGGGTAGCCTGCCAAGCTCCTCTGTCCATGGGATTCTCCAAGCAAGAATGCTGGAGTGGGTTGCCATGCCCTCCGCCAGGGTATCTTCCCAACCCAAGGATCGAACCCATATCTCTTAGGAATCCCGCTTTGGGAGGCAGGTTCTTTAACACTAGTGCCACCTGGGAAGCCCTCTACAATATATCCTTGTAGCTTATTTTATACATAATATTCATACCTTTTAATCCCCTATCCTTATATTGTCTCTCCCCCGTTCTTCTTCCCCACTAGTAACCACTAGTTTGTTCCCTATATCTGTGAGTCTCTTTTTTTGTTATGGTCACTAGTTTGCTTTATTTTTTAGATTCTACATATAAGCGATATATAGTATTTGTCTGACTTAATTCACTTAGCTTAATATCCTCCAAGTCCATCCATGTCATTGCAAATGGCAACATTTTATTCGTTTTTATGGCTGAGTAGCATTCCATTTAGATAAGGAAATGGCAACCTACTCCAGTATTCTTGACTAGAGAATCCCATAGACAGAAGAGCCTGGTGGGCTGCTGTCCATAGGGTCACACAGAGTTGGACATGACTGAAGCAACTTAGCAGCAGCAGCATTCCATGGGCTTCCCTGGCAACTCCATGGTAAAGACTCTGCCTGCAATGCAGAAGACCAGGATTTGATCCCTGGGTTGGGAAGATCCCCTGGAGGAGGTCATGGCAACTCACTCTATTACTCTTGCCTAGAGAATCCCATGGACAGAGGAGCAGGGCAGGCTGCAGTCCATAGCGTCACACTGAGTTGGTCACAACTGAAGCAATTAAGCAGCAGCAGCATTCCATTATAATTATATGTCCCCCCTTTTTTAAATCCCTGAATGAGATTTGAATTGGTAGACTGAGTAGAGCAAGTTGCCCTCCCTGATTTGAGTGGCTCTCATCCAATTAGTTGAAAGCCTGAATAGAACAAAAAGGCTTACCCTCCTCCACAGAAAAGAGAACTCTCCCTGCCTGATGGCCTTCAAACTAGGCTGTCAGTTTTTTTTCCTGCTTTTGGACTGGAACTAAAACAGTGACTCTCCCTGGGTCTTGAGCATGCTGATTCACCCTGACTATCTTAAAAACTGCTGGCCTCCATAACTGTGAAAGCCAATTCCTCATAATGTTAATCTCTCTTTCTCTCTCCTGTTATTGTTTCTATTTTTCTGGAGAACTCTAATACAAGGGGTGAGCCCGAGTCTCCATCTATGCCACTGGTCTGCTTCACCGGTCCTGATGTTGATCTTCGTCACCATCACCATGATACATGACAAAAGAAACGTTTTTGTTGTTCAAGTCATTTAGTCAGTCAGTCTACTACTTGTAGGAAAAGCATTCCTAACCAGTCCTCATTAATGGATATGAACTCTCTTTTTGTTCTCAACTCCAGGGTACAAAATAATCACCTGGGAAGATCTACCCTCCAGAAATTGTTGTAATAGTTCTGGGTGATACCTAAGATGATATTTGTCACAAGTTTTCAATGAATTCTGTTTGTCTTTGAGAAACACTGGACTGCAGAAAATAAGGAGTCAGTAGACATAATAGAGGCTCAGATCATGAACTCCTTATTGCCAAATTGAGATTTAAATTGAAGAAAGTGGGAAAACCACTAGAGCATTCAGGTATGACCTAAATCAAATTCCTTATGATTATACAGTGGAAGTGAGAAATAGATTTAAGGGACTAGATCTGATAGATAGAGTGCCCGATGAACTATGGATGAAGGTTTCTGACATTGTACAAGAGAGAGGGATAAAGATCATTCCTGTGGAAAAGAAATGCAAAAAGCAAAATGGCTGTCTGAGGAGGCCTTACAAATAGCTGTGAAAAGAAGAGAAGTGAAAAGCAAAGGAAAAAGGAAAGATATAAGTATCTGAATGAAGAGTTGCAAAGAATAGCAAGGAGAGATAATAAAGCCATCCTCAGTGATCAATGCAAAGAAATAGAGGAAAACAATAGAATGGGAAAGCCTAGAGATCTCTTCAAGAAAATTAGAGATAGCAAGGGAACATTTCATGCAAAGATGGGCTAAATAAAAGACAGAAATGGTAGGGACCTAACAGAAGCAGAAGATATTAAGAAGAGGTGGCAAGAATACACGGAAGAACTGTGCAAACAAGAGCTTCACGACCCAGATAATCACGATGGTGTGATCACTAACCTAGAGCCAGACATCCTGGAATATGAAGTCAAGTGGGCCTTAGAAAGCATCACTACGAACAAAGCTAGTGGAGGTGATGGAATTCCAGTTGAGGTGTTTCAAATCCTGAAAGATGATGCTGTGAAAGTGCTGCACTCAACATGCCAGCAAATTAGGAAGACTCAGCAGTAGCCACAGGACTGGAAAAGGTCAGTTTTCATTCCAATCCCAAAGAAAGGCAATGCCAAAGAATGCTCAAACTACCATACAATTGCTCTCATATCACATGCTAGTAAAGTAATATTCAAAATTCTCCAAGCCAGACTTCAGCTGTATGTGAACCGTGAACTTCCAGATGTTCAAGCTGGTTTTAGAAAAGGCAGAGGAACCAGAGATCAAATTGCCAACATCCGCTGGATCACTGAAAAGCAAGGTTCCAGAAAAACATAATTTCTGCTTTATTGACTATGCCAAAGCCTTTGACAAGAAATAGAGGAAAACAATAGAATGGGAAAGCCTAGAGATCTCTTCAAGAAAATTAGAGATAGCAAGGGAACATTTCATGCAAAGATGGGCTAAATAAAAGACAGAAATGGTAGGGACCTAACAGAAGCAGAAGATATTAAGAAGAGGTGGCAAGAATACACGGAAGAACTGTGCAAACAAGAGCTTCACGACCCAGATAATCACGATGGTGTGATCACTAACCTAGAGCCAGACATCCTGGAATATGAAGTCAAGTGGGCCTTAGAAAGCATCACTACGAACAAAGCTAGTGGAGGTGATGGAATTCCAGTTGAGGTGTTTCAAATCCTGAAAGATGATGCTGTGAAAGTGCTGCACTCAACATGCCAGCAAATTAGGAAGACTCAGCAGTAGCCACAGGACTGGAAAAGGTCAGTTTTCATTCCAATCCCAAAGAAAGGCAATGCCAAAGAATGCTCAAACTACCATACAATTGCTCTCATATCACATGCTAGTAAAGTAATATTCAAAATTCTCCAAGCCAGACTTCAGCTGTATGTGAACCGTGAACTTCCAGATGTTCAAGCTGGTTTTAGAAAAGGCAGAGGAACCAGAGATCAAATTGCCAACATCCGCTGGATCACTGAAAAGCAAGGTTCCAGAAAAACATAATTTCTGCTTTATTGACTATGCCAAAGCCTTTGACTGTGTGGACCACAATAAACTGTGGAAAATTCTGAGAGAGATGGGAATACCAGATCACCTGACCTGCCTCTTGAGAAACTTATATGCAGGTAAGGAAGCAACAGTTAGAACTGGACATGGAACAAGAGACTGGTTCCAAATAGGAAAAGGAGTATGTCAAGCCTGTATATTGTCACCCTGCTATTTAACTTATATGCAGAGTACATCATGAGAAACGCTGGGCTGGATGAAGCACAAGCTGGAATCAAGATTGCCAGGAGAAATATCAATAACCTCAGATATGCAGATGACACCACCCTCATGGCAGAAAGTGAAGAGGAACTAAAAAGCCTCTTGATGAAAGTGAAAGTGGAGAGTAAAACAGTTGGCTTAAACCTCAACATGCAGAAAACGAAGATCATGGCATCTGGTCCCATCACTTCATGACAGATATATGGGGAAACAGTGTCAGACTTTATTTTGGGGGGTTCCAAAATCACTGCAGATGGTGATTGCAGCCATGAAATTAAAAGATGCTTACTCTTTGGAAGGAAAATTATGATCAACCTACAAAGCATATTCAAAAGCAGAGACATTACTCTGTCAACAAAGGTCCATCTACTCAAGGCTATGGTTTTTCCAGTGGTCATGTATGGATGTGAGAGTTGGACTGTGAAGAAAGATGAGCGCTGAAGAATTCATGCTTTTGAACTGTGGTGTTGGAGAAGACTCTTGAGAGTCCCTTGGACTGCAAGGAGATCCAACCAGTCCATTCTAAAGGAAATCAGTCCTGGGTGTTCATTGGAAGGACTGATGCTGAAGCTGAAACTCCAATACTTTGGCCACCTCATGTGAAGAGTTGACTCATTGGAAAAGACTCTGATGCTGGGAGGGATTGGGGGCAGGAAGAGAAGGGGACGACCGAGAATGAGCTGGTTGGATGGCATCACCGACTCGATGGACGTGAGTCTGAGTGAACTCCAGGAGTTGGTGATGGACAGGGAGGCCTGGCGTGCTGTGATTCATGGGGTCACAAAGAGTCAGACACGACTGAGCGACTGAACTGAACTGAGACATAATAGTAAGGTGGAAAATAATCACATTGAACTAAGAGATAAAAAAACTGAATGTACTGTAAATGATTTATTTAAAGAGGCAAACAGAAAAACATTCTTTACACTGAGCAAAAAGGCTAGAGAGAAATTCACTTCTGGTGGTGGCATTTAACATTTTTTTGTTTGCTTTTCATAACTTTCGTGAACACAGCTGCCTTACTCTGATGTGTGCTTTTAGCAGGGCAGACCCTACATGTACTTAGAGCAGCCTTCTCTTAGCCTCTGTGCCCTTTATGGTGATCTTCTGACTACGAATTCAGCTTCTTGATTATGAAGGAAAGCAGGAGTGACATGGCTGTCCATGTGTGTGTTTCAATACCTGATGCATAAGATTTCTCATTGTAAATAAGTTAGCATTTGTATTGCTCTTTCAACTATGAGCCTGGATAACGTGAGTCAGGTAAGACAGACAAGACTGAGTTTTTGTCATCTAGATCCTGACTTGTGGCAGGGCCCTTTGGCAGGGCTGACAGGACCCAGAAAGAGAAAATTATAAACCAACACCCACATTAACTGCAACCAACTTTTCAAGCAGCTACTATGTATCAAGTGCAGGGCTTAGCACTTCACAGACCATCTCATCTAATCTCCAGAAAAATCCTGTGATGTAAATCCTTTTGGCAAAAAGCCAGGAGGAGCAGAGAGGATGGATCTAGGTATAATTATTAGGAACAGCAACTCATAGGTGCAGATTCATGTGGAAAGAAAGACAAAATGTCCTAGGAAAAATTAAAGCTATAGAAACAAAACAAAGACTGGATAGATATTCTGGGGAGGGAGGAATGCAACCTGAGACTTCGCAGGGAGAAGGGTCCCCCTAGTATAAAGACAAAATAAGATCCCCCAAGAGAAAGTAAAACAAGATAATCCCCTGCAGAAAGAATATGGAAAATAGACCCAGTGTGGCTAAAAGGGACCCAAAATAAAATGAAGCCAGGCAGTCACAACAGGCTGAGGATTCAGTCATATATTCTGTATTCTTAGAAAAACCATCAACTGATTGTTATAAGGGCTCCTAATTCTGCTAAGGGTCCTGGCTGGAAAGACCCTAATAAGAGCTCCAGCAACAACAAATCATTGAAAAGTTTCATTCAAGCTGTAAGAACTTGTGGTCAGCCTGCAAGGGCCATCCAATCCCTTAAAAGCCTCCCAACTGTAGCTTCTGTGGTTTTTGCTTTTAAAAATTCATTACCAGAACAGTCCTAAGATGGTGGAGGAATAGGACAGGGAGACCACTTTCTCCCCCATAAATTCATCAAAAGAACATTTGAACGCTGAGCAAATTTCACAAAACAACTTCTGATTGCTGACAGAGGACATCAGGCACCCAGAAAAGCAGCCCATTGTCTTTGAAAGGAGGTAGAAAAAGATAGATAAAAAGACAAAAGAGGTAGGGACAGAGATGAGTCTTAAAAAAGAGAGAAGTTTCCAAACACCAGGAAACACTCTCACTGGCGAGTCTGTGGTGAGCCTTGGAACCTCAGAGGGCAACATAACTGGGAGGAAAAATAAATAAATAATTAAAACCAACAGATTACGTGCCCAATGGTAACTCCCAGCAGAGAAACAGTGCAGACGCCCGCATCCACCACTATCAAGCAGGGGCTGGGCAGGGAGGCGCCGGCTGCATTGCTTAGAGTAAGGACCAGGCCTGAATGCCCCTAGGGCAAAGTAGCAAACCAGACTGTGGGATAGCTATCCCGCGAAAAGCCCTAACCTAAGACACCGCCAGGCCCACTCACAGAACAAAGGACTGAGCAGAGCTAGCCGGCCGTGAACCTGCCCACCCCCCGCTGGAGACAGGCAGGAGAGGGCAGCCAGAGCCGGAAGAGGGCAATTGTGGCCCCAGAGAGGCATCATCTACCAAACAGCAAGCAGGCTTTGTTGCTAACCAAGACTTCTTGGGATTCTGGGCGGTCAACATCCACCGGAGGGGTCCAGCCAGAGATCAGTTCCCCAGAAGAGACACAGCACTCTTGAGAAGGTGCGCTGGTTGTACACCCAGAAAACCGAGCGGCAGGGACAGGGGAAGTGATAAGTCACAAAGACCATGCTCACCGAGCACCTGGTCACCAGGGCTGCTTGGACCTGGGAAAGGCACAAAATGCACACCCAACCAAGTCTGTGCCTTTGTGGCGTACCCGAGTACCTGAACTGAGCGGCTTAGACCTGGGAAGTGCATACAACCCAGGGCTGGCCTCAGACAGTTCCCAGAAGAGCAACCTAGAGCCTAAGAAATGTAGACAGGGAAAACACACACTCCAAGAGCAGAGGCAAGCCCAGTATGGCTGAGACACTGCAAGCACATGCCAGTGTTATTTGTTTGCAGTGTTCCTCCCTCCCCACATCATGACTGAACAAGTGAGCCTAAAAAACTGTCCACCACTAACCCATGTGTCAGGGCAGAAATTAGACACTGAAGAGACCAGCAAATAGAAGAAGCTAAAGCAAACAGAGGGAACAGCCTTGGAAATGACAGGTGCAATAGATTAAAACCCTGTAGTTAGCACTGACTACATAGGAAGGGGCCTATAGATCTTGAGAAGTGTAAACCAGATCAAGGAACTATCTGAAAATGAACTGATCCCACATTGTCCACAACACCAGAGAAAGTCTGAAATATATCTTTACTATAAAATTTTTAAAATTTTAAGTCCTCTATTACTCCTTTAATTTTCATTTTTATCACCTACTATTACTTTGCAAAAAAAAGACCCTATTTTTTTAAAGCAAACTTCGTATATATATATTATAATTTTTATGACTTTTTTTTCTTTAATATTGTATTTTTGAGAATCCAACTTCTCTTGATTTTTAATATTTGCTTTTTGGTATTTGTTATCAATTTTGTACCTTTAAGAACCCAATCTTTAGTGCCTATTTTTACTTGGGAACGAGATTACTGGTTTGAATGCACTCTCCACCTTTGGACTCTCCTTTTTCTCCACCAAGTCACCTCTATCTCCTCCCTCCCCCTTCTCTTCTCTACCCAACTCTGTGAATTTCTTTGTGTGTTCTGGACTGAGGAGAACACTTAGGGAACTGATTACTGGCTGGATCTGTCTCTCTCCTTTTTATTCCCCCTTTTATCCTCCTGGCCACCTCTGTCTCCTTCCTCCCTCTTCTCTTCTCTGTGTAACTCCGTGAACATCTCTAGGGATCCAGACTGTGGAGAGACATAGGGAAGTGATTACTGGCTAGCTTCCTCTCTCCTTTTTTGGTTCCCCCTCTTCTCCTCCTGGTCACCTCTATCTCCCACCTCCCTCTTCTCTTCTCCATGTTACTCTGTGAACCTCTCTGGGTGTCCCTCACTGTGGAGAAACTTTTCATCTTTAACCTAGATGTTTTATCATCGATGCTGTATAGATGGAGAAGTCTTGAGGCTACTGTAAGAATAAGACTAAAAACCAGAAGCAGAAGGCTTAAGTCCAAATCCTGAGAACACCAGAGAACTCTTGACTCCAGGGAACAGTAATCGATAGGAGCTCATCAAACGCCTCCATACCTACACTGAAACCAAGCACCACCCAAGGGCCAACAAGTTCCAGAGCAAGACATACCAGGCAAATTCTCCAGCAACACAGGAACACAGCCCTGAGCTTCAATATACAGGCTGCCCAAAGTCACTCCAAACCCATTGACATCTCATAACTCATTACCAGACACTTCATTGCATGAAATTCAGCTCCACCCACCAGAACACTGACACAAGCTTCCCTAACCAGGAAACCTTGACAAGCCACCCATCCAACCCCACCCACAGCAAGGAAACTCCACAATAAAGAGAACTCCACAAACTGCCAGAATACGGAAAGGCCACCGCAAACACAGCAATATAAATAAGGTGAAAAGGCAGAGAAGTACCCAGCAGGTGAAGGAACAGGATAAATGCCCACCAAACCAAACAAAAGAGGAAGAGATAGGGAATCTACCTGATAAAGAATTCCAAATAATGATAGTGAAAATGATCCAAAATCTTGAAAACAAATTGGAGTTACAGATAAATAACCTGGAGACAAGGATCAAGAAGATGCAAGAAAGGTTTAACAAGGACCTAGAAGAAATAAAAAAGAGTCAATATATAATGAATAATGCAATAAGTGAGAACAAAAACTCTCTGGAGGGAACCAACAGTAGAATAACAGAGGCAGAAGATAGGAAAAGTGAGTAGAAGTTAGAATAGTGGAAATAAATGAAAAGAGAGGAAAAAAGAAAAATGAATTAAAAGAAATGAGGACAATCTCATAGACCTCTGGGACAATGTTAAATGCTCCAACATTCGAATCATAGGAGTCCCAGAAGAAGACAAAAAGAAAGATCATGAGAAAATACTTGAGGAGATGATAGTTGAAAACTTCCCTAAAGTGGGGAAGGAAATAATCACCCAAGTCCAAGAAACCCAGAGAGCCCTAAACAGGATAAACCCAAGGCGAAACACCCTGAGACACATATTAATCAAATTATTGAAGATCAAACACAAAGAACAAACATTAAAAGCAGCAAGGGAAAACCAGCAAATAACACACAAGGGAATGCCCATAAGGATAACAGCTGATCTTTCAATAGAAATTCTTCAGGCCAGGAGGGATTGGCAGGACATACTTAAAGTGATGAAAGAAAATAAGCTACAGCTCAGATTACTGTACCCTGCAAGGATCTCATTCAAATATGATGGAGAAATCAAAAGCTTTACAGACAAGAAAAAGCTGAGGGAATTCAGCACCACCAAACCAGCTCTCCAACAAATGCTAAAGGATCTTTTTGAGACAGAAAACACAGAAAGGGTGTATAAACTCAAACCCAAAACAATAAAGTAAATGGCAACGGGATCAGACTTATCAATAATTACCTTAAATGTAAATGGGTTGAATGCCCCAACCAAAAGACAAAGACTGGCTGAATGGATACAAAAATAAGACCCCTATATATGTTGTCTACAAGAGATCCACCTCAGAACAAGGGACATATACAGACTGAAAGTGAAGGGTGGGAAAAAGATATTCCATGCAAATAGAAACCAAAAGAAAGCAGGAGTAACAATACTTATATCAGATAAAATAGACTTTAAAACAAAGGCTGTGAAAAGAGACAAAGAAGGACACTGCAAAATGATTAAAGAATCAATCCAAGAAGAAGATATAACAATTATATATGCACCCAACATAGGAGCACCACAATATGTAAGACAAATGCTAACAAGTATGAAAGGGGAAATTAACAAGAACACAATAATAGTGGGAGACTTTAATACCCCACTTACACATATAGATAGATCAATGAAACAGAAAATTAACAAGGCAACAAACTTTAAATGATACAATAGACCAGTTAGACATAATTGATATCTATAGGACATTTAGATAAAATAGACTTTAAAACAAAGGCTGTGAAAAGAGACAAAGAAGGCCACTACATAATGATTAAAGGATCAATCCAAGAAGAAGATATAACAATTATAAATATATATGCACCCAACATAGGAGCACCACAATATGTAAGACAAATGCTAACAAGTATGAAAGGGGAAATTAACAAGAACACAATAATAGTGGGAGACTTTAATACTCCACTTACACATATAGATAGATCAATGAAACAGAAAATTAACAAGGCAACAAACTTTAAATGATACAATAGACCAGTTAGACATAATTGATATCTATAGGACATTTCACCTCAAAACAATGAATTTCACCTTTTCCTCAAGTGCACACGGAACCTTCTCCAGGATAGATCACATCCTGGGCCATAAATTGAGCCTTAGTAAATTCAAAAAAATTGAAATCATTGCAAGCATCTTTTCTGACCACAATGTAGTAAGATTAGATCTCAACTACAGGAGAAAAATTATTAAAAATCCCAACATATGGAGGCTGAACAACGTGCTGCTGAATAACCAACAAATCACAGAAGAAATCAAAATAATGAAATCAAGAAAAATAAAGAAATAAAGAAATCAAAAGAATGAAAATGAAAACATAACAACCCCAAACCTGTGGGACACTGTAAAAGCAGTGTGGAGGGGAAGGTTCATGCAATACAAGCATACCTCAAGAAACAAGAAAAAAGTCAAATAAATAACCTAACTCTACACCTAAAGCAACTAGAAAAGGAAGAAATGAAGAACCATAAAAATTCCAACATATGGAGGCTGAACAACACACTTCTGAATAATCAACAAATCACAGAAGAAATCAAAAGAGAAATCAAAATATGCATAGAAACAAATGATAACGAAAACACAACAACCCAAAACCTGTGGGACACTATAAAAGCAGTGCTAAGAGGAAAGTTCATAGCAATACAGGCATACCTCAAGAAACAAAGAAAAAAGTCAAATAAATAACCTAACTCTACACCTAAAGCAACTAGAAAAGGAAGAAATGAAGAACCCCAGGTTTAGCAGAGTAAAGAAATCTTAAAAATTAGGGCAGAAATAAATGCAAAAGAAACAAAAGAGACCATAGCAAAAATCAACAGAGCCAAAGGCTGGTTCTTTGAGAAGATAAATAAAATAGACAAACCGTTAGCCAGACTCATCAAGAAACAAAGGGAGAAAAATCAAATAAACAAAATTAGATATGAAAATGGAGAGATCACAACAGAAAACAGAGAAATACAAAGGATCAGAAGAGACTACTATCAGCAATTGTATGCCAACAAAATGGACAACTTGGAAGAAATGGACAAATTCTTAGAAAAGTACAACTTTCCAAAACTGAACCAGGAAGAAATAGAAAATCTTAACAGACCCATCACAAGCACAAAATTGAAACTGTAATCAGAAATCTTCCAGCAAACAAAAGCCCAGGTCCAGACGGCTTCACAGCTGAATTCTACCAAAAATTTCGAGAAGAGCTAACACCTATCCTACTCAAACTCTTTCAGAAAATTGCAGAGGAAGGTAAACTTCCAAACTCATTCTATGAGGCCACCATCACCCTAATACCAAAACCTGACAAAGATGCCACAAAAAAAGAAAACTACAGGCCAATATCACTGATGAACATAGATGCAAAAATCCTTAACAAAATTCTATCAATCGGAATCCAACAACACATTAAAAAGATCATACATCATGACCAAGTGGGCTTTATCCCAGGGATGCAAAGATTCTTCAATATCCACAAATCAATCAGTGTAATACACCACATTAAGAAACTGAAAAATAAAAGCCATATGATTATCTCAATAGATGCAGAGAAAGCCTTTGACAAAAATCAACAGCCATTTATGATAAAAACCCTCCAGAAAGCAGGAATAGAAGGAACATACCTCAACATAATAAAATCTATATATGAAAAAAAAAAGCTATATATGACAAACCCAAGCAAACATTAGCCTCAATGGTGAAAAATTGAAAGCATTTCCCCTAAAATCAGGAACAAGACAAGGGTGCCCACTCTCACCACTACTATTCAACATAGTCTTGGAAGTTTTGGCCACAGCAATCAGGGCAGAAAAAAAAAATAAAAGGAATCCAGATTGGAAAAGAAGAAGTAAAACTCTCACTGTTTACAGATGACATGATCCTCTACATAGAAAACCCTAAAGACGCCACCAGAAAATTACTAGAGCTAATTAATGAATATAGTAAAGTTGCAGGATATAAAATCAACACACAGAAATCCCTTGCATTCCTATCCACTAATAATGAGAAAGTAGAAAGAGAAATTAAGGAAACAATTCCATTCACCATTGCAATGAAAAGAATAAAATACTTAGGAATATATCTACCTAAAGAAACAAAAGACCTATACATAGAAAACTATAAAACACTGGTGAAAGAATAAAAGAATACACTAATAAATGGAGAAATGTACTGTGTTCATAGATCGGAAGAATCAAAATAGTGAAAATGACTATACTACCCAAAGGAATCTATAGATTCAATGCAATCCCTATGAAGCTACCAATGGTATTTTTCACAGAGCTAGAACAAATAATTTCACAATTTGAATGGAAATACAAAAAACCTCAAATAGCCAAAGCAATCTTGAGAAAGAAGAATGGAACTGGAGGAATAAACCTGCCCGACTTCAGGCTGTAGTCATCAAAGCCACATTCATCAGGACAGTATGTTACTGGCACAAAGACAGAAATATAGATCAATGGAACAAAATACAAAGCCCAGAGATAAATCCACACACCTATGGACATCTTATCTTTGACAAAGAAGGCAAGAATATACAATGGAGAAAAGACCATCTCTTTAACAAGTGGTGCTGGGAAAACTGGTCAACCACTTGTAAAAGGATGAAACTAGAACACTTTTTCTAACACCATACACAAAAATAAACTCAAAATGGATTAAAGATCTAAATGTAAGACCAGAAACTTACTTATAAAACTCCTAGAGGAAAACATAGGCAAAACACTCTCCAACATAAATCACAGCAGGATCCTCTATGACCCACCTCCCAGAATATTGGAAATAAAAGCAAAATAAACAAATGGGACCTATTTAAATTTTAATTTTAATTAAAATTAAAGCTTCTGCACAACAAAGGAAACTATAAGCAAGGTGAAAAGACAGTGTTCAGAATGGGAGAAAATAATAGTAAACGAAGCAACTGACAAAGAATTAATCTCAAAGGCATACAAGCAACTCCTACAGCTCAATTCCAGAAAAATAAATGACCCAATCAAAAAAATAAGCCAAAGAACTAAACAGACATTTCTCCAAAGAAGACATACAGATGGCTAACAAACACATGAAAAGATGCTCAACATCACTCATTATTAGAGAAAGCAAATCAAAACCACAATGAGGTACCATTTCACGCCAATGAGAATGTCTGTGATCCAAAGTCTACAAGCAATAAATGCTGGAAGGGTGTGGAGAAAAGGGAACCCTCTTACACTACTGGTAGGAATGCAAACTAGTACAGCCACTATGGAGAACAGTGTGGAGATTCCTTAAAAAACTGGAAATAGAACTGCCTTATGACCCAGCAATCCCACTGCTGGGCATACACACTGAGGAAATCAGAACTGAAAGAGACACATGTACCCCAATGTTCATCGCAGCACTGTTTATAATAGCCAGGTCATGGAAGCAACCTAGATGTCCATCAGCAGACGAATGGATAAGAAAGCTGTGGTAAATATACACAATGAAGCATTACTCAGTCATTAAAAAGAATACATTTGAATCAGTTCTAATGAGGTGGATGAAACTGGAGCCTATTATACAGAGTGAAGTAAGCCAGAAAGAAAAACACCAATACAGTATACTAACGCATATATATGGGATTTAGAAAGATGGTAGCGATAGCCCTGTATGTGAGACAGCAAAAGAGACACAGATGTATAGAACAGTATTTTGGATTCTGTGGGAGAGGGCGAGGGTGGGATGATTTAGGAGAATGGCTTTGAAAGATGTATATTGTCATATGTGAAATGAATCGACAGTCCAGGTTCAAAGCAGGATACAGGATGTTTGGGGCTGGTGCACTGGGATGACCCAGAGGGATGGGATGGGGTAGGAGGTGGGAGGGGGGTTCAAGATAGGGAGCACAGGTACACCCGTGGTGGATTCGTGTCAATGTATGGCAAAACCAATACAATATTGTAAAGTAATTAGCCTCCAATTAAAATAAATAAATTTATTAAGAAAAGAAAAGCAATAGAAACAGAAAAAAAATCTCCCCACAAATTACTTCTTAATTACAAAATGGAAAGTAGACTTCACAACAGGAAAAGCTGGTAGACATCACCATAGTCAAGCAGTCAATGTTAACATCACCAATGTTGAGACAAACCAACATCATGTGACTACTGTTAGGATGCTCTCAACAGGACATAGTATCACTTCAGTCATATTCCTGCCGAAATGCACAGCCTGACTTTAATAATGAAAAAACATGAGACAAACTCACATTAGGACAAGTTGGACAAAATAGTTGGCTTGCATTCTTCAAAAATATCTAATTAATTGAAGACAAGAAAAGGCTAATGAATTAGTCCAGATAAAAGGAGGTCAAAGAGATATGGTACCTAAATGTGTGATTCTGGACTGGGAAAAAACTGTCAATCACATTATTGAGACAATTGAAGGAATATGAATGTGGAATATGGGTTTGATAATAATATTGTATCCATTAAAAATTTTCTTTTTTTGTTAACTAAAAAAAAAAAAAAAATTCATTACCTCCTCCACTCCCTAGAAATATACTTTCAGTCACAGCCAAAGGCTGCATATCCTCAGTTTGCAAACCTTTTGAACAATAAAATTGTCCTTTTGACTTAAGACAACCCTGACTCCTTACTGGGATTTATTTCTGATTCAGGACAGCATTGCAAAGGGAGGGAGTTATCTCATGAGTTTAAAAAGGATGTAGGATTCACTTTGAACTGGTATTTACTTAGAAGTGTCAGGGAGGCATAACTTTCCATTTACCCTTTTATATTTAGTGACTGAGGGCATATGAATTCAACACACAAAAGACAGATCTCATAGGAGAAAAAAGTATATAATCCTACTAAAGTCTTATATGCATAGGAGTTCACAGAAGGCTTCCCAGGTGACACTAGTAGTAAAGAAGCCTCCTGCCAAAGTAGGAGACATAAGAGGTGTGGGTTCGAACCCCAGGTTGGGAAGATTACCTGGAGAAGGAAATGGCAACCCACTCCAAAATTCTTGCCTGGAGTATCCCATGCACAGAAGAGCCTGAGGGGAAGGGATATGGGCCATAGGGGTGCCAAGAGTTGGACATGACTGCAGTGACTCAGCACACATGCAAGAGTTCATGAAGAGAAGTGAAACTGCTGTGGCACCCAAATTCATATGCCTTACCCAGAGTAAAGCCAAACAAACCACAATGTCAGAGAAAGGTTTATTGTAGGGCAAAGAAGGAGAATGAGCAGCTTGTACTCAAAAGACCCAAATTCTCCAATGGCTTTAGGAAAGATTTTTTAAAAGACAACATTTAGGGTGAGGAATGCAGGGCACATGACTTTCTTCTGACTGGTTGGTGGTGAGGTAATAGGTTGATTTTCTAGAAATTTCAATCATCAATCTTCTGATTCTGACCAGTTTAGGGGTCTCAGAATATAGTTAAATTAAGATCCCCTGGGTAGGGGGGTGGGGAGGCTTGATTCTTACTGAATAGTCAAATATATGTATCAGATTATTATTATATATCCTTTGAGGAGGAATAAGGACCATTTTTAGGCTGAACTATTCAAGACCCAGATAATCACGATGGTGTGATCACTCATCTAGAGCCAGACATCCTGGAATGTGAAGTCAAGTGGGCCTTAGGAAACATCACTATGAACAAAGCTAGTGGAGGTGATGGAATTCCAGTTGAGCTATTTCAAATCCTAAAAGATGATGCTGTGAAAGTGCTGCACTCAATATGCCAGCAAATTTGGAAGACTCAGCAGTGGCCACAGGACTGGAAAAGGTCAGTTTTCATTCCAATCCCAAAGAAAGGCAATGCCAAAGAATGCTCAAACTACTGCACAATTGCACTCATCTCACGTGCTAGTAAAGTAATATTCAAAATTCTCCAAGCCAGGCTTCAACAGTATGTGAACCATGAGCTTCCAGATATTCAAGCTGGATTTAGAAAAGGCAGAGGAACCAGAGATCAAATTGTCAACATCCACTGAATCATCGAAAAAGCAAGAGAGTTCCAAAAATAAATAAATAAATAAATAAAACCCACCACACATCTATTTCTGCCTTACTGATTATGCCAAAAGCTTTGACTATGTGGATCACAACAAACTGTGGAAAATTCTTCGAGATGGGAATACCACAGCACCTGACCTGTGTAAGTTAAGGGAGTTAGAGAAGGCGAGGTTCACTAAAAGAGACTGGCACTTTACAGGAACAGATCACCTTTAATGAGGCAAGAAAGGGCAGTGTCAGATTAGTGAGCTGCTGTACTTACCCAAGAAAAGAGTAAGTATATATAGGCATGTATGTGGAAAGTCATTGTCTTAAGGGAGTCCGTTCTTCTCCAAGGTTGTTTGGAGTAATTATCTCTTAAATGGCTGGGGCAAGGAATTTTGGACATCGACCACAGGCTGGACCAGCTGGGAGCTGCGCGTAATCAACCTTTTTTTTTTTAATGTTTATTAATTTTTTAATATAAATTTATTTGTTTTAATTGGAGGCTAACTTTGCAATATTGTATTGGTTCAGACAGGAAAAAAGAAAAACAAAAGAAATGAGGAAAATCTCAGAGACCTCCAAGACAATGTTAAACTATAATCAACCTTAATGTCCTTTTTTTTCTTCGGATGAGAGAGTTCTTTGTTTTGCATAGAAATGGTGATGAGGACCTGGAGGGGAGTTTCAGTTCCAGGCTATTTTGAGCCATGTAACTTTCCTTCAACCTGTCTCTTGAGAAATCTGTATGCAGGTAAGGAAGCAACAGTTAGAACTGGACATGGAACAAGAGACTGGTTCCAAATAGGAAAAGGAGTATGTCAAGGCTGTATATTGTCACCTTGCTTATTTAACTATAAGCAGAACACATCATGAGATATGCTGGGCTGGAAGAAGCACAAGCTGTAATCAAGATTGCTGGGAGAAATATCAATAAGCTCAGATATGCAGATGACACCACTCTTATGGCAGAAATGAAGAAGAACTGAAGAGCCTTTTGATGAAAGTGAAAGAGGAGAGTGAAAAAGTTGACTTAAAGCTCAACATTCAGAAAACGAAGATCATGGCATCTGGTCCCATCACTTCATGGGAAATAGATGGGGAAACAGTGAAAACAGTGGTAGACTTTATTTTGAGGGGCTCCAAAATCACTGCAGATGGTGACTGCAGCCATGAAATTAAAAGACGCTTACTCCTTGCAAGGAAAGTTATGACCAACCTAGGTCAGTTCAGTTCAGTTCAGTTCAGTCGCTCAGTCATGTCTGACTCTTTGCAACCCCATGAATTGCAGCATGCCAGGCCTCCCTGTCCATCACCAACTCCCAGAGTTCACCCAAACCCATGTCCATCGAGTCAGTGATGCCATCCAGCCAGCTCATCCTTGGTCATCCCCTTCTCTTCCTGCCCCCAATCTCTCCCAGCATCAGAGTCTTTTCCAATGAGTCAACTCTTCACATGAGGTGGCCAAAGTATTGGAGTTTCAGCCTTAACATCAGTCCTTCCAAAGAACACTCAGGACTAATCTCCTTTAGAATGGACTGGTTGGATCTCCTTGCAGTTCAAGGGACTCTCAAGAGTCTTCTCCAACACCACAGTTCAAAAGCATCAATTCTTCAGTGCTCAGCTTTCTTTATAGTCCAACTCTCCCATCCATACATGACTACTGGAAAAACCACAGCCTTGACTAGATGGACCTTTGTTGGCAGAGTAATGTCTCTGCTTTTGAATATGCTTTGTAGGTTGGTCATAACTTTCCTTCCAAGGAGTAAGCAACTTTTAATTTCATGGCTGCAATCACCATCTGCAGTGATTTGGGAGCCAAAAAAAAATAAAGTCTGACACTGTTTCTACTGTTTCCCCATCTATTTCCCATGAAGTGATGGGACCGCATGCCATGATCTTCGTTTTCTGAATGTTGAGCTTTAAGTCAACTTTTTCACTCTCCTCTTTCACTTTCATCAAAAGGCTCTTCAGTTCTTCTTCATTTCTGCCATAAGAGTGGTGTCATCTGCATATCTGAGCTTATTGATATTTCTCCCAGCAATCTTGATTACAGCTTGTGCTTCTTCCAGCCCAGCATATCTCATGATGTGTTCTGCTTATAGTTAAATAAGCAAGGTGACAATATACAGCCTTGACATACTCCTTTTCCTATTTGGAACCAGTCTGTTGTTCCATGTCCAGTTCTAACTGTTGCTTCCTGACCTGCATACAGATTTCTCAAGAGGCAGGTCAGGTGGTCTGGTATTCCCATCTCTTTCAGAATTTTCCACAGTTTACTGTGATCCACACAGTCAAAGGCTTTGGCATAGTCAATAAAGCAGAAATAGATCTTTTTCTGGAACTCTCTTGCTTTTTCCATGATCCAGCGGATGTTGGCAATTTGATCTCTGGTTCCTCTGCCTTTTCTAAAACCAGCTTGAACATCAGGGAGTTCACGGTTCACGTATTGCTGAAGTCTGGCTTGGAAAATTTTGAGCATTACTTTACTAGCATGTGAGATGAGTGCAATTGTGTGGTAGTTTGAGCATTCTTTGGCATTGCCTTTCTTTGTAATTGGAATGAAAACTGACCTTTTCCAGTCCTGTGGCCACTGCTGAGTTTTCCAGATTTGCTGGCATATTGAGTGCAGCACTTTCACAGCATCATCTTTCAGGATTTGAAACAGCTCAACTGGAATTCCATCACCTCCGCTATCTTTGTTTGTAGTGATGCTTTCTAAGGCCCACTTGACTTCACATTCCAAGATGTCTGGCTCTAGATTAGTCATCACATCATGTTTTTACCTATTATGTTTTGACAGGAACCGGAATGGGAAGGGTACTGCTTTCAGCCAAAGTCACACAGAAAGTCAAGGCGTCAAGATCCTCATTCAAGTCTGGCTGCCTCCAAAGTCCACATTACTCCAGAATGATCTGTTTAATAGGGAAACTGTACTGGAGGTTGCTGCCAAGCTCTTGCTAAAGTTTGACAAAATCGGGCAGCAGCTGGAGTGATAAGCCAGTCTGAGACACTCGGTGTGGATTTATGGATTGAGATAGGTCAGAAAAGGTCGCATGCCCATGTACAACGGGGAAGGCAATGGAGATGGTAATGAGAGTCTGAGGAGGACGGCTGCCTTGTTGACACAGGCATGAATGTTCAGACAGACACTCGGCTCCAGCTGTCTGAGGCCTGGAAGGACAGCCAGGCACTCCTGCCACGTCCACCTGCTTCCCACCCCAACCCCCGCCCGGCCTCAGCCATCACCCGTGGGCTGCAGGCCCAGTCACAGAGGCAGGAGATGCAAAGTGGCTCTACCAGGCTTTCCAATACATTCTTAAGGCATTTCCTGCAGAGTTAGGAGGAAAGCTGCTATTTGGAAATAAAAAGAAATAGCAACAGCCTTGCAGGCAGCAAAAGCAAACTCATAAATTTCACTTAAATTTTTTAATACCCAGAATTTAGCTTTCAGTCAACTTTACAAAAAATATGAAGACCTCCTCAGTGTAAAGCAATGTGGGAGGCATGAAAAAATTAAAAAGCTATTGAAAGACATCTTAGAGATCGCCATCCCTCAGGGGTCAATCTTCCTTCTCTTGTGTGAACCAAAAATTTCATTGCTTCTTTTGTGCACCAGGTTCTGTTCCAGTCCTGAAAATACAGCAGGAGATGGGAGGTCCTTGCTCTCACGAGTCTCATAAGCTAGTGAGAGAGACATAATAAATTAATAGAAGATGCAATTACTAACATAACATATATTAATGCATACATTCTATATAATATATTGATTATATTAACATATAACACGGGCTTCACCTACTCCCTGGTGGCTTCAGTGGCAAAGAATCCGCCTGCAAATGCAAGAGACACAGGTTGGATCTCTGGGCTGGAAAGATCCCCTGGAGAAGGAAATGACAACCCACTCCAGTACTCTTGCCTAGGAAATCCCATGCACAGAGGAGCCTGGTGGGCTGCAGTCCATGGGGTCACAGAAAAGGTGGACACGACTTAGTGACTAAACAATAATAATATATAACCTGCAACATTCAGTGACATTAATGTAGTATTTCATACTATACGTGTATTAGTTAGTTGCTTAGCAGGGTCCGACTCTTTGCAACCCCATAGACTGTAGCCCACCAGGCCCCTCTGTCCATGGGATTCTCCAGACAAGAACACTGGAGTGGGTTGCCATTTCCTTCTCCAAAAGGAACTATAGAGAGAAAGAAAGTGAAGTCTCTCAGTTGTGCCTGACTCTTTGTGACCTCATGAATGCAGCACATCAGGCCTCCCTGTCCATCACCAGCTCCCGGAGTTCACTCAGACTCACGTCCATTGAGTCCGTGATGCCATCCAGCCATCTCATCCTCGGTCGTCCCCTTCTCCTCCTGCCCCCAATCCCTCCCAGCATCAGAGTCTTTTCCAATGAGTCAACTCTTCACATAAGGTGGCCAAAGTACTGGAGCTTCAGTTTTAGCATCATTCCTTCCGAAGAAATCCCAGGGTTGATCTCCTTCAGAATGGACTGGTTGGATCTTCTTGCAGTCCAAGGGACTCCCAAGAGTCTTCTCCAACACCACAGTTCAAAAGCATCAATTCTTCAGCGCTCAGCTTTCTTCACAGTCCAACTCTCACATCCATACATGACCACAGGAAAAATCATAGCCTTGACTAGATGGACCTGTGTTGGCAAAGTAATGTCTCTGCTTTTCCATATGCTATCTAGGTCAGTCATAACTTTCCTTCCAAGGAGTAAGCGTCTTTTAATTTCATGGCTGCAGTCACCATCTGCAGTGATTTTGGAGCCCCAAAAATAAAGTCTGACACTGTTTCCACTGTTTCCCCATCTATTTCCCATGAAGTGATGGGACAAGATTAATTAGTGCTATGGAAAAAAAGAGAATGAAATAAGAGGATAAAGTGCTGGATTTGAGGTGTGTGGTCAGGCTACTCACGATGCCTGCTCTCTCGCCCTCTGGGCCTCTCCTCTGGACCAGGGCCTGCTTCACCTCTACCCTGCGTGCATACCTGCCCTTCCCATGTACTGGCCTGAAGCCCCGGTCAGTGGTAACTTATTAACGGGGTGGTGAGGGAGCCCGACTTCAGTTTCGCCTGGACCTGGGAATCTCCTCTTCTGCTGCCTGCTGCCTCTGACGCACACGGTGGGGCGTCGCTCCAGGACCTTCCTTCTGAGGAGCATGCCCCCATCCAGGAAGCCACTGGTAATATGCTGCTGGCTCTGGGCTCTGTCTTCCGTCCTCAAGCTGGGTGAGCAAAGGCCTTGCAGGCCTGTGAGTGCAGCCCAGCAGAGCTGTTCTAGAGCAGTCAGGACGACCCCTCTGAGAACTGAAGGGAAGGAGCAAGCTACTTGAAATCCTTAGAGAAGAACATACCTAGCAAAGGTGATCGTAATTTTAAAGGCTCTGAGGAAGACGTGAATTTGACAGTTAAAGAAGAACGAGAGACTCATGGGGCTGGGAGTACTGGTGGCATCAGCGAGAGGGCTTGTAGACCAAGCTGGTTTGTTGGCCCGGGGATGAGCTCTGACTTTATTCCAGCCCTTTCATCCCAGTCTGTTTGTCCTGCCGTTTAGCAAATGAGGACACTGTGGCCCCTCGTTTATGAAGCAAATACTACACAGGAAATGTAGCTGTGATTCTGCCCTGGTCAATGTGGAAGTTCTACAAAGATGAGAAAGGAAAGATGCTTGCTTTGTGGGACTCCCCCATTGGTCAACAGAAGGAAAATGTCATTGAAAGTCAGCTCCTGAGCCTCCAATAACAGAACCGTCATTTCCCGGTTGCTCAGTCAGAGGTCTCATTTGCAATCAGCCACTAAGCCCCTTGATTATAGTAGGTTGGGCAAAAAGTTCATATGGGTTTTTCTGTAAGAAGTTACAGACTTTTTGGCCAATGCGATACATTCTAACAAGCCCCGGGTATCCAGGCCTGTTCACCCCCACCACCAATGCCTGGGCTACACCTGTCACCATGTCAGGTCTGGACCTTCACAGTGGCCCTGCCACGACTCTCCCCGACCAGGCTCATCCCACCTCCAGTCCAGCCCCTGACTGTGTGCGTGCATGCCTGCTCAGGCGCTCACTCGTGCTCCACTCATTGCGACCCTATGGACTACAGCCTGCCAGGGCTCCTCTGTCCATGGGATTCTCCAGGCAAGGACACTGGAGTGGGCTGCCATTTCCTTCTCCAGGGGATCTTCCCGACCCAGGGATCGAACCTGCGTCTCCTGCCTTGGCAGGTGGGTTCTTTACCACTGTGTCACCTCAGAAGCCCAGGGGCCTGATTAATCTTTAAAATCAGATCCAATCATGTCCCCCTTACTCGGAAAAAAAAAGTGTTTAGTAACTTCCCATTACCCAGGGTTCACTGAAGTGCAAATGTCTGCAGGTCCTTCAGCCCTTGGCCTCAGACCCCCTTTCTGACTCCACATGCAGTCTCGTCTCCGCGGATTCTTCTGTGGCCACACTGAGCTCTCACCATCTCCCAACGCACTATGCCCTTGCACACGCAACTCCTCTTCCCGATCTCATCCATTTGGATCTGAAACTGAAGATCTTTCCTTGTAGTTTTGATCTCAAACTGCAAGCTTCTTTTCCTGCTCTGGGAAGAGATCCTACCCAAGGCAGAAGAGGGTGAGGCCAATGCGGAGAAGGAAAGAGAGCAGAATTGATGCACAGATTGATAAGTCTGAGAACATCACTTGGATTCCTGGATCCCGCCATGCCTGAAGCCAGTGTCCCCTAGGAATTCACTTCTGTAAACCAAAAAGGAAGCCTGACGAGTTGCAGTGGGAAATAACCCTGTCTGGGGACATAGGAGACCGCGAGCATGCCGATCAACTGGACGGATCTCATAAGGAGCCTTGAGACGACGCTGGGCCCACGCAGATAACCGCGGATAATCTTTCCAGCTCTAGATCCTTAACTCCACCATATCTGCAACAGTTCCTCTTTTTATGCCAGGTCGTACAGTCACAGGCTCAGGGCCTGGATGTGTTTGGTGGGAGGGGTGTTGGGCATTATGTTACCTACCACATGGAGAAAGTGCCCTCTGAAACCAGCAACAGAGGAAGGGGGCGTTCACTGAGCAGAGTGAACACTCAGGGACAGGGGAGTGCCCCCGAAGATGAAAGAGTGTGAACAAGGCTCCTGGGGCCAGAGGGAGAGTCAAGGACTTTGAAAAAGGCAAGTGCAGCCGGCACGCAGGGGCCAGGAGCGAGGAGGCTGGCGGGGGAGGAGGCCAGGCTTCTGGTGGCTTGGACAGGGCGTGGACTTTGGCCTTTCCTTAAAGCAATGTGGGGATGCAATCAGATGGATCTCTGAAGATTCCACTGGGGAATCTGGGTTGGAGTAGCCGTAATGGACACAGGGAGCCCTATGGAGGCCTGAGGGAACGGAAGCCACTTCCAACATCACCCCAGTCCCCTGGCCCTTCCAGGTAGCACGTGTGAATCATACATGCCTTGCTCAGAAGCTTTCATGTTAACTTTAATATGGAAGATTGCAAACACAGACAAAAACAGAGTCCACTGAAGGCCCACGTATCCAACTCCTGGCTGTAATAACTGATCAACTCACGGCACCTCTTACAGCCTCCAATATTCCCCTACCCCAGGATTATTCGAAGCAAATCCCAGGTATCCTATCATTTCATTTCAGTTTATTTCAACTTGTATCTGTAGCTGTGTTAGGAATTCTTTAAAAAATAAAACCCATAATCATCTGGGAGCTAATAAATCCCCGTGCTGGCTCACTTCATATCTGTGGAAGGAATGAATAATTTGGTATTCTGATAGTCTTGTAGAAAGAATATATTGTTTCTCATCTTTGCCTGAATTCCAAAGCACTCTGTGTGTTAAAATCCACATCCCCTCGGAGCACAGGATGTCCCTACTTGTGAACGCCAAGCTGAGTCCCACCCCACACCTTCTCTTGCCAACCGCTACACATCGCTGCGACAAGTTGCAGGGCACCTGGGGAAAATGCGTCCTGTTTTTCAGAGAGGCCAATAAAGGCCTTGCCCCAGCCCAGCTCCTAGGATAGCTGAAGCCTCGGGTTGGGGCTCACCCGGCCGGCTTCACAGTGACAGACGGTGCCCGGGCAGCCCCACAACCCACGTGCTCACTCTGCTCCTCTCAGGACACCTGCCGCTGGGCCTTCTCCCCGAACGAGTGAGCGTGGGGGCGGGAGCAGCCTCTAATTACACCTTTCTTGCCATCTTTGGTTCTGTGACTGTTTCAAGGAGGAGCGGAATATTGTCGACATCCTCACTCCTCAAAGATCCCCTCTGCCCTTCTCTCCACAAGAACCTTCGCTGCCTGGCGCTGCTCTGTTCTGGTTATAACTCCTATTAATACGGACCAAAACCCTGAAACACAGGGACTCAAAGTAACAGTCACTTTACTGTGCTTAGGGGGGCAATCCTGCTCCAGCTGGTATTGCGCTGGGGCATGCTTTGGCCTGGAGGATCCGAGAAGTGTTCTCTCGGGTGTCTGGGGCCTAAGTGAGCACAGGTGAATTTGTCTTTCCAGAGCTGTGGTCTCAGGGCCTCTCGTTTGTCCCCTCCAGCAGAAGAGGCAGCTCGGGACTCCAAAAACACGTGTTCCCAGAGACAGAGAGTGGAAGACACCTCCCTTCAGGCCTGGAAACTGGCAGAGTATTACTTACTCTACTGCTAATGGTCAAGGCAGTTAAGGAGGCCATGAAACTGGATAATTAGGTAAGGTGGCTCAGAGGTTAAAGCGTCTGCCTCCAATGCGGGAGACCCGGGTTTGATCCCTGGGTCAGGAAGATCCCCTGGAGAAGGAAATGGCAACCCACTCCAGTATTCTTGCTTGGAGAATCTCATGGACTGAGGAGCCTGGTGGGCTGCAGTCCATGGGGTCACAAAGAGTCGGACACGACTGAGTGACTTTACTTACTTACTTACTTAGGGTTCTTTCTGCTGCAAATGACAAAAATACTATTCGAATTATCTGATACCAAAAAGGGAATTTGTTGCATTGAGGTCGCAAAGAGTCGGACCGACTGAGCGACTGAACTGAACTGACGACTACAAAGCTCAAGGTTAGATTTGAGGGCAACTAGATTCAGTCGCTCAGATGACCATCGATGATAAGCCTCTATCTCTTGCTCTCTTTTTCCTCTGTGTTGGTTTTATTCCTACCAGCCCCACCAAAATGCAGTGGAGGGTTAGTTCTCTAAAGAAACATCTGGGCACCACCAACAGAGGAAGGCCAGGCATTCTGAAAATGCACAGGCAATAAATACCAACCATAACCCACCCTTGGCTGCATCTCTCATACACCAACTCGCCTATAAACCCAGCTTCAGAGGCTCCCTGCCCTACAGGGCGCAACAGCTCTGTGCAGCAGTAAAGTCAGGCGTCACATTCTCCAGAGAGACAACCAAAGTCTTTCCTAGTTGCTGTGTCTATAGCAATTCTAGGCTTTCTCGGTGATGTGTATTCCTCTCCGTTAGATCTCATGTGGCTCCTCAGGGTCTGCAGCCTTTGAGTAAATGACACAGTTAACCACCCACCAACCAGCAGATAAAAGATAGGATGCGTGCTCTGTGGTGTTGAGGCGGATTCTTTACCACTGAACCATGGGAGTAGCCCCCAAACTGCTGCTGAAACATTCATTTGAAAAAGGAAACAAAAAACAATGGTGGTTAACCCTGGGCATTTACCATATCCTGTTGGAGGGGGATGGAAAAGTTAGCTTCCTGCTCTGGCAACGGGATGAGCCCCTTGACTAAAGGCTGCCTTGGGTTTTGATCTCCTTGATGCCCTCCAGAAACACGGGAGAGGTGGACCTTCGGGTGAATTGCTCTGCTGGGAATGCAGTTCTTTAGTAGCTGGTTTCCCGTTGGTGTGTGTCGATAAGAAATGCGCTCATCGGCAAGGAGCACAATGCCTGGTTAACAGTGGCTTAAACACGCATGTGCTTATTTTTCTCACACAATAATACTTCTAGAGGCAAGCAGGCACCAGGACTGAATCAAGGGTTGGTGAACTGTGATTCCTTGGCCTTTCTCCACAGATGGACTGCTGCAGCTCTCGCTGGCATCAAGGGAAGAAGGCGGAAGGGCTGTTCCAGTTTATCTGTCTCCTTCTGTCATGAAAAGCAGAAGCCTTCCCAGAAGCCCTCCTAACTTCCGTTTAGATCTCTTTTGCCAGAACTGTGTCTCACGGTCCGCTCTGGCTGGAAGGGAGGCTGCAAAAGCTGGCCCGTTTTGTCCTTTGTTCCCCAAACAGATCTGAGATTTAGGAGCAAGAAAGGCCTGAAAGCTGCCTTGGGGACTGAGAGCTGGGGTATGAGGGAAGGTCATGTTTTTCAAAAGGAAGCTAGGGATCGATTACGACAAAAGGGTGTACTGCAGAAACAAGCACCACACTCGGAGAGTTGGAGAACTCAGGTTTACAATGCCTACAGGCCCGGAGGAGTTAACACTCCAAGCTCTGAGCCCCAAACAAAGGGGGTACAGAGTTGTTATAGACCGACTACAGTGGGCAACACTAGCTGCTAACAGGCTGGCTTAAACTAAGGGGTTTCACGCTCGCGGGAGCAGCAGTCAAGGCGGGGAGGAAGGCGCCTGACCTTCCCATGGACGGGCAAGAGTAAGCAGGTTTGCAGGGGCCAGGTGACCTCAAAGGGCAGGACAAGGTGAGTGAGGTAAGCTCCAGTTGCTGCTGTTGCGAGTCCCCGCTTTCTGAGACCACATGACCTGTGCGATCCGGACTTTGCAAGGAGCAAGCTGAGTCACAGGAGGTGATGTAAAATTCTAACGTTTCCTCTTCGGGAGGAAGAGGTGCCAGGTGCAGGCAAACAAACCCAATTTGTTCCTTACACTTGTTTATTGCAATTATCCCAATTGCTATTACAATCCCTAATCCACTATTTCTGGCTCTAAAAAGTCTTTGGTCCTAAGGGCATACATTTAAAAAAAAATTATCTCTGAGTATAAATGTGCTGTGCTTAGTCGCTCAGTCGTGTCCTACTCTTCGTGACCCCATGGACTGTAGCCCGCCAGGCTCCTCTGTCCGTGGGATTCTCCAGGCCAGAATACTGGAGTGGGCTGCCAGTTCCTCCTCCAGGGGATCTTTTGAACCCACAGATCGAACCCAGGTCTCCTGCATTGCAGGCGGATTCTTCACCAGGTGAGCTACCAGGGAGCATAACTAAAATGATAATAATAACAATAACATCTCAAAGGAATTATAGAATTAGGATCAATGGCAACTTATTTTTTTAAATAACACCTTCTTGCAACAACAGATAATGATAACGCGTGGCTTTATCAGCAGTTTTGGGAAGGATGAGAAAGGAGGCTTGAAGCGTGCTGACGTGTGTCCCACCATCCTCCTGTGTCGAGGAGCTGGGGCTGCCGACCACCGACACCATCTGACATCCCCTCCAGCAGCTTTGGAGTCCGAAGGGGCTGGCTCTATAATCAACATGCCTACTAAGCCTCAATGACCCAGAGCCTCTGACGCCCCTCTGCCCCACCCCCATCCTGCAGTTAATATCCCGAGGTCCAGGGCTAAGAAGGCTTACGAGAGATTTTCAGATGAGTTTCGTTATTTGCAGGCCGGATTAGTTGGCTAACCCATATGAGCGTCAAGGTCCTCTTAGAGTCCCTGGCCAGGAGCCCCCACGTGGTGGTCCCGGGGACACCTTTGGGAGGGTGCGGTCCAGGGGAGTGGCCAGCCGCCTAAAGTGGGTTGCAGTTCTAGGGCAGAGGAGAACTGGAAAGGGGCAGAAAGGAGACGCTGCAGTTCTGGGGGGCCCCAAGAGGATGAAGTTAATAGAACAGACATCTTCTTGGAAACCAAGTTAATTTCTGAAGCAAAGGCTAAAATAGACTTGGCTCTTTTTTCCTCCCTACCCCACCCCTACCTAACCTGAAATAATAATAGAAGCGATTAGGGACAGGTCTGCTCTGCACAACAGAGCAAGCCTGCTTCACAACAACGGCCAGTAGTTCTGTAAAAGAGCACGTGGTCCCCTCTCCTTCCAGTGGGCTCAGCTAAAGAAGGCTTCCAGCCGGACTCAGCACCCCTTGGCAGCGTCTGGATCCCATGGCCCTTTAAATCTGTCCCCCCTTGGCAAGGGAGGAGAAATCCTTTTTAGGATTCATACTCAGGATTTTAATCTGTTTTCTATTTTTAATCTTTAGAAGGAAAAAGACAAGAAAGACCTCATAAACTAAAAGAAGCCATTATCTTTGCTAAAGGAATATCAGCTCTGAGAGAGACAGAGTCAGTACAATTTAGCTTTCTAGGTTGAAGGGTTTTATTTTATTTTATTTTTTATTCCTTTCAAATTAGAGCAGATGAAAACAAGCAGAGTTAGGAAGCTGGGGAAATGGGTCCAAGAAAGAGGGTCAGCTGTATCAAGGGAGTCCCCCCAAATCCCACATCAGTCCTCCCCCGGCTCCTCCAGCCTGGGCTGTACCTCCCCTTAGTGCCCTCTCTCTGTGACCCGTCCCTGACAGCTCTGCTGCCGTTCTCTCTCCCCCAGCTCCTCCAGCCTGGGCTGTACCTCCCCTCGGTGACCCCTCTCTGTGACCCGTCCCTGACAGCTCTGCTGGCGTTCTCTCTCTGCACTTGGTCCTCATCACGCTGTTCCTCTGCTTAAAAGCCTCACTGAACGCCACTCTGTCTTCAGAAGAAAACCCAGACTTTCGAGCAATACTGCACGGGCCCTCCCGCTCTGCCCTAGTCCAGCCCACCGTTCCTGCTCTTTCTTTCTTTCTTTCTTTAAACTGGAGCATAATTGCTTTAGAATGTCGCACTCATTTCTACGGTACAACAGGAATCAGCCATCGCCTCTGTCGTTTGCATTCAGTTACCCTTGCCGGGCACAGTACCTATTATCCATTCGGTTGCATTTGTCCAGCGAACGCTAACTAGCCTGACCTGTCACCAGCCCCTGCCCCTGATGTTCGTTTCCACCTCCCCGGGCTTTATACATCCAAGCCGTTCCCCTTGTCAGGAACAGCCCTCCCCGCTCCCTTCGCTTGGGAAACGGATGCTTGTTCCTGAGCCTCCAACTCAAGCATCGCCTCTTTCCTATCACTTCTCCTGACGCTCCTTCTGCCCACACACACACCCCTAGGCAGAAGTATTTTGGGGTTACCATCCTCTTTTATGCCTTCCTCTGCTGTCGCAGTTCCTGCACTGTGTATTTCAACAGTCTGATTTGCCATAAAAAGATAATTGGGTTCCTAAGAAAATTTTTTATCAAAACTGAATTTTAAAATCCATTGATGGAATAAGAGATGACAGGGAGTGAGGTTAAGATATTCAAGGCTCACTATATCAAAGTAAGTGCTCCTGCAGGATTTTCAATAATGAGGGTTCAATTCAGTTTAGTGGCTCAGTCGTGTCCAACTCTTTGCGACCCCATGGACTGCAGCACACCAGGCCTCGCTGTCCATCACCAACCCCGGAGTCCACCCAAACCTATATCCACTGAGTTGGTGATGCCATCCAACCATCTCATCCTCTATCATCCCCTTCTCCTCCCACCTTCAATCTTTCCCAGCAACAGGATCTTTTCCAATGAGTCAGTCAGTTCTTCGCGTCAGGTGGCCAAAGTATTAGAGTTTCAGCTTCAGCATCAGTCCTTCCAGTGAACATTCAGGACTGATTTCCTTTAGGTGCTTTATAGCTATTGGGCTTCTCTGGTGGCTCAGATGGTAAAGAATACTGCCTGCAATGCAGGAGACCTGGGTTCAATCTCTGGGTTGGGAAGACCCCCTGGAGAAAGAAATAGTTACCCACTGCAATATTTTTATCTGGAGAATCCCTATGGACAGAGGAGCCGGACAGGGCTACAGTCCATGGGATTGCAAAGAGTCAGACATGACTGAAGAACTCTGTGTGTGTGTGTATATATATAGCCATCAGGGGCTTTCCAGGTGGCAATAGTGGTAAAGAACCCACCTGCCAATGCAGGAAGTCTAAGAGACAAGTATTTGATCCCTGGTTCAGGAAGATCCCCTGGAAAAGGGCACAGCAGCCCACACCAGTATTCTTGCCTGGAGAATCCCATGGACAGAGGAGCCTGGCGGGCTACAACCCATAGGCTTTCAAAGAGTTGGACATGACTGAAGCATGTTGGACACAACACCCATAGCTATGAGACGATTTAATTGCAAGCTGAAATATCGAATTGCTTGCTCAAGAAAGACAAGAATGAGTCCAAACATCTCATTTGCCTTATAAGCCACACACCCATGAATCTCCCCAACTTCAATCATCTTGCAACTTTTCTGGCATCAAATTTCTAACACATGGTAAACAAAAGAACCCAAGTATGAACAGGTGTACAAAAGAAAAGGCGCTCACTCGGCTGTGTATCCCAGCACTGAGTTCCTGGTACCTGTCACCCTGCTCATCAAGGACTAATGCCCATCGATGAGTCTGTTGTTACCAACGGCAATCAGGGTAATGCAAATTGTGTGGCTAATTCACTGACCTTCCAGTCAATATCCAGTTCAATTATGAAAACTCTCTCTGTAGGGAAAGACCTCTGTTTTCTAATCTATTACCTTCCTTCTACATGGGAGGACACCAAAAGCAGAGATGGTGTCCAACTCAACTTTGTCACCCCATTGTTGCTGAATTGATAACAACATCCCACGATATCCAGATAATTAGTTTTATTCTTGACTTTAACTAGAATTTGCTTAGTGCCTAGACTTTTTTAGCATGAGTTAGATGCATTTCCATTCCTGTGTCCCAGAATCCAAACTCCTGTATTCTGATTACCAGATTTTGTCATGAATAAAGAGTGAGTTTAATAAACAGCTTCCTTGGACTGCAAAGAGATCAAGCCAGTCCATCCTAAAGGAAATCAACCCTGAATATTCATTGGAAGGACTGATGCTAAAGCTGAAGCTCCAATATTTTGGCCACCTGATGCAAAGAGCTGACTCATTGGGAAAGACCCTGATGCTGGGAAGGATTGAAGGCAAGAGGAAAAGGGGACAACAGAGGCTGAGATGGTTGGATGGCATCACTGACTCAATGGACATGAGGTTGAGCAAGTTACGGGAGTTGGTGATGGACAGGGAGGGCTGGCATGCTGCCGTCTGTGGGGTCACAAAGAGTTGGACACCACTTAGCAACTAAACAATGACAATCCTTCTATAATAAAATGTTAATATTTGTTGAGACTATACTAAACTCTTTACATGAATTAGCTCATCTGTTCTTCCCAACAGCCCTGTAACATAGGTAATATTACTGACCCATTGTACAGAGGGGTAAACTGAAGCTTAGAGGTCAAATGGACAAATAGGTGGAAAATAATGACATAAAATAGCCACTCTAAAATAAGTATTCTGATTTTGAGTAGATCCCCTCAGACCTTAGTTTCTTCATAGCTTTCCACTCCAAATAGAAAGTCAATTCAAGGACTTCTCTGGCAGTCCAGTGGTTAAGACTCTGCACTCCCAATGCAGGGGATTTGGATTCGATCCCTGGCAGGGAAACTAAGATCCCCTGTGCCATGCCATGTGGCAAAAAAAAAAAAAAAAAAAAAAAAAAAAAAAAGAAGGAAGAAGAAGGTCAATTCATTTGTTTGCATGTTCATATATCTTGCAATTAGTTTATCTTGCAGAATTTAACTGCCTAATATTATGTATTTATTATGTATTTAATGAGTGTTTTGTTTGTATGGCGTGGTAAGTCGCTTCAGTCATATCCCAGTCTTTGTGATCCTATGGGCTATAGCCTGCCAGTCTCCTCTGTCCATGGGATTCTCCAGGCAAGAATACTGGAGTAGGTTGCCACATCCTCCTCCAGGAGATCTTCCCGACCCAGGGATTGGGCACTAATGATGCTGAAACTGAAGCGCCAGTACTTTGGCCACCTCATGCGAAGAGTTGACTCGTTGGAAAAGACCCTAATGCTGGGAGGGATTGGGGGCAGGAGGAGAAGGGGACGACCGAGGATGAGACGGCTGGATGGCATCACGGACTCAATGGACGTGAGTCTGAGTGAACTCCAGGAGTTGGTGATGGACAGGGAGGCCTGGCGTACTGCGATTCATGGGGTCGCAAAGAGTCAGACACAACTGAGCAACTGAACTGGAACTGGAACTGAAGTGAAAGTCACTAGTTGTGTCCAACTCTGCAACCATGGACTGTAGTCCATGGGATTCTCCAAACCAAAATACTGGAGTGGGTAGCCTTTCCCTTCTCCAGGGGATCTTCCCAACCTGGGGATCAAACCCAGGTCTCCTGCATTGCAAGCGGATTCTTCTCCAGCTCAGCCACCCGGGAAGCCCAAGAATACTGGAGTGGGTAGCCTATCCCTTCTCCAGGGGATCTTCCCAACCTAGGAATTGAACAGGGGTCTCCTGCATTGCAGGCAGATTCTTTACCAACTGAGCTATCAGGGAAGCCCTTTTTATGACTGAGGGGATCCTAATTTGAACATTATTAAGCTAAAATGACCATAGCTGTTTTCTGTAACAGAAAACAGAGACCCTCAATTACTTATTTCCCAGTTTCGTGTGGAACCAAAGGTGTTTTCCAAGCAAAGTTTCATCTATATCCAGGGGGACCCACTTACAGTGGGATGTGAGGATGTGGAAGGGCTCCACATTTACCAAAGTCACCACGTCTGCCACACGAGGTTGAGTAGGTCTCGCCATTTAATTCATCCCATAGTATACGCCAGCCAGGGCTCATCAGGCACACCCTTGAACTCCCTGCTGCCTGATTCATTTCAAAAGCCTAGTCTGTATAAATAATATTGGTGAAAGATGTCTTAAAGAAGTACTCTGCGATTAGTCTTTCAGATTGCAGTTCAGTTCAGTTCAGTTGCTCAGTCGTGTCCGACTCTTTGAGACCCCATGAATTGCAGCACGCCAGGCCTCCCTGTCCATCACCAACTCCCGGAGTTCACCCAGACCCACGTCCATCGAGTCAGTGATGCCATCCAGCCATCTCATCCTCTGTCGTCCTCTTCTCCTCCTGCCCCAAATCCCTCCCAGCATCAGAGTCTTTTCCAATGAGTCAACTCTTCGCCTGAGGTGGCCAAAGTACTGGAGTTTCAGCTTTAGCATCATTCCTTCCAAAGAACACCCAGGGCTGATCTCCTTTAGAATGGACTGGTTGGATCTCCTTGCAGTCCAAGGGACTCTCTAGAGTCTTTAACGCCACAGTTCAAAAGCATCAATTCTTTGGTGCTCATCTTTCTTCACAGTCCAACTCTCACATCCATACGTGACCACAGGAAAAACCATAGCCTTGACTAGACGGACCTTTGTTGGCAAAGCAATGTCTCTGCTTTTGAATATGCTATCCAGGTTGGTCATAACTTTCCTTCCAAGGAGTAGTGTCTTTTAATTTCATGGCTGCAGTCACCATCTGCAATGATTTTGGAGCCTTCCCAAATAGTCTGACACTGTTTCCACTGTTTCCCCATCTATTTGCCATGAAGTGATGGGACCAGATGCCATGATCTTCATTTTCTGAATATTGAGCTTTAAGCCAACTTTTTCACTCTCCTCTTTCACTTTATCAAGACGCTTTTTAGCTCCTCTTCACTTTCTGCCGTAGGGTGATATCATCTGCATATCTGAGGTGATTGATATTTCTCCCGGCAATCTTGATTCCAGCTTGTGCTTCTTCCAGCCCAGCATTTCTCATGATATACTCTGCATAGAAGTTAAATAAGCAGGGTGACAATAGACAGCCTTGACGTACTCCTTTTCCTACTTGGAAGCAGTCTGCTGTTCCATGACCAGTTCTAACTATTGCTTCCTGATCTGCATACAGGTTTCTCAAGAGGTAGGTCAGGTGGTCTGGTATTCCCATCTCCTTCAGAATTTTCCACAGTTTATTGTGATCCACATAGTCAAAGGCTTTGGCATAGTCAATAAAGCAGAAATAGATCTTTTTCTGGAACTCTCTTGCTTTTTCCATGATCCAGTGGATGTTGGCAATTTGATCTCTGGTTCCTCTGCCTTTTCTAAAACCAGCTTGAACATCTGGAAGTTCACAGTTTACATATTGCTGAAGTCTGGCTTGGAGAATTTTGAGCATTACTTTACTAGCATGTGAGATGAGTGCAGTTGTGTGGTAGTTTGAGCATTCTTTGGCATTGCCTTTCTTTGGTATTGGAATGAAAACTGACCTTTTCCAGTCTGTTTTCCAGTTAAGGTACCTTAAATCAATTTGGAATGAAGAATCACATGGAATTAATTAATTATTGTGATTTCCAATAAGGCATTTAATCCCTTTTACCTAGGTTTCCCCACTGATACCATGAAGTGGTTGGTCTGGATGACTTCATAGTATTTTCCAGTGCTAACATTTCAAGCATTCTCTCCCCTATCCGTACTGCTGCTAATGAAAATCTCATCACAAGTTATCCAAAACAGTGGAAGATCCAAGTGTTATTTCTGGCCCGAGCAAGCTGGTAGGTGTTAGGACTATTCACTGAGAGGGAACCTGGAAAGGAGCAGGTTGGTGGAGGACATAATCGCTGAGACGCCTCTGTGCCCGTTCCCCAGCCCTCAGCCAGTTCAGGGCCCTTGAATGAGTGAGCATAACCTGCTTGTCTTTGAACCGCCACAGCACCCAGCCCACAGCCATGTCAGTCCTTGCCGACTGAACGGCCACTCTTCGGCTGGGATCTTGGTGGTGTCAGAGTGGGTAGGGAAGATATGAGTGGAGACTTTGAGCTGGCTTTGTCCCCAAGGGGAAGGTGCTGGCTCATGATACAAAAACCCAGGAAATGCCAGGGTGGGTCTGGGGTTATACGGGAAGGCTAGAGCCTGCAAGGCAAGGCTCTCGGGGGCCCCCGCCCACCTGCCCCAGTTCCCACTCCTCTCGGGTGTCAGCTTTGCTCACTGTCATCACTGTTTGTAGTCGTCCTAACACTTCACATGCTCACCAACCATCTGACTCATGTACTTGTTTATTGCCTGCCTCCCTATCCCGCCCGGCAGTCATGGAAACTCCACAAAGAGAGGAATTACATCTGTCTTGCTCATTGCACTTTCCTAGCATCCAAAATAGTGCCTCTCTCTGAATGGAGGACTTGATGTTAAAAAAAAAAATTGTGAATGAGTGAGTGGCTCCTTCAGGCCACAGGCAAGGACTCCATCTCAATCTGGCCACCTCTGAGTCCAATTACCAGGTCCAGGGTAATATAATTGGCTCATCTTGAGTCATGCCCTTGTGTCCGGCTGTTGAGAGGCATAACAGGACCAGAACTGGGGCAGAAAGAGAGCTACAGGCAAAGAGGAAAGCGCTGGCCACGTTGAGATGTCATAGGAGTCTCCACCTCTGCTGGAGCTCAGGTGCTCTGTATCCAGTGCTCTCCTTGGAAACGTGTGGGCTTTGTCCCCTGCCACTCCCTGGCTTCTGAGTTACAGTGATTTGGTTATAATTATAAGACATGAGGAGGGCATGGCAACCCACTCCAGTATCCTTGCCTGGAGAGTCCGCACAGACAGAGGAGCCTGGCGGGCTACAGTCCTCAGGGTCGCAAAGAGTCAGACGCGACTGAGTGACTAAGCATATAAGACACGTGCTCTGAGTAATCTATTTAAACCTGAACACAGTGACAATATTCTCCGAATTAACATTCAGATGCATAATCTGATAAATATGAGCCAACAGGATGCAACCTTTAAACTAGGTCTGTTCCCAAAATATCACGCTGGTTGCTGGTGGCTCTTGTGCGTGTCCGCGCTAGGTGAGCTAGAAAGCCATTAGCCATTGCAGTCTTGACCCCACAAATGGCATTTACACAGGGAAAAGCTGGCAGGACCTCAACCACCTCCTTACCAGTCTTGCCTGCCTCTGGTATCCAGGAGTGAGTCCAATTTCCCTTAACCATTTGGAAAAATGGCAAATTATAGGGAACAAATGTTCCTTCCAGCAGCAGGAGAGACACCTGCCTAATGAATCAGCAGTCACGCAGATGGTGAGATGGGGAAAGCAAGCTGGAGTTGGCTTGTCCTGACAAGCAGCCAGTGCCAGAGCCCCTTCTCCCCTCTCTAATCCTGCTGGGCTGGACCACATGGCTCTCCGCACAAATGTAGGTCATCTAAAATGCTGTCAGCAAGCTGCTGTTTCTCATTGCCAACACACTGGAAGGCCTACAGTGACTGGGAGACATTATTTCCAAGCTGGTGCTTCTCATTTAAAACAGAGAATCCAGAATTTCTAAGCTGCGTTTTATACTCAGTGCTGTGATTATCTTTCAATATTGCCCAAACACCACCCCCGTCCCCCAGTATGTACATGTGTGTGTTAGGGATGGGAATAACAGGAAAGAGAAAAGCAGGGGAAGAAAGGTCCTATTTTTTTTTTAATGTTTAAAGATGTTTTTGACGTGGCCCATTTTTAAAAGTCTATTGAATTTGCTAGAGTGTTGCCCCTTGGTTTTCAGCCACGAGGTGTGTGTAGTTCTAGCTGCCTGACCAGATACTGAAACTGCACCTTCTGAATCAGAAGGTGAAGTCTCACACGCTGGACCACCAGGGAAATCTCCACAAGGTCTTATTTTCAAAGACACTAATTACAATTTTGCAAAATTATTTGGAAGGTATTCATCCTTTAAAACATACTCATTGTAGGAAAATCAAAATGTCTTTATTTATGCCAAGATCTAGAGACACATTTGGCCCTTAATTTGGCTGAGAAAGAAAAATATCTGTTCTACTGATTGAATTTACCATTTTGCAAAAGTACCTCTGTATAATTCATGAAATTTAATCACGATCATGCTGGGATTTATTGCTTCTCATTAATGCTTCCTTTGAAGATGAGTAGAAAGACCTAGGGTTGAGAGGAAAGAAAAATTCTTTCCAAGCACTGTAAGACTTAATTTGGATTTTATTAAATCTCATTAGTTCACTAATACAAAATTTATGACACTTTGGACAGAGAGTTGGCTAGTATTTTCCTTGGTTTAATCTATGAAAAAGTAATTTTTCTCTGCAGGTGAATGATATCAATAGATCCTATGGGGATATTCTATATTCTTGATAGAATATTCATTAGACACTTTCTTTTACACACAAGGACTATATGCTAATTTCAAGTTTTTTCATTAAAGAAGATGGACGGACGCTACTACTTGGCAGTAGTTTCCCACTTGGCTTCCTACTCCAATTGCTTATTTATTTACACTCTAGCCCCTTCCAAGAATTTGAACCAGCCCCCAAAAAGGATGGGGCTTCTCGGGTGGTTCAGTGATAAGAGACTCAGGAAACGCTGGTTCAATCCCTAGGCTGGGAAGATGCCCTAGAGTAGGAAATGGCAACCCAGTCCAGTAGTCTTGCCTGACAAGCCCCGTGGACAGAGCTGGATGTGACTGAGCGCATGTGCGTGCGCGCGCGCGCACACACACACACACACACACACACACACTAGAGGACACGTCTTTACAGGCAAAATTAAATTTTCGTCTGATCACTATATTGCACAAAATTTTAGGATAATCTTCGCTAAATTGAGGGGGATCTGTCTCTTAAAATGAGCTGAATCTGAAATTCATTTTTAAAGGGTTCTGGGAAGCACTGCAAAAAGAGCGTGTGGCAATTTTGTTTAAAAACCCAACATAAGAGCGCTTCCACAGGAACTTCCCTGGGGTCCGGGCGCTAGGAATCTGCCTGCGATGCCGGGGACACGGGCTCAGTGCCTGGTCTGGGAACTGAGGTCCCGCATGCGCTGGGCGTTGAGGCCCAGCACCGCAGCTTCCGAAGCCCCGAAGGCTCGAGAGGCCAGCTCTGCAGCGCGGGGGCCTGCGCGCCGCGACTCGGGAAAAGCCTGCGCGCCGTAGATGGATGAATAGCAACTCTTTTCTTAAAGAAGAGCGCTTCAATAAAAGCACGTTTATTTCTGCCACATAAGGGAACCTCCTGCGCGGTCGGCCAGGGCCGACCCTCGCGAGCCCCGCTGCCGGGACTTTGCAGGCGGCGGGGCCCCGGGCCTCTTTCCGCTGCGGCACCCGCGCTGCCGTCCACCCCGCGGGCGCCGCGCTCTGAGGCTGTGCTGCAGGAGCTGGCGAAGCACGGGGCGCTCTAGCGTGCCGCAGCCCACGGGCACGACGGAGCGACTGAGCCCCAGAGGCCCGCGGGCACGACGGAGCGACTGAGCCCCAGAGGCCCGCGGGCACGACGGAGCGACTGAGCCCCAGAGACCCGCGGGCACGACGGAGCGACTGAGCCCCAGAGACCCGCGGGCACGACGGAGCGACTGAGCCCCAGAGACCCGAGGCAGGCGCTGGTGAGCCGGGCAAACCGCGCAGTCCACAGACGCGCGAGACGCGCGAGCAGCCCCTGCAAGGCCCAGCGCCTTACGCAGCCTTCCTACCGGTCCCGCCCAAAACTGGCCGTTACACCTCGTTGGCCAAACTTAGTCACGTGGCCACCTCTCCAGCAGGGAACTTGTGTTAACACAAGAAAAGGAAAAGAACGGATGTGGAGTTGAACCAACCAGTCTCGGCCGTGAATAGCCAGACATCCTTCTAAGCAGCTTAAACTGCGGTATAAGCAGAGGTGGAGAGCTAGAAACGGGGAGCAAGAAAAGTAAAAGAATTGATGCAGTTACTGTAATTCCATAGCAGCTTTAACACTGAGCTTCTTGATAGCTAGAAAAATAAGGAAAGAATATTTTTACTAAAGAAGCAAATGTATCAGTTGCTCAGTAGAAGGGCAATACATCCCAGAACTGAATTCTGTAATGTTTCTCTCACTGGCACCACATATAACCATAGTAGCCACAGGTCCTGCATTTTTAAAATTATTCTCAGTATTAACTATTCTATCGCACAGTTTTCATGCAGATAATCACCCATGCAAGTCCAGTTTCTGCTCTAGAAAACATGGTCACCGTGGGTATCGGAAAGAGTGAAAGACATAACTGAATAGTCTTGGTAAGTTTTGCAGAGAACGTGAAAAGGGATTCTGTGGGAACTGGTAGAAGGAATGAACCAGAAATATCAGAGCAGTGTCATTGCCATCATGATCAGGTCCTGGAAGTCTGACTCAGCCTAACTGACACACGTGTGAGACGGAGACGGGGACCAACAATGAGGGAAGGATTGTCACCGAGGCTGAGAGCACCTCCGCTGGCATCCTCTGCGCTGTCTTAGTTAAGACAGTTGGGAAGCCAAATCTTCGTCCAGAGCCACGCTGTTTTAAAAATTTACTCTCTATTGAAGTAGAGTTGAGTTACAATGTGGTGTTAATTGTTGCTCTACAGTAAAGTGACTCATTTCTACACACACACACACACACACACACACACATCATTTTTCACGTTCCTTTCCATGGTGGTTTATCCCAGGATATTGAACATAGCGTTTCCTGTGCTATTATACGGTAGGACCATGCTCTTTAGCCACTTAATGTGTACCAGTTTGCATCTACTAATCCCAAACTCCCAATAAAACTCTCTCCCACCTTCCTCCCCCTTCAGAGCTACACTTTGAATGTGTCATGAGAAGCCTCTATCTCAGGGATCTGAAATGCTCAAAATCCTTACAATTAGTTCATTCCCCCATGGGCAGATCCACATGGAAATCCAAAGACTTCTTGGAAAACAAGGCATTCAGGGACGTTAAGTGAGAGACGAAATGCTTAATGGCATCAAGACCACCCAGGACCGCATAGAAATGACCATTTTCCCTAAGATTGGCACTCATAGAAATATTTTGGCCGAAAGCTGTCTCCCCTAGACAGAGTCTAAATATGCACGATCGACATTTGTCGCTTTGCTCTTTTTTTTTAGGCCCCTGTGTCTGCTCAAACTCCCTTTCGGTCACTGCATTCTTTAATGAAGTTACTATCAGTTAATCAATACAGCTCATGTCTTTCTTAACTCAAAGGTTTTTGTCTTTTGGGGGCTACTTTTGACTTCTTTGCTGTTCATCAGATGTTTCTTTCCAAGATTAACTCTGAGAGGGCTATCCAGGTTCCTGTAAGGCATTGAACTAACATCCCCAGTACAGGTCTTCAAATGACCTTCCACAAATGTCAAGAGCATAGCATGAAAATTTAGTGGCTACCATATATCAAGGGTGGTAAAGAATCCGCCTGCCAACGCTGGAGACAAAAGAGATGCACGTTCGATTCCTGGGTTGGGAAGATCCCCTGAAGTAGGAAATGGTAACCCACTCCAGTAATCTTGCCTGGGAAATTCCATGGACAGAGGAACCTGGTGGGCTACAGTCCATGGGGGTCGCAAAGAGCCAGACACAACTGAGCATGTATTGAGAGCTTATTATGTCAAACACTGATACAGACAGTTTTTCTTGCAGTTTCTTTTTTCTGTGTGTGTGGCTTTCTATTTTTTATTAATTTTTATTGGAGTATAGTCAATTTATAATTTTATGCTAGTTTTTGCTGTATAGCAAAGTGAATCAGTTATCAGTTCAGTTCAGTTCAGTCACTCAGTTGTGTACAAATCTCTGCGACCCCATGGACTGCAGCACGCCAGGCCTCCCTGTCCATCACCAACTCCCGGAGTTCACTCAAACTCACGTCCATTGAGTCGGTGACGCCATTCAACCATCTCATCCTCTGTCGTCCCCTTCTCCTCCTGCCCTCAATCTTTCCCAGCATCAGGGTCTTTTCCAATGAGTCAGCTCTTCACATCAGATGGCCAAAGTACTAGAGTTTCAGCCTCAGCATCAGTCCTTCCAATGAACATCAGGACTGATCTCCTTTAGGATGGACTGGTTGGATCTCCTTGCAGTCCAAGGGACTCTCAAGAGTCTTCAACACCACAGTTCAAAAGCATCAGTTCTTCAGCACTCAGCTTTCTTTATAGTCCAACTCTTACATCCATACATGACCACTGGAAAAACCATAGCCTTGACTAGATGAATCAGTTATACATATTCATATGTCCACTTTTTTTTAGATTCTATTCCCATATAGGTCATTCCAGAGTATTACTTACAGTTTCTATTTAAATCTATGCAATAAAGCTGGTGGAAAATATTATTATTCCATCTTATAATTAAGGAAACTGAAACTTCTGAAGTTAATTCATTTCCTAAAGCTATAATGACAAATTACCACAAACTAAAATCCCATGGATGGAGGAGCCTGGTAGGCTGCAGTCCATGGGGTCGCTAAGAGTCGGACACAATTGAGCGACTTCACTTTCACTTTTCACTTGCATGCATTGGATAAGGAAATGGCAACCCACTGCAGTGTTCCTGCTGAAGAATCCCAGGAACAGGGGAGCCTGGTGGGCTGTAGTCTAAGGGGTCACACAGAGTCGGACACAACTGAAGCAACTCAGCAGCAGCAGCAGGTGGCTTTAGAGCAACAGAAATGTAATTTTCATGGTTCTGGAGGCCAAAATGAAGGCGTTGGCTGGGCCCCGATCTCTCTCAGTGTCCTGGGGAAGAGTATGTTCTGCTTGTCCCTCCCAGCTTCTGGGGCAGCCATGTCCTTCCAACCTCTGCCTCCATCTGCACGCCATCCTCTCCTCTGGGTCTTCTGTCTTTTGAGGAAACTTGTCATTGGCTTTAGAGTCCATTCAGGTCATCTCAGATGATCTCATCTCCTGATCCTTAACTTAATTACAGCTAAAAACACAATTTCCAAATAACATCAGATTTTGGAGGTCAGGACCTGAATGCATCTTTTGAGGAGGTCACCATTCAATTCACTACAGAATTGTTTCGTTTTGATCCAGAGTACTTAAAGAATGGTTTGGGGTAGACAGACTCATGTGGAGGGGGNATGAATCAGTTATACATATTCATATGTCCACTTTTTTTTAGATTCTATTCCCATATAGGTCATTCCAGAGTATTACTTACAGTTTCTATTTAAATCTATGCAATAAAGCTGGTGGAAAATATTATTATTCCATCTTATAATTAAGGAAACTGAAACTTCTGAAGTTAATTCATTTCCTAAAGCTATAATGACAAATTACCACAAACTAAAATCCCATGGATGGAGGAGCCTGGTAGGCTGCAGTCCATGGGGTCGCTAAGAGTCGGACACAATTGAGCGACTTCACTTTCACTTTTCACTTGCATGCATTGGATAAGGAAATGGCAACCCACTGCAGTGTTCCTGCTGAAGAATCCCAGGAACAGGGGAGCCTGGTGGGCTGTAGTCTAAGGGGTCACACAGAGTCGGACACAACTGAAGCAACTCAGCAGCAGCAGCAGGTGGCTTTAGAGCAACAGAAATGTAATTTTCATGGTTCTGGAGGCCAAAATGAAGGCGTTGGCTGGGCCCCGATCTCTCTCAGTGTCCTGGGGAAGAGTATGTTCTGCTTGTCCCTCCCAGCTTCTGGGGCAGCCATGTCCTTCCAACCTCTGCCTCCATCTGCACGCCATCCTCTCCTCTGGGTCTTCTGTCTTTTGAGGAAACTTGTCATTGGCTTTAGAGTCCATTCAGGTCATCTCAGATGATCTCATCTCCTGATCCTTAACTTAATTACAGCTAAAAACACAATTTCCAAATAACATCAGATTTTGGAGGTCAGGACCTGAATGCATCTTTTGAGGAGGTCACCATTCAATTCACTACAGAATTGTTTCGTTTTGATCCAGAGTACTTAAAGAATGGTTTGGGGTTAGACAGACTCATGTGGAGGGGGGTGTGAAGGGTGTGAAGGTGCTAGAGGAGGACAAGCCGGTGAGCAAATAACCCTGCATGGTAAGAGACAAAAATTGCACTAATAGACATTTGTATCATGGAGTATCACAGAGGCAGGAATGAGTCATTTCCAGCAGAGGCAGGACTCATGTTTTTTTTCATAGGGAGATACTCTGTTCTTTACCCAAAATTATACACCAGTAGGCAATGCAGCTGGAATGGGAGCCCCAGCCTGCCTAACTGCAAAAACATTTCTCATACCCACTCCAGGAAGACATTTGTGCAAGGGCAAAATTAATGAGATAGAAGTATGCACCCCAGATGGTCTGAGCTGGTCCACATTTTCTCTGACTGCCTTGAGGGGTGGCTGCAGCATTGGTCTGGGTCTCCTTCTCTGAAATATCACCTGTCTCAATTGGATGCAGAGGATGGAAGAAGAAATAGCTAAATATTCTAGTTTTATTTTTCTGATGTCCTTGAGTGCTGGCTGGCTGTCTCCCAGATTGGGAGAGGCAGACAATCAGATCAGATGGTCATACTCTGTTTATTTTCCTTTAAAAAGTATTTTAATTACATATTTCTCTAAAAGAAACTTAATCATTTACCATTTAGTAATTTAAACTTCTCTGAATTAATTAATATAGTTAGTAAGATAAATTTGCATACTTTTTAGGATGAAGTTTGAGACTCCTCAAAAAGTTCTATGGTATAGAACTACCATACCATCGGGCAACTCCATTTCTATGTGTTTTTCTAAGGAAAACAAAATCACTAATTTGGAAAGATATATGTGTATTCCTTTGATCATTATGGCATTATTCACGATAGCCAAGGTGTGGAAGCAGCTTACGTGTCCACTGTTAGACGAACGGGTAAAGAAGATGTGAGATATATATATATATATATATATATATATATATATCATGGTATCACCGATGCAATGGACATGAACTTGGGCAAACTTCGGGAGATGGGCAGGGTCAAGGAGGCCCGGCATGCTACAGTCCATGGGGTTGCAGAGTTGGATGTGACTGGGCAACTGAACAACAATAATACATATAAATATATATATATGGTATTCTATGATATGTGTATACAATAGAATATTAGTCATGAAAAAGAATGAAATCTCACCTTTGTTGACAACATGGATGGACCTAGGGATAATCCTAGTGAAACAAGTCAGATAGAGGAAGAAATCATATCATTTCACCTACATGGATAAACTAAAAACCTAAATGAATAAGCATAGTGAAACAGAATCTGAGGCACAGAAAACAAACAGGTGGTTGCTAGAGGAGAGGTGGGTGTAGGGATGAGTGAAATAGATGAGGAGGATGAAGAGGGGCAGACTTCCAGTTATAAAATAAATGAGTCACAGGAATGAAGTGTGCAGCGTGGGGACAATAGTCAGTAATGATGTAATATCTTTGTATGGTGGCAGATGGTGGTTCATTGTGTAATGTATAGAAATACTGAGTCGCTATATTGTGCACCAAAAACTAACATAGCATTGTAGGTCAATTGTGCTTCAAAAACAAACAAACTCACAGTAAAAGCGATCAGATTTGTGGTTACCAGAGGTGGGGAGTGGAAGGAAGGGGAACTGAATACAGGTGGCCTAAAGGCGCAAGCTTCTTCCAGGCATCAGAGAAATAAGTACTAAGCATATAATGTAAAATATGATCAATATAATTAACTCTGCTCTATTTTGTATATGAAAGTTCTTGAGAGTAAATCCTGAAAGTTCTCATCACAAAGAAAAAAATTTCTTTCTCTTCCTTTTATTTTGTATTTGTATTATATGATGGTTGTTCATTAAACTTATTGTGGTAAACATTTCATGATATATGTAAGTAAAATCATTACGCTGTATACCTTAAACAGTTCTGTATGTCAATTATATCTCAATAAAACTGGGAGAACAAAATAGCAAAGTATACAAACACAGCCACAATTAACATGATACACTTTCTCTAACACTGAGTCTTCATGCTTAAACATTTTAAATCAAATTTAATTTAAATAAAATTAGATATTTTAAAATTAAAATCAACAAATAAATTGATGTTCAAAGAAAAAACACTGAACCCTATTCACTATCCCTTTTCAATGCTGTAAACCAGTAAGAATTCAAATTCTGTCAATTTCATTATAAGCTCAAAGCTGTAAAGCCTGTAGATGATATAACTTGTATAATTATTATCTGAATGGAAGATTGCTTTGCCTAATATCCTAGATTTGTTTTAGGTCACTCAAATGATGGCTTCCAAGTGATGACAGAGTTAACACTGACCTCCCGTGAAAAGGCTGAGTGCCCTAAAGGAGCACAGTGATTCACAGCTTGCTGTGATCAGAGATACGGGGCAGGTAACTTTGTTTTAATAATGACTCTCTTGATGCTGATATTTCCTTTTGCTGCCCTTCTCATCCCAAGATCCCAAGAGGGTCATGAAAAACCACCCAGGAGCCTTCTCCCGGCTTTGGTTTCCAAAAGCCTGAGGCGCTAGCTTGGGACTGGTTGAAGAGAACCGTCATGAACTGAATGTTTATGTTCTTCCATCATACGCACTCCCAAATTCACATGTATTGAAGCTGTGTGCCCCAGTGTGACGGTAGGCAGGCGGAGGACCTCTGGGAGGTAAACAGGGTTAGAGGAGGCACGAGGGTAGAGCCCTCATGGTGGGATTAGCTCCCTTATGAGCGTCGGGAGACAGCTCGCCTCCCCGCTCTGCTCCTTGGCCGATGCGGAGACAGGGGAAGTCTGCAGTCTGCAGCTCAGGAGAGGATCGTCAGCAGGGCCCAACCAGGATGGCACCTGACCGTGGACTTCCAGCCTCCAGAACGATGAGAAATAAACTTATGCTGCTTGTAAGCCACCCAGTCTATGGTGTTTTTGTTGTAGCAGCTTGAGACAGTACAGATGAGGACTCAGCCAATTTGGGCAGAAAGAAGGTTTTCTCTGAAGACTAAGCAAGTGTTCATTAGGCTGTGGTGGAGGGGCAATGGAAGTGGAGTGACAAGGGGCCGGGGGCCAGTAGATTCCTTAACAGGGGCCGCTGCAGCCTGCTTCCTGCTGGAGCCAGAAGACCCCAGAGAGGAGAGACCTGATTAGTTAGTCTAGAGAGGCACCTGACTGTGCCCCCAGCATGGTGGGAGAACCCCCAGACCCAAAACACCTCTGGACACCAACAGGGGCACCTAGGTGACGCCCTGAGATCGATCACCGTCGCCCCTCCCAATAAATCTGCATAGATTGCCTTTCCAACGAAGTGGGAGTTTCAGCTGAAGTATTGGCTGGTACTAAATATGATTGTTTGCTTACTTGTTGTTTTTTTTTTTTTTTTTTAATTTGGGGAGGGTTTGCTGAGCACACACAGCTGACCAAAGTTAAATATGCATATGATGTAACTCTCCCATGCTACCCAGAAGGGGGCGGGCAAACACTCAGATCTACAGCTGACGGTCTTAATGCGCGGGACACTTCAGCAAATCCCATCACCAGCTTTAAAGCCCGCAGACTGTCAGCCCTGGTACCGCCACTTCTACACCTTTCTGTACTAGATACTAAATCAAAGAGTTAGGAGCAAGAATGTTCCGAGGACCATGGTTTATAATGGAAAAATATAGTAGGAAGCTTCCAAACTGATCACAGGATTGGATCAGTCTTAGGAAGGTGAAAACACTAACAGACCTAACTGAACTAACAGTCTTCCTCCAGAAAACCCACTGACTAGGACTCCCCTGATGGTCCGGTGGTCAAGAATCTGCCTGTCAGTGCAGGGCACCTGGGTTCAGCCCTGGCCCGGGAAGTTTCCACATGCAGCAGAGAGCTAAGCCCGTGGGCCACGACTCCTGAGCTCCTTCTCCACACCTGGAGAAGCCACTGCGACGAATGGGCCACACCGGGGAGGGGCCCTGCTTTCGCAGTTACAGAAAGTCTGAACATAGCAGCAAAGCTTCAGTGCAGCCAAACATTAAATAAATAAATGAGTAAAAATGTTTTGCATGATACTGGATGCTTGGGGCTGGTGCACTGAGACGACCCAGAGGGACGGTACGGGGAGGGAGGAGGGAGGGGGGTTCAGGATGGGGAACATGTGTGTGGCAGATTCATGTTGATGTATGGCAAAACCAATACAACATTGTAAAGTAATTAACCTCCAATTAAAATAAATAAATTTATATTAAAAAAAAACCAGTTGTCTAAGGCTGTGGTCCCTCTGGAGGGCCAGTGGTTCTGCAGATGAGTGCATTCAATCCCCACACCCACAAATGAGGGAGCCTCTGGGATTGTCCGGAGAGGGTTATGGCAGTGGTATTTGCTATTTTCATTTCAAAATTTACTTAAATATTATGCAAACGGATCCAATATGGGTGCAAAGAAAAAAGCTTCATTTCTATGAAAACTAGTTGAACAGAGCTTGACCTCATGGTGCCTTCCCAGGACAGCAGCCCTTCCCCGACTCCATGTCCTCTGCCTGCCTTTTGCCTGTAGAAAAAAACATTAGTCAAAGAATAAATTTAATCAGAGAAGTGAGACAATGAATGAGCAGAGAGAAACAGTCAAACAAGATCAAATAATAATAGTTTAGTCATTAAATAAAATCAAGAACATTTAGTTCCTCCTCAAATAATGTTCATCTCCTTTGAGCTGTTTTGTAGATACTGAAACCCCCAACAGGTGAAAGCTTTTAAGTACAGGATGACCAGACTGTATATAAAGAAGGCTGAGCACCGAAGAATGGATGCTTTCGAACTGTGGTGTTGGAGAAGACTCTTGAGAGTCCCTTGGACTGCAAGGAGATCCAACCAGTCCATCCTAAAGGAGATCAGTCCTGGGTGTTCATTGGAAGGACTGATGCTGAAGCTGAAGCTCCAATACTTTGGCCACCTCATGCGAAACTGACTCATTTGCAAAGCCCTTGAGCTGTTTTGTAGATACTGAAACCCCCAACAGGTGAAAGCTTTTAAGTACAGGATGACCAGACTGTATATAAAGAAGGCTGAGCACCGAAGAATGGATGCTTTCGAACTGTGGTGTTGGAGAAGACTCTTGAGAGTCCCTTGGACTGCAAGGAGATCCAACCAGTCCATCCTAAAGGAGATCAGTCCTGGGTGTTCATTGGAAGGACTGATGCTGAAGCTGAAGCTCCAATACTTTGGCCACCTCATGCGAAACTGACTCATTTGCAAAGCCCCTGATGTTGGGAAAGATTGAAGGCAGGAGGAGAAGAGGCCGACCGAGGATGAGACGGCTGGATGGCATCACGGACTCCATGGGCGTGAGTGTGAGTGAGCTCCGGGGCTGGGTGATGGACGGGGAGGCCTGCAGCCCACGGGGTCGCAGAGTCGGACATGACTGAGCTGAGCTGACCAGACCGTGGGCTGCATAGGTTGTGGTAATTCCAAGAACTGGCCTCAAAGAAATGGGAACAAACCGACTCTGGACCTGAAGATTAACTGTACTTAAATCAATCAAGATATGCTATCAGACCACCACAAGACCAGCTCCAAAATGACTGTCAGAGCTCAGAGTGCTTTCTGCATACAGTCCCCTTGTCCCCCATACATTCCTGAAATTACCCTTTCAAAGCTCTTGGTCACTAACTGGCAGGGGAGAGTCAGCCTTTGGACCTGAGTTCACCCTCTCCCCTGGCCGCCAGCCTCCAGAATAAAGCATACTTTCCTTTTCACCAACCTTGCCTCACAAGCGTTGGCTTTCAAGCAGTGAGCAGCCAGACCTGAGTTTCAGTAACACTAACTTTAAAGTCTAGGAAACACTTCATAAATCATAGTTCCTAAACAATGGCTGTGGAATGAGATCTGGGTGAGAGCATTATACATGAGTGGAAAAAANTATATATGACAAACCCACAGCAAACATTCTCCTCAATGGTGAAAAATTGAAAGCATTTCCCCTAAAGTCAGGAACAAGACAAGGGTGCCCACTTTCACCGCTACTATTCAACATAGTTCTGGAAGTTTTGGCCGTAGCAATCAGAGCTCTTAATATATATATACTTTTTTATCACTTTCATACTCAGAAAATCTCAATGATATTGAGTTTAAATTTTGCCTGGTCAGCAAACAGTAATCTGTTGCTACATTCTGATTAATCCTTTCTTAATTGCTGCTGCTCTTCTTAGTTTTATTTCTAGTCAGTGGAGCATTATCAATTCACTAAAACATGAATATGTTATAAAATATCATACATTTTTATAATTTTTTAGAAATCAACTTATTCAATTTGTTGGCTGTTTAACAAATATGTATTAAACACACAGACTTTGACAAGTACTTCTCTGGTGGCTCAGACAGTAGAGTCTGCCTGCAATACAGGAGACCTGGGTTCAATCCCTGGGTCAGAAAGATCCCCTGAAGAATGGAATGGCTACCCACTCCAGCATTCTTGCTTGGAGAATTCCTTGGACAGAAGAGCCTGGCTGGCTATAGTCCATGGGGTCTCAAAGAGTCGGACACTACTGAGTGACTAACATCATCTCACATTGTAGAAGTGGCAGCAATGAAACAGAGAATAAAACATCCTTGGCCCCTATCCTCATGTAATTCACAGTTTAGAATAGGATAGAGATATTTAATAAGTAATTACCTACTTGTTAAAGAAATCTTGATATGAAATAATTAGGAATTATGGGAGAGAATTAAAGGGAACATAATCTCCTTCTTTCCTTCAATGATTAAAGTCTCATAGTTAGTTCAAAATCCAGATAAATGGCTACTTCTTGCATGTAGCTTCTTGTTACTTCTCTCCCTTGCTTACAGTATATAAGCTTATCTAGTTCAATCCCTTTTCATTAATATTTTATTTCTTGTTTCCTCAATTAGTGTGTAGTTTAGATTAAGCCTCATGTGCTTTTTGGTCCTTCGACTCAGACCAATTATTACCTTCTCTGGAACCCTTGCCTAGCTTTCCTTGCCACCCTGAAAGCTATATATTTGTGCATTAATTCTACTGGAGCCATTTTTAGTCTCATTCTCAGGGCTAGCATAGCACTAGATCCAACGGCTCTGATTGGATAAGGAGATGCTCAATAGCTTCTGCATGGATGAAAAAATGATTAGTTCTATTAAGTCTTCTATGCTTATTATGAATTTAAAGTTTATAAATATTCCAAATTGTGATGGCCAAATTTTGATATTACAGGTATCTATTACTATAACATACAAACAAAAAGTAAGAGTATTCCCATAAGTATAAAACATCATTTTTGGCTAGATATTTGACAATATTTCCTAGGACCTAGACAAGTTTCGATGATAATTACTGCATAATGTATTTTGATTTTCTTTCATTACCAGATTATTTTTCTAGAGTACCTCTACTAAAGCTGCTTTGGTAGGTGGTTACATTTAGGATTATAGCTCTCTGTAAGTGAAGATATAAAAATTTGAAATATTCTGCATATTGGAAATCTATTTGAAATTCATTGTCTAATATAAGGCTTGAGATATTTAGTGTTCTTTTTCTGCCTTACCTGGGTGGGTTTTACATATCATGGAATATCAGGGAAAAAGGAGACACAGACCTAATGCCCAATCAGCATCAGAAATTCTCTTCTTCACTCTGTGATTTGAGAGTTGCCATGACTGAGAGACACTCAGTCGTGTCTGACTCTTCGCGACCCCATGGACCACAGCACACCAGGTTCCTCCGCCCATGGGATTTTCTAGGCAAGAGTACTGGAGTGGGTTGCCATTGCCTTCTCTGGAAGGAAGATTAGGGACAACTTATCAGGAATTAAATGTTATTAGAGAATTTGCTTCACCATGCCTGACTTTGATATGGTAATTACTCGCGCCCTTAGCATGGTAGATACACACTGTAGATAAATAAGACTTGAGGAGGGTAGTGTAGAGAGAGGGTTCTTAGTTTCCTTAAAATTAAATATTGAGTTGGCCAAAAAAGTCCATTCAAGATTTTCTGTAACATTTTATGGAAAAACCCAAGCAAGCTTTTTGGGCCAACCCAATAGATAATCATAATTTTTTTTCATTGGTAGAGATTGGCAGTTATCTACATGAATTTTCTTTTGTATTCTTTTCATATCAGAAAATAGAAATAATGGTGATAATTGTTCATTTGAATGAGGAAAAAAAAACCTCTTAGCTAAGATATACTAGCTATCTTTAAGTATTTAAGAGCTGTCACAAGGAATAGTAATGTGACTTACACAATTTGACCTCAAAAGGGAAAACTGATTAATGAATAGAGAAAACAGGAAACCAGATTTCAAGACAATGCAAATAATGACATTTTAGAAGTCAAACCCACAAAAATGGAATGTAGTTGACTGACAAAGTGGTAAGAAAGGCAATGCCAAAGAATGCTCAAACTACCACACAATTGCTTTCATCTCACACACTAGTAAAGTAATGCTCAAAATTCTCCAAGCCAGGCTTCAACAATACATGAACCATGAACTTCCAGATGTTCAAGATGGTTTTAGAAAAGGCAGAGGAACCAGAGATCAAATTGCCAACATCCGCTGGATCATTGAAAAAGCAAGAGAGTTCCAGAAAAACATCTATTTCTGCTTTATTGACTATGCCAAAGCCTTTGACTGTGTGGACCACAATAAACTGGAAAATTCTGAGAGATAGGAATACCAGACCACCTGACCTGCCTCTTGAGAAATCTGTATGCAGGTCAGGAAGCAACAGTTAGAACTGGACTTGGAACAACAGACTGGTTCCAAATAGGAAAAGGAGTACATCAAGGCTATATACTGTCACCTTGTTTATTTAACTTATATGCAGAGTACATCATGAGAAATGTTGGGTTGGATGAAGCATAAACTGGAACCAAGATTGCCGGGAGAAATATCAATAACCTCAGATATGCAGCTGATACCACCCTTATGGCAGAAAGTGAAGAACTAAAGAGCCTCTTGATGAAAATGAAGAGGAGAATGAAAAAGTTAAAGCTTCAGAAAACTAAGATCATGGCATCCGGTCCCATCACTTCATGGCAAATAGATGGGGAAACAGTGGAAACGGTGAGAGCTTTATTTTTTGGGGCTCCAAAATCACTGCAGATGGTGATTGCAGCCATGAAATTCAAAGACGCTTACTCCTTGGAAGAAAAGCTATGACCAACCTAGACAGCATTTTAAAAAGCAGAGACTTTACTTTGTCAACAAAGGTCTGTCTAGTCAAGGCTATGGTTTTTCCAGTAGTCATCTATGGATGTGAGAGTTGGACTGTGAAGAAAGCGGAGCATCGGAGAATTGATGCTTTTTTAAAAAATATAAATTTATTTATTTTAATTGGAGGTTAATTACAATATTGTATTGGTTTTGCCATACATCAGCATGAATCCACCACAGGTATACATGTGTTACCCATCCTGAAACCCCCTCCTTCCTCCCTCCCATACCCTCTCTCTGGGTCATCTCAGTGCACCAAGAATTGATGCTTTTGAACTGTGGTGTTGGAGAAGACACTTTAGAGTCCTTTGAACTACAAGGAGAGCCAACAAGTCCATCCTAAAGGAAATCAGTCCTGAATATTCATTGGAAGGACTGATGTTGAAGCTGAAATTCAAATACTTTGGCCACCTTGATGTGAAAAGCTGACTCATTTGAAAAGACTCTAATGCTGGGAAAGATCGAAGGTAGGAGGAAAGGGGATGACAGAGGATGAGATGGTTGGATGGCATCACAGACTCAATGGACATGAGTTTGGGTAAACTCTGGGAGTTGGTGATGGACAGGGAGGCCTGGTGTGCTGCAGTCCATGGGGCCGCAAAGAGTAGGACACGACTGAGCAACTGAAGTGAAGTGAAGTTGCCCCCTACTGAAAGGTTTCATATATTGGTTATGTGAACTTTTACTTGGGTTAGATGTACACTCTTTGGGAAAAGCATGTGTTGTTACTATTTAATAACATTTCCTCACACCCTAGTATATAATGGCTTTTATACAATTTCTCAAAGTAGTGAGGTCGTTGTTTCTGTGAGCCTGTCAAGCAGAATGGTACTCTAGATCATTTCTGTAGTAGTCAGTACTAGACCTGGAACAAGATAGTTTGTCTTAGTACAGATTACATGTGATGGTTTGGAAATCTCTGATGAAGCATAACCACTCTTACCTGATAGCCATTATTAAGGGTGTGTTTTTTGTTGTTGTTACTTTTAGGGCAAATATTGCTCCCCAAAGTTCTGACTCTCCAATTCCTCAGCTGAGTCTACTGCCCCCAAGGGAGGAAAAGTGTCTTTTTAGCTCCCAGATTGATACTTGGATGTAGGAATGAGGTGGGATGATTTAAAAAAAAGAGAGAGAACTGGTCGATTCTAAAAGTGCACTTTATGGTTTAAGTGTGTTTTTATGTTGTATTAATGGTCCTTCTGATAGCCCCATGAGAGGTTAGGAATTATCCGGTTTAATGTGAAAAAACTGAGAATCAGAGTGCTTTTGTGAAATTTACAAGGTCACTCATAACAAACAGGGCAAGGTTTAAAGTCCTCTGTACTTAGTGGGTAAATCCCAGGCTTATTCTAAGATTTAACAGTTTAGATAGCAACAAGACAAGCCATATTGTACTATCTTTAATTGGAGTAAATGCCTTAGTTGTTTAATGCAGATACAAAATAATGCTTGGTGGGTAAAGATCTTGGCACCAATTCCAACATCCCCACACATCTGTGCAATTCTGTGATACCAGCTGGATGTCCTAAAGTTTAACTCAGTTCTGACATGGTCTACCTTAAGATTGGAGAAGGCAATGGCACCCCACGCCAGTACTCTTGTCTGGAAAATCCCATGGATGGAGAGGCCTGGTAGGCTGCAGGCCATGGGGCTGCTAAAAGTTGGATACGACTGAAGTGACTTAGCAGCAGCAGCTGCAGCTGCCTTAAGATGTAGTATTAGTGCATGCTCAGATGCTAAGTTGTGTCTGACTCTTGGCAATCCCATGGACTGTAGCCTGACAGGCTCTTCTGTCCATGGAATTTCCCAGGCAAGAATACTGCAGTGGGTTGCCATTTCCTTCTCCAGGAGATGTTCCTGACCCACGGATTGAACCCAGGTTTCCTGCACTGCAGGCAAATCTTTACCACTGAACCACCTATGAAGCCCTACCCCCTCCTTGGTTTTGATAAATCTTTTAAAGCAGCTCACAGAAGGCAGAGAAACATTTTACTTACTAGATCACCAGTTCATTATAAAAGGACATAACTCAGAGCTAGATTGGAGAAGGAAATAGCAACCCACTCCAATGTTCTTGCCTGGAGAATTCCAGGGATGGAGGAGCCTGGTAGGCTGTCGTCTATGGAGTAGCACAGAGTCGGACATGACTGAAGTGACTTAGCAGCAGCAGCAGAGCTAGATAGAAAAGATGTATACAGCAAAGTTTAAGAAAACTAAGATCATGGCATCTGGCCCCATCACTTCAAGGCAGATAGATGGGGAAAAAATGGAAACAGTGACAGACTTTGTTTTCTAGAACTCCAAAATCACTGTGGATGGTGACTGCAGCCATGAAAGTAAAAGATACTTGGTCCCTGGAAGGAAAGCTGTGACAAATCTACACAGCATATTAAAAAGCAAAGACGTTAGTTTGCCAACAAAGTCTGTATAGGCAAAACTATGGTTTTTCCAGTAGTCATGTACAGAAGTGAGAGTTGGACCATAAAAAAGACTGAGTGCCAAAGCTCTCAAAAAGCTGAGAGTCAAAAGGCCAATGCTTTTGAATTGTGCTAGAGGAGACTCTTGAGAGTCTCTTGGACTGCCAGGAGGTCAAACTAGTCAAACCTAAAGGGAATCAGCCCTGAATTGATTCAACCAGTCAACTCAGTTGACTGAACCAATGACCACCTGATACATAGTGAAAGTGAAAGTCACTCAGTCGTGTCCGACTCTTTGCCACCCATGGACTATAACCTGCCAGGTTCCTCTGTCCATGGAATTCTCCAGGCAGGAATACTGGACGGGGTTGCCCTTTCCTTCTCCAGGGGATCATCCTCACCCAGGGATCAAGCTGCATCTCCTGCACTGCAGACAAACCCTTTACCATCTGAGCCACCAGGGAAGAAGGCACCTGGTATGTAAGAGCCGACGTTTTGGAAAAGGCCTGATCCTGGGAAAGACTGAAGGCAAAAGGAGAAGGGGTGGTGGAGGATGAGATGGTTAGACAGTATCGCTGACTCAGTGGACGTGAATCTGAGCAAACTCTGGGAGATAGTGGAGGACAGAGGAGCCTGCTGTACTGCAGTCCGTGGGTTGGCAAAGAGTCGGACATAACTCAGGGTCTGAACAGCAAGCACAAGGCAAAGTACGTGAAAAGGGTCATGGGGCCCCTGTGCTTCTCCAGAGCACCGCTAGGCCCCAACCTTCGTGTATTCACCAACCCAGAAGCTCTTTGAACCTTGTCCTTCTGGGTTTTTGTGAAGACTTCATTACATATTCATGATAGATTAAATCTGTGGGCATTAGTGATAAAATCAGCTTCTAGCCTCTCTCCCTTCTTTATTTTTTTTTTTTAATGAATTTTTATTTTTTAGTTTGTTTTGCTTTACAATACTGTATTCGTTGAGGACAAAATCTGAAATTGTCAGTCCTCTAATCATGTGATTTGTCCTCCTGGCAACCAGCCCTCAATCTTAGGTGCAGTCCCTGATAACCTCATTAACATAACAAAAGACACCTTGATTGCTCTCACCATTTGTGGAATTCAAGGATTTTAGGAGCTCTTGCCTATGGGGAAAAGGGGACAAAGACCAACTATATACTTCTTACTGTAAATCTCTGTATCACAGTGACAGTTTCAAGTTGAGCCCTAGGATAAATTTGTTGATGAGTAAACAATATATGACTCCTGATTAGTGAGAATAAGTCTACAGCTTTTGCTTTTTGTTGTAAACAATGATGCTAAACATATTTCTTGGGAACTACTACTTGAAAATAATGATACTGAGACTTAATAGCTTATACTAATAAACAAATAGCTTGCGTAAATGATGGTTGCTTGTTTTCTATGTTAAGGAAGAATCCAAGGATTATTTTAAAATCAGGAGAATCACATTTTTATATGGTGACTTTAAAGCTAGGTGTATTTTCTCTTCAATCTTAAAGAAATGTTACCAAAGTGGCTAATGCTTTAGAAAGCTCCATAGTATCAGATTTTTTGAGCCTTCTCTCTGTTCTTCTATTAAGCATTTCCAATAAGTTGATTGGTATCAAAGGCGAGATCTCATATCTTGAAGGTTTTCTTTTTAGAGGCCATTTAATTAGTTCCTGTCACACCTTCTTTAGACTTTTTTTCATCTCTCCCTATCAGTTCCATGATCTCAATGCTGTTTCTAACTCTTATCACCTTCTTACTCACATACTCACTCAAAGCCAGACACCAGGAGATGTAAGAGTCTAGAATGATTTATGCATATATGATACATTTTGGAACTTCTGTTTTCCCTCTTCATTTATTTATTCGACATTTATGTTCTGAGCACCTGTGTAACCAAGCAGGACCGTACGGGGTCTCCCAGGACAGGCCTTCCCCCATATCCTCTGCTTTAGCTCCTCTCTGAAATACCTATATGGATATTAATAGTATTATTTTATGCAAATGTCCTGAGCTCTTCCACCTGGAAGAATTACCTGGTGGCTATGAGCACATAGCCCCAGACCTCCTGGAGCCTATGGACTGATAACCCCTGTGATACCACCCTGATGCCTCACCTTCAGCTAATTAGAGAATGGAGCAAAAGATGGTCAAGGCCCTGCAACCTCCACCCCCATCCAACCAGCCCTTTAAAAATGTTTTGCAAAAATGCTTTAGGGAGCACGAGGGTTTTGAGGGCAAGAGCCACCTCATCTCTTTGTATGACCTTGCAATAACCTTTCTCTGCTTCAGACTCCCATGTTTCAGTTCATTTGGCCTCACTATGCCTTGGGAACATTAACTTGAGTTAACACCTCTAATGAGTCAGACACCGGATGTATAGAGATAAATGAAAGTGACTATTCCTCTTCTCATGGTGCAGATAATCTAAAATGAATAAAGACTTTATACAAATGAATGTTTAAATATTAACTATTGGAAATTTGTTTTAACTATTACTGAATGAAAGTTCGAAATTTGATGTGCCCAAACAAACCAAAATGTTGGAGTTTGGAGCAGCGAAAGGTTGATTGCAAGGCCAAGTAAGGAGAATGGGTAATGCTCAAAACCACCAAACTCCCAGATGGTTTTGAGGGAGATGTTTTTACAGGCAAAATTTGGAGTGAGGGCTGCAGGGTATGTGACTTTCTTGACTGGCTGGCACTGCAGACAGTGACTGCAGCCATGAAATTAAAAGATGCTTGCTCCTTGGAAGAAAACCTATGACCAACCTAAACAGCCTATTAAAAAGCAGAGACATTAAGTTTGCCAACAAAGGTCCATCTATTCAAAGCTATGGTTTTTCCAGTAGTCATGTATGGATGTGAGAGTTGGACTGTGAAGAAAGCTGAGTGCTGAAGATTTGATGCTTTTGAACTCTGTGGTGTTGGAGAAGACTCTTGAGAGTCCCTTGGACTGCAAGGAGATCAAACCAGTCCATCCTAAAGGAGGTCAGTCCTGAATATTCACTGGAAGGACTGATGCTGAAGCTGAAGTTCCACATTTGACCACCTGATGTGAAGAACTGACTCACTGTAAAGGACCCTGATGATGGGAAAGATTGAAGGTGGGAGGAAAAGGGGACAACAGAGGATGAGATGGTTGGAAGGCCTCACAGACACGATTGACATGAGTTTGAATAAGCTTCTGGAGTTGGTGATGGACAGGGAGGCCTGTCGTGCTGCAGTCCATGGGGTCACAAAGAGCTGGACATGACTGAGTGATGAACTGAACTGAACTGAGGTAACAGGGAGGTGCTCCAGGAATCCTGTGTTCAGCCTAAAGTTACCATCCTGCACCTGCTGAGGTGGGAACCTTAGTTCCTGCAGAACTCAAAGACATTGTTGTATATAGTTCTTCAGGAGGAACCAGGACCCTGTCCAAAGGCTGCACTATTTTTTCTTAACTGTGCCTCTCTTGTTTGTGTGTTGGCTCTCTACCCTGATTAACAACTACTTGAATCTACTCTTTGAATTTGAATTTCCCAGGGAAAGTCAATGAGGCGGCTGCTGCTGCTGCTGCTGCTGCTGCTGCTGCTGCTGCTAAGTCGCCTCAGTCGATCCGATGCTATGCTACCCCATAGACGGCAACCCACCAGGCTCCCCCGTCCCTGGTATTCTCCAGGCAAGAACACTGGAGTGGGTTGCCATTTCCTTTTCCAATGCATGAAAGTGAAAAGTGAAAGTGAAGTCGCTCAGTCGTGTCCAACTAGTAGTGACCCCATGGACTGCAGCCCACCAGGCTCCTCTGTCCAGGGGATTTTCCAGGCAAGAATACTGGACTGGGGTGCCATTGCCTTCTCCGCAATGAGGCTGAATGAAGCTTATTTGCTACAAACTAGTAATGCTACACAGAGGCTTTTGTGAGCAGGAGGGCCTCATAGGGGCCTGCTGGGTTTCACTACAAATAAATACGACAGAATGCTGATAGAACAGATCAAGTTCTTATGACAAAATGTGAATGAATACTAGTATAGTGTCACAAATGTGCATTATCTTTAATCAATGCTTTAGTTATCCATGAATTTAAGAAGCAGTTTCTCTGCTTCACCAAAAAGCTGAAGACTCTCTTTAAGAATAAATGTTAAATTTACCATTAAGTATTCATTGGTAATCATTTGATTAAATCAAAATCATGGTGCATTGCAGTATTTCAAAGTGACATTCATTCATCGTATTTCTTTCTTATGTGTTTCTATTCCATTGTTTCAAAGTTTTGCTCTCCCTCCAACATGCTCATCTCATAAAAATAACAGTCAGTAAATTAAGCTTCTTGAAAGTTCCTTTTATGATTTTGGGAATAATGGACTTTACACACTTTTTTTTATGTATTCAAGCACAGTTTTTATGGAAAAGGCTTCCTGTAATATATGGGTACTGATGAGTTTTCAAGTGCATTTTCCATTTTTCCTTACAGCCTAACTAGCATGATTTGTAAAGAGCAAAGAGGAAGCTTCAGATCTATTACGGTCATTGGTTCCCATTCTTATAATACAGTGAAATATAGTACAATTCATTTCAATTATTTATACTTCATTTCAATTGTATAAGTGTTATTTATTTTATGTTATTAGGGCAGTTTTGTCTTGATAATCAACTCTTAAAGTGAAAATTAGTTTCATATGTAATCGGTATCAGCTAAGAAAGCCCTGATTATTCCACTCATTCAAGAAGCCCAGGGGGTAAAATCTGTTCCTGGGTGAGGCAAGCTTCTCCTCCGACTTGGAGGGGAGCACATAGCATACTCTTTACACACATCGGTTTCTTCATCCCTCACAAGGGATGTAGATGAGAACTGCAACTACCCTGCAGCCTTGTTGTGAGACATGTCAGTTAATATGAGGAGACGACTTGCCCAGTGACTGTGAAACCATGTACCTCTGAGTGGGACTCGAACCCATGCGCTGGAACTCAAACTCAGCCTGAAACCACACTGGGACTTGAACCCACAGTTTTAAATTAGAATTATTCACCTGGTGACTGGACTTGCTGAGGCTCAGGCTCTGTCTCAGCAGAGAAAGAATTCAATGAGAGGCAAAGTGATAGGCAAGAAGTAGATTTATTAATATACGAAGCTTGTGAGAGATGAAAGCTGGCAGGTGAGGGGGCTCTGCCCCACGGATTAAATGGGCTACTTTTTTATAATCAGAGGAAAGTGTTGGAGGAGGAAAAGACTGTCTTCTTCTTCATTCTTCAATAGATGTCAGACTTACATCACGAGCTCCTCTTTCGTATAGAGCAGAATGGTATCTGACCATATGAGGTCAAACTAGGACTATCATAGCTCTTATTCAAATCAACAGAAGGGTAGTAGCATTTTTCTCTTTCACTTAATAACCTGAGGCTTATCTCATGCTTTTATTTATGGCTTTATTGTTAAGCACACCTGCTTCTTTTCAGGATGAAATGAGCCATCATTAATTTGCAGTGGTCTCCCAAAGTTTCCTGGGTTTCCCTCTCTATAATCCCCTACCAGGACTTCTACAACCTCCTGTTTAACTTTCTTGTTCTGTCCCTATCATCTGGTGCATGGGAAACAATCAGTGCACTTTTGCTATTACTTTTGTGTATTCCAGAAATATTTATGAAGCACCTATATTTGCCCGTCTTTGCTAAATGTAAGGAATCACTATGTCAAGCCTTTTTTTTTTTTTAAATAATAGCTGCTTCTACCCTTGAGCTACTTTCCTTCTCCATGCCCGTTTGTTTTTTCCTTAAAAATGAAATAAAATCAGACTCAGTCAATCATAGGAAATGGTCAGGCTTGCTTGGAAAAAGGAATGCATCTTGCTCTGCCACAAAAGTTCAGACTGCTCACATTATTTTATCTTTCCTTCAAATCCTGCCTCTCTGTCTCATCACTAGCATTCTTTCCTTTTTTTAAAAGTTTTTATTTTATTCCTTCCAACTTGTTATCCCCACAGTGAAGTGTAATGGAAAGAAATCAAGCTTTGAAGGCTGACAGTCCTGTGATTGAATCTCGGATTCTCCCTTCGGTAGTTGCATAGTCTGGAACAAGGCACAGTCTCTGAGCCTAAGCCTTGTATTTTCTAAATTGAGCAGAAGGTCAGATAATTGCTCATTTTGTGGATCAGTAATTATGGTAGGTGCTTGATAAATGATGTTTATTGTTAATGCAGGTAATTTGCTGTCTAAATTATATAAATTGTCACTTCAACACATTCTGCCCTGTGATTTTATGAAAATCTCTTCATGTATGTATAATGGTTTGGATTTTAAGTTTCCATTATGGCATGTGAGTTCTTCATGACTAGAATAATTTGGGGTAACTGCATAGTATAATTCAGGTTGACGTGAGTTGTCCTCAGTGGATTTAGAAAAATAAAATAAAAGCCTATTATGTCTTTTAAAATTTATTTTATTTTTAAAGGAAAGCAAACTTTTTAGGCCTAACATCTAAACACTCTAGAAGGAAAAGTAGTGCGTGCATGCTCAGTTGTGTCCGACTCTTTGCAATCCCATGGACTGTAGCCTGCCAGACTCCTCTGTCCATGAGTTTATCCTGGTAATAATACTGGGATGGGTTACCTTTCCTTCTCCAGAGGATCTTCCAGATCTAGGGATTGAACCTGAGTCTCCTGCAGTTCCTGCATTGGCAGACAGATCTTTACTACAGAGCTACCTGGGAAGCCCAGAAGGAAAAGTACGCTCATTTAAATTTACTCTTACTGAAGTCTAAGTGATAAGGGAAGAGAAGATAAAAAAGTAAAAGTAATGATTTATTCTCCAACTGTCTACTAACCATGGGCTAGGTAGATTGCTCAGTGGGAAACCCATATTTATTTGTTTGTATAAGTCATATATCATTATTGTTCATTGTAAGTCTAATGACTGGCCAGCTATCTGCCAGGCATCATGGATATTCTGGTGATAGGAGGATGACTGAGAAATATTTTGTGTTTGTTAATGCTCCAGTGAAGGAAAAGAATAGAAATTTAACACCACAAAAATCATCTTACAATTAAATACTTAAGGAACTCTTCAGTGTCATGCCAGCACAACATCTATCTCTCTAAAGTTCATAAAATCAAATTGTTCACTCATTCTATTCCTTCCTCATTTCTTCTCTGCTTGCAACTCAGAAGAAATGGGTAAAATAAAAACCATTTTTATGATGGACTTTGTTCAGTTTTTAGCCATGAACATTTATCGTTTATATGTAAGTTCATATTAGAACTGCATTGAAATAGTACACCATAATTTTAAATGCTAATGTTAAAATGGTTTCCTTAATATAATTTATTTTATGAAAGGCCAAGGATATATCCCTGGCATTGTACTGCATACTAGTTTCTATGACTATGACTATTCTCACCTTAATAGCTACCAGTTATTGAGTGCTTATTATAGGTCAGGTCCCGGAATAACCATTTTATATATATTGCCTTATTTAAGCATCTCTTCTACTGTATAAAATTGATATTTTACCTTATTTTACCCATGAGGATACTGAGGCACAGAAAGCCTAAGTAAAATTTTCCAAAGTCACAAAGCTAGAAAATAGTTGAGTTGACATTTGAACTCAGACTTTTACACTGCAGATTTATTAAATTCTGAAATTGTTGGCCATTTTTGCTGCTGTACAGCCTTTAATGAGCATGCTTACAAATTGTTCAGTGTTTGATTTTGAATTCAGTTTTTAAAGATGATGGGTGTGCATTACAAATTCACTTTTGGCTGTTCTGAGGGCAGTTTTTCTTCAAAGGGAAAGGTCTTCAAAGGTGTAAAGAAAATACCACTGACATGTACATGAGTCTGATTTCACAGGTGGGTTTTCTTTTCCTACTTAGAACTGGGGGAGTTATAGATTTTTAGTTAAGGGCCTTACTTAGGGAAATTTCTAGTGTTGTAAATAGTCCTCAACATTACTCTGATTTCTCTGAAATTATGGAGAAAGGCCAAAGAGGATCTTTGAAACTAAGAATACTGTTATCTGGGGAAGGATGCACACATTAATTTTAAAGTATTTGATCCTTTCTCTTCTCGTCCTTCCCCAAAGACCATTGTCATCATGTTTGAGTGGCTGTCTAAATGTAAATTGGAGACTTCTCCATTATCTCAGGGCCGTTACATACCATGTGCCCTGTTCTCATTCTTTGTATCATGTGCTGCTGCTGCTGCTGCTAAGTCGCTTCAGTTGTGTCCGACTCTGTGCGACCCCATAGACAGAAGCCCACCAGGCTCCCCCGTCCCTGGGATTCTACAGGCAAGAACAGTGGAGTGGGTTGCCATTTCCTTCTCCAATGCATGAAAATGAAAAGTGAAAGTGAAGTTGCTCAGTCGTGTCCAACTCTTGGTGACTCCATGGACTGCAGCCTACCAGGCTCCTCCATCCATGGGATTTTCCAGGCAAGAGTACTGGAGTGGGGTGCCATTGCCTTCTCCATTGTATCATGTGTTCATTGTTTATTTATAAGACGGATACACGGATTTGTGTGGGAAATGTTTTCTTTGAAAATTCATCTCTGTAGAGAAATATTTTTATCAAACAAATGGAAATCAATAACCTCAGATATGCAGATGATACCACCCTTATGGCAGAAAAGTGAAGAGGAACTAAAAAGCCTCTTGAAGAAAGTGAAAGAGGAGAGTGAAAAAGTTGGCTTAAAGCTCAACATTCAGAAAACGAAGATCATGGCATCTGGTCCCATCACTTCATGGGAAATAGATGGGGAAACAGTAGAAACAGTGTCAGACTTTATTTTTCTGGGCTCCAAAATCACTGCAGATGGTGACTGCAGCCATGAAATTAAAAGACACTTACTCCTTGGAAGAAAAGTTATAACCAACCTAGATGGCATATTCAAAAGCAGAGACATTACTTTNGGTTCCAAATAGGAAAAGGAGTACGGCAAGGCTGTATATTTTCACCCTGCTTATTTAACTTCTATGCAGAGTGCATCATGAGAAACGCTGGACTGGAAGAAACAAGCTGGAATCAAGATTGCTGGGAGAAATATCAATAACCTCAGATATGCAGATGATACCACCCTTATGGCAGAAAGTGGAGAGGAAATAAAAAGCCTCTTGATGAAAGTAAAAGAGTGAAAAAGTTAGCTTAAAACTCAACATTCAGAAAATGAAGATCATGGCATCCGGTTCCATCACTTCATGGGAAATAGATGGAGAAACAGTGTCAGACTTTATTTCTGGGGGCTCCAAATCACTGCCAATGGTGATTGCAGCCATGAAATTAAAAGACACTTACTCCTTGGAAGAAAAGTTATGACCAACCTAGATAGCATATTCAAAAGCAGAGACATTACTTTGCCAACTAAGGTCCATCTAGTCAAGGCTATGGTTTTTCCTGTGGTCATGTATGGATGTGAGAGTTGGACTGAGAAGAAGTCTGAGCGCCGAAGAATTGATGCTTTTGAACTGTGGTGTTGAAGACTCTTGAGAGTCCCTTGGACTGCAAGGAGATCCAACCAGTCCATTCTGAAGGAGATCAGCCCTCGGATTTCTTTGGAGAGAATGATGCTAAAACGGAAACTGCAGTACTTTGGCCACCTCATGCGAAGAGTTGACACATTGGAAGAGACTGTGATGCTGGGAGGGATTGGGGGCAGGAGGAGAAGGGGACGACCGAGGATGAGATGGCTGGATGGCATCACGGACTCAATGGACGTGAGTCTGAGTGAACTCCGGGAGTTGTAGATGAACAGGGAGGCCTGGCGTGCTGCGATTCATGGGGTCGCAAAGAGTCGGACACGACTGAGCAACTGAACTGAACTGAACTGAAAAGATGTTTGACATCACTAATAAGGAAATGCCAATCAAAACCACAATGAGATATCACCTCATACCTGTCAGAATGACTATAATCAAAAATATAAAAAATAACAAATATTGGTAAAGATGTGAAGAAAAGGGAATCCTCATGCCTTGTTAGTGGAAATGTAAATTGGTGCAGCCTCTATGGAAAACTTGCCTGGAGAATCCCATGGACGAGGAGCCTGGTGGGCTACAGTCCACGGGGTCGCAAAGAGTCGGACACGACTGAGCAACTTCATTTACTCACTCACTCGCTATGAAAAACAATCTGGCGGGTCCTCAAAAAATTAAAAATAGAGCTATCATATGATTCAGCAATTCCAGTTCTGGTGTATTTACCCAAAGAAAATGAAAAGACTAACTCAAATATATCTTTACAACTGCATCCCTATTCACTGCACTATTATTTACAAAATAGCCAAGATATGAAAACAACCTGTCCATTGATGAATGAATAAAAATGTGCTATTCCAGTCGTTAAAAAAATAAGGAAATCCTTCCATTTGTGACAATATGTATGGACTTTGAGTGCATTAAGCTAAGTAAAATAAGTCAGAGAGAGGAATACTGTATGATCTCACTTATATGTGAAATATATTTTTTTACAAGGTAAAAGAAAGAAAAAGGTAGCCTAGATTAGGGGAAAGTAGGTTTCCAGAAAGGAGAGCTAGGACCTGTGGCCCCACACTCATGAAGTTATTAGCTCCAGAACCGTGCCGGGAGAGAGTCACAGCAGAATTCCTAGAGAAATATGGCAGTGATCCTAATTGACAAGAGAAGGAATGAGGAACACTAGAGACCCATGTGGCAGGCCAAAGACCTCTGCGAAATCATGTAGGATAAACAGGCATGGAGTGCTACTGGTCATGCACAAGCCCTCAGAGAGAGGTCCATCTGGACCAGGACTGAGGCCACTGTCATCCTACTTTCAGAAAAAACTGGAAGCTTCACCTGCAGCAGGTGCTTGGTAAATCTACCCATTGATAGATCTGACTGTTGTGCTCAAAGCTCAGAGGATGTCAGGCCCTATGCTGAGGGGCTGAGGATCCAATGTGGGTCTGGTGGCCTAGCAGGAAGTGAAGGCATTGACCAATTATATGCAGGAGAAGCATGTGCACTAGAACTGTGACACTGAGAAGCCAAGTGAGTGCATGATGGATTCCTGCCTGAGCAGGGGTAGGGGTGGGGACAAGCATGACTCTGAAAGGAAGAGACGCCTGAAAGATGTCCCATCAAGACTTAGGAGAAAAGCTAGAGTGGGTTGTCATTTCCTTCTCCAGGGATCTTCCTGACCCCAGGGATCAAACCCACATCTCTTGAGTCTTCTGCATTAACAGATAGATTCTTTTACCACTGCACCACCTGGGAAGCCCAGGAGAAAAGGCTAGAGAGAAGGAAAGGTCAAGTCCATGCCACTGAACCAAGGGAGCCCCCAAGAACCTGAAGATTACAGCAGAGTTGCAGTAAGATAAGTGACTGGAAGAGATGTAGGGGCAGGATGGAGAGGCCTTCAGTTCAGTTCAGTCTCTCAGTCATATCTGACTCTTTGTGACCCCATGAACCGCAGCACACCATGCCTCCCTGTCCATCACTAACACCCAGAGTCCACCCAAACCCATGTCCATTGTTTCGATGATGCTATCCAACCATCTCAGCCTCTGTCGTCCCCTTCTCCTGCTGCCCTCAATCTTTCCCAGCATCAGGGTCTTTTCCGATGAGTCAGCACTCCACATCAGGTGGCCAAAGGATTGGATTTCAGCTTCAACATCAGTCCCTCCAATGATCACCCAGGATTGATTTCCTTTAGGATGGACTGGTTGTATCTCCTTAAAGTCCAAGGGACTCAAGAGTCTTCCCTAACACCACAGTTCAAAAGCATCAATTCTTTGGTGCTCAGCTTTCTTTATAGTCCAACTCGCACAAACATACACGACTACAGGAAAAAACATACCCTTGACTAGACAGACTTTTGTTGGCAAATTAATGTCTCTGATTTTTAATATGCTTTCTAGGTTGGTCATAACTTTCTTTCCAAGGATCAAGCATCTTTTAATTTCATGGCTGCAGTCTCCTGTAGTGATTTTGGAGTCTAGAAAAATAAAGTCAGCCACTGTTTCCCCATCTAGTTGCCATGAAATGATGGGACCAGATGCCATGATTTTAGTTTTCTGAATGTTGAGCTCTAAGCCAATTTTTTCACTCTCCTCTTTCATTTTCATCAGAAGCTCTTTAGTTCTTCTTTACTTTCTGCCATAAGGGTGGTGTCATCTGCATATCTGAGGTTATTGATATTTCTCCCGGCAATCTTGATTCCAGCTTGTGTTTCTTCCAGTCCAGCGTTTCTCATGATGTACTCTGCATATAAGTTAAATAAGCAGGGTGACAATATACAGCCTTGATGTACTCCTTTTCCTATTTGGAACCAGTCTGTTGTTTCATGTCCAGTTCTAACTGTTGCTTCCTGACCTGCATACAGATTTCTCAAGAGGCAGGTCAGGTGGTCTGGTATTCCCATCTCTTTCAGAATTTTCCACAGTTTACTGTGATCCACACAGTCAAAGGCTTTGGCATAGTCAATAAAGCAGAAATAGATGTTTTTATGGAATGCTCTTGCTTTTTCCATGATCCAGCGGATGTTGGTAATTTGATCTCTGGTTCCTCTGCCTTTTCTGAATTCAGCTTGAAGTTCACAGTTCACGTACTGTTGAAGCCTGGCTTGGAGAATTTTGAGCATTACTTTACTAGCATGTGAGATGAGTGCAATTGTGCGGTAGTTTGAGCATTCTTTGGCATTGCCTTTCTTTGGAATTGCAAGGAAAACTGACCTTTTCCAGTCCTGTGGCCACTGCTGAGTCTTCCAAATTTGCTGGCATATTGAGTGCAGCACTTTCACAGCATCATCTTTTAGGATTTGAAATAGCTCAACTGGAATTCCATCACCTCCACTAGCTTTGTTCATAGTGATGCTTCCTAAGGCCCACTTGAATTCACATTCCAGGATGTCCAATTCCCAATGGCTATCTATTATACATATGGTAATGTAAGTTTCCATGTTACTTTCATGCATACATTCTACCCTCTCCTTCCTGAGTGCAGCAGCTTCTTTATTTTAGCATACTGTATTTAAGATTAGCCATACTGTTATATTAGAACAGTTAGAACTGGACGTGGAACAATAGACTGGTTCCAAATAGGAAAAGGAGTACATCAAGGCTGTATATTGTCACTGTGCTTATTTAACTACATGCAGAGTAAATCATGAGAAATGCTGGGCTGGTGGAAGCACAAGCTGGAATCAAGAATGCCGGGAGAAATATCACTAACCTCAGATATGCAGATGACACCACCCTTATGGCAGAAAGTGAAGAACTAAAGAGCTTCTTGATGAAAGTGAAAGAGTTGGCTTAAATCTCAACATTCAGAAAACTAAGATCATGGCATCTGGTCCCATCACTTCATGGCAAATAGATGGGGGAACAATGGAAACAGTGACAAACTTTATCTTTTGGGGCTCCCAAATCACTGCAGATGGTGACTGCAGCCATGAAATTAAAAGAAGCTTGCTCCTTGGAAGAAAAGTTATGATCAACCTAGACAGTATATTAAAAATCAGAGACATCAATTTGCCACCAAAGGTGTCTAGTCAAGGCTATGGTTTTTCCAGTAGTCATGTATGGATGTGAGAGTTGGACTACAAAGAAAGCTGAGCACTGAAGAATTGATGCTTTTGAACTGTAGTGTTGGTGAAGACTCTTGAGTCTCTTGGACTGCAAGGAGATCCAACCAGTCCATCCCAAAGGAAATCAGTCCTGAATATTCATTGGCAGGACTGATGCTAAAGCTGAAGCTCCAATACTTTGGCTACTTGATGCAAAGGCTCATTGGAAAAGACCCTGATGCTGGGAAAGATTGAAGGCAGGAGGAGAAGGGGAAGACAGAGGATGAGCTGGTTAGATGGCATCACCGACTCAACAGGGAGACCTGGTGGGCTGCAGTCCATGGGGTCACAAAGAGTCAGACAGGACTGAGTGACTGAACTGAACTGCATGGAGAAACAGACACAGAGAACAGAATTAGGACATGGGGAGGAGAGAAGGGAGAGGGTGAGGTATGTGGAGAGAGTAATGTGGAAACTTACATTACCATGTGTAAACTAGATAGCCAATGGGAATTTGCTGTATGACTCAGGGAACTCAAACAAGGGCTCTTTGACAATCTAGAGTGGTGGGATGGGGAGGGAGATTCGCGAGGGAGGGGACATGGGGTACCTGTGGCTGATTCTTGTTGATGATGTATGACAGAAAACAACAAAATTATGTAAAGCAATAATTCTTCAATTAAAAAAAACAAATTTTTAATATATATATTAATAAGTAAAAAAAAAGGATGCATTTGAATCAGTTCTAATGAGGTGGATAAACCTAGAGCCTGTAATATAGAATGAAGTCAGTCGGAAAGAGAAAAACAAATATCATATATTAACACGTATATATGGGATCTAGAAAGATGGTACTGATGAGCCTATCTGCAGGAAAGCAGTAGAGCCACAGACATAGAGAACAGACTTATGGACATAGGCAGTGGGGAGGAAGGCTCTAGGGTGGGGTTAATGGAGAGAGTAGCGTGGAAACACATATACTACCATATGTAAAATAGATAGCCAAAGGGAATTTGTTATATGACTCAGGGAATCCTGGTGGCTCAGATGGTAAAGAATCTGCCTGCAACAGAGGTGACCCAGGTTCCATGCCTAAATTTGGAAGATCCCCTGGAGAAGGACATGGCAACCCACTCCAGCATTCTTGCCTGGAGAATTCCATGGACAGAGTATCCTGGTGGGCTACAGTCTGTGGAGTCACAAAGAGTTGGACATGACTGAGTGACTAACATGTTTCACTTTTCAGAAAACTCAAACTGGAGTTCCGTTTGAGTGGTGGGAGGGGGTGGGAAGTGAGAGGGAGGTTCAAGAAGGAAAGGACATATGTATACCTATGGCTGATTCCTGTTGATGTATGGCAGAAACAAACACTGTGTGCTTAGTCACTCAGTCATGTCTGACTCTGTGACCCCATGGACTGTAACCTGCCCCTCCTCTGTCCATGGGGATTTTCCAGGCAAGAATACTGAAGTGGGTTGCCATGCCGTCCTCCAGGGGATCTTCCCAACCCAGGGCTTGAACCCAGGTCTCCTGCATTGCAGGTATATTCTTTACAATCTGAGCCACCAGGAAGTCCCAAAAAATATTGTAAAGCAATTATCATTCAATTAAAAATAAACAAACTAAAAAATGAAAGTAGGGAGAGAGGGCAGGAGTTCTCAGGTATAGGCAAAAGGGAGTGGTGGCTTAGAAGAATGGTGAAAGTAACCAGGACATCTAAGAAGCACTTCAAACATAACCTGAGGACAAGTGGGCTTTCGATGTCCCACCCTCTCCCAACCAGCTTGCTCCCTGCCCTTACATCTCATGCTTGCTCTTTCACTCAGTTGTGTCTGACTCTTTTCAGCTTTATGGACTGTAACCCACCAGGTTCCTCTGTCCATGAAATTTTCCAGGCAAGAATGCTGGAGTGAGTTGCCATTTCCAGCTCCAGGGGATCTTCCCTACCCAAGGATTGAATCTGCATCTCTTGCCTCTCCTGCATTGGCAGGTGGATTCTTTATCACTGCACTACCTGGGAAGCCCTCCCTGCCCTTGCTAACTCACTTCACTTCTTTGTTGCTCAAGATCTTGGTGTCATCTTTAACTCTTCTTTCTCATATTTTAGCCTAGCCTGTCCACAAATTCTATCAGCATTACTGGCCCAATAACCCCAGAAATGCACCACTTCTTATCATGTGGTCTGAGACATCTTCATTGGCACCTAGAATGTGGCAGTAGCTCCCCTTAGCCTCCCGGTTTGCCTTTGGACTTACCTGTTTTGACAAGCTATCCCCTCTCAGGCTGCTGAAATACAATGCTGAGCCCATTGTCTGACCCTCCTCTGCAGCCATCACTTCCTTCCAAAACCATCCAGAATGTGCTCTGGCTAGTGCAGCCAGACTTACATTGAGGAGCTTTCTGTTTTGTTTGGGGAACAGTGAGGCGTGTCACCAACTCAAGTAGAGATTGTATATCAAAGCTTACCCTGGCCACTGTTTTGCCACCTTCCCACCACCCTGGAGATGTTCAGAAGCTTTTTGGCTGTGTGGACCCTTGGACCAAATCCTATCACATCCTATCTCCAACTTGAACCATTTTCACAAGGAATTCTGTTTCTGCTCTTGAGAGGGTACCTGCCCCATCCTAGTTGTGGTCACTCACATTTTACTGAGGTTCAGCAGCTCCTCCAGACTGTGGAAGTGGATGGGGCTTCTGGAGATTTTGCTCCAGAGGCACCCTGAGCCACTGTGGATCAACCAATTACAAATACAGCAGCCCTCTCTCCCTGCATCTTCTACAAGACTCCATGAGAGACTATGTAGGGAGACATCAATTGGCCAGGTGGTGGTGGTCAAACTCTCTTGCCCCACTCCACTCATGTCCTACAGCTGGGATCATTTGTGGCACTGAGCATGCCCATCGTGGTGTGATATATATAAGCAGCACCTGAAACACTCTTGGAGAGGTGAGTCAAGGTGGTGGCATTGTTTGTGACAGTCGTCAGAGAGTAAAGCATGTCTGCCTTGCTGCTGTGAATAATGTTTGCAGTTCCTACTGCTCCTCGCACCTTCTTTCAGCTTCCCAGCTGGAGCCTTGCCTACCCTGCGTTCAGCAAACAGTGAGATACAGCAAGACAGACCATATCAGGTGTTTGCTGTTGGTGTGGGTGTAAAGAGGAGCCCAGATCAGAGCTCACTAAGGGCCAGGCACTGCAGACCAAAGATGAATATTGCTCTTAAGAAGGCCAGGCTACAAAGAGACAGCTGGAAATAGTCACAAATCAGTAGGCAAGGCCCCAAGACAGATGAAATGAGGCACAGTCAGGATGGGCAGATCCTCGGAAGCCCCAATAGCATGCAGTGCTGGAACTAGTCTTTACCATTTAGGATGCTTCAAAACTTCCCTGGGGCTTTCATAAATACAGATCCATGAATCCCAGCCCCAAATACTCTTATTCAGGAGTCAGGAGAACTCACAGGTTTAATGGGTTCAGGGTGATTCTGACTTAGGTGGATCTATTTTACAAGTCTGGAGACTCAGACTGCTGTGGGGAGCGGAGCAATGGGCTGATGGTCATCAGCCAGGGAAGGTTACCAGGGAAGGTTCGGAGCCCCAGTATATTTATTCCCCAGCAGTTCTGGTGGGTCTGGATATGCAGTGTACAAGTAGTATAGATGGGGAAGGGAAAGTAGGCTAAAAGGCAGTTGTGCTCAACAGATGTCCCAAGATGCATGTAAAAGGACAACACTGTCCCACATGTTCTCTAGGAGTGAAGGTCCTTCCAGAGGAGACTCAGTGACACCTGATCTTTCAATCACTTCTCTAGAACAGATTAATTCTTCCTTCATGCCCCTCCTTCTTGGGATCTAACAGTCCAGTGCTCAGCTTTCATCAACTCCGCATTGGCACCATCTTCCCAACTGCAGCACAAACATGAGGCTCAGTGTTCCAAATTTCAATCCTGCCTCACCCTTAGAACCACCAGCTGCTGCTCTTTGAGCTACAAGAAAGACTCACACAGGATATGAATCTGGGAGATACTAATTTTTTTCAACCGCATGAAGAGTTTCAGAACAAGGAATAGAAAAATCTCACCCAGACCAGGCGAGGTCAAAACTTGCTGGTGGTTAAGACCCCACATTTCCATTGCAGAGGCCACAGGTTCAAAGCCTGTTCTGGGAACTAAGATCCCACAAGCCCCATGGTGCAGACAAAATAAAACAAAAACTTGCTGGATGTCAAACTCCAAGGGTGTTACCTTACTCCTCTCCTCCCCACCTCCACAACTGTATTGGTGATTTTTCTTCTAGATGGGGAAAAAGTGGAAACAGTGACAGATTTTATTTTCTTGGGCTCTAAAATCACCACAGACCATGACTGTGGCTGTGAAATTAAAAGACGCTTGCTTCTTGGAAGAAAAGCTATGACAAACCTAGACAGCATATTAAAACTCAGAGATATCACTTTGCCAACAAAGGTCTGTATAGTCAAAGCTGTGGTTTTTCCAGCAGTCATGTATGGACGTGAGAGCAAGACCATAAAGAAGGCTGAGCACTGAAGAACTGATGCTTTTGAACTGTGGTGTTGGAGAAGATTCTTGAGAGTTCCTTGGACAGCAAGTTGATCAAATCAGTTAATCCTAAAGGAAATCAACCCTGAATATTTATTGAAGGGATTGATGTGGAAGCTGAAGCTCCAGTACTTTGGCCACCAATGTGAAGAGCCATTTCATTGGAAAAGACCCTGATCCTGGGAGCAGCAGAGGATGAGATAGTTGGATGGATTCACTGACTCAAATGAACATGAGTCTGAGCAAGCCCCAGGAGATAGTGAAGGATGGGGAAGCCTGGTATGCTGTTGTCCATGGGGTCGCAAAGAGTTGGACATGACTTAGCAACTGAATAACAACAACAAAGTAACAGATGGGAAGGATGCCCACTGCTTCTGCTAGTTAGCAGGCAGAACATGGAGCCACAAAGTAGAAAGTAAGATTAAAGGTGGAGGAAACTGAGGTCACTGACAGACCAAATTGAGGTCAAATTGAGGAACTGATGTCACTGACAGTCCAAACTGCTAATGGACTGGAAATGCAAGATGAAAGACAAGTGCTAGTTAAATGGATGCCAGGAGAGAGCAGAACACAGGTACTTACTTAGGGAAGAAAGTAGGATGGCAGGCACTGAGTGCAGGGCTGGAGGAGATGGGAGGAGCTGGAGGTAAAGACTGGTCTGGTGGGCTAGGGAGAGGACAGAAAGTGGATGAACTTAGTCTTGTACCTTCCTTAGCATTTACTAGAAGAAAGGAGACTTCCCTGGTAATGCATTGGTTAAGACTCTGTGCACTCAATGCAGGGGATGTGGATTTGATTCCTGGTCAGGGAACTAAGATCCCACATGCTGTACAGCCAACTAACCTTGCAAGTTCTGAAGCCTGTGTGCCACAACTAGAGATTCTGCGCACCACAACAAAAGATCCTACTTGACGCAATGAAGATCTCATGTGCTGCAACTAAGACCTGATGCAGCCGAGTAAATAAAAAAAAATCAGAATGAAAGTTAAGCTTTCTCTGCCAGCTTAAGAACAGCGACCAGCTGAGGTGCTTGCTGAAGCAAAGGGAATACAAGATGAGTAGTAGAAAGTAGTGATAAATGCCAGCTACAACCACACAACTGGTCACAGAAATGAGGACTAAAATTGTTATAATTATTTCCTTATTTTGTTATACATGTTTGTGTATATATACATAAATTAGCAAATATTTATTTCCTTTCTTCTCTTATCTTAACCCTCTTAAGATAAGCTGTATTGACTTTGTGTCAGTACTTCAGTATTTCTAGGGCTTCCCAGGTGGTACTAGTGATAAAGAACCTGCCTGCCAATGCAGGAAAGATTTAAGAGATGTGGGCTCAATCCCTGGGTCGGGAAGATCCCCTAAAGGGCATGGCAACCCACTGCAGTATTCTTGCCTGCAGAATCCCATGGACTGAGGATCCTGGAGGGCAACGGTTCATGGTGTGGCAAAGAGTTGGACATGATTAAAGCAACTTAGCACAACCCAAAAAATGTAAGGGATGGTGAATGGGGTTTTTCCCTTGGGATTTAGTACTTTTCCTTTCTCCAGACTGCCCTGGTGGCTTAGATGGTAAAGCATCTGTCTACAATGAGGAAGACCCAGGTTCGATCCCTGGGTCAGGAAGATCCCCTGGAGAAGAAAATGGCAATCCACTCCAGTACTATTGCCTGGAAAATCTACAGTCCGTGGGGTTCCAAAAGGTCAGACACAACTGAGCGACTTTACGTTCACTTTCTCCAGACATCTCACACCCTAAGGCAGCAGAAAGCTAGTGAGAGACAACTGAGACAGCATGGCCATGGGAGGCACTCAGCTTTTAAGGGAAGAGTGAAAGGGGCATACTGAGTAGAAGGCACTGGGGCAGGCTTTGCATGGGGGCTGAACCAAGCACCCATGAAGCAGTGCTTCTCTAAACACGAGTAGCTCACCTGCACTACCACCTCCCTGCAGGTTTTTGGACAAATGACTTCCTGATCTTACACCTGATGTACTCAGAATCTCTGAAGGAAGACCTGCAAATCTGCTCTATCAGCAAGCAACCTGGGTGACTTTTAAGCAGTCAACTTGAAAAGATCCATTGATCGAGATTTCCCTGGCAGTCCAGTGGTTAAGAATCGGCTTCCACTGCAGGTTCTATCCCTAGTGGGGGAACTAAGATCCCACATGCTGTGCAGTGTGACCAACCACGCCCCCCAAACAAAAACATTAAACCAATTAAACAAACAAAAAATTAAACTCCAAAAACAAAAAGATTTCTCCAGTCTGTTTACAGTGTGTTCTGGGAAGAGAGGCCTACACTGTACTCTGCTGCTATCTTAGTTGATTTAGTCTTTTCAGTTTGCTCACCCTGCTGTGGGATTTGAAGGGGATGGGGAAGAGGTCATTGCAAGCAATGGTTCCAAACTTTAGCTGTGTGTCAGAATCACATGGATATCTTTTACTTATTTTGTATTGAACTGAAGATTTACAATATTGGGTCGGTTTGGACTCTTTTCCATTACAGGTTATTACAGGATACTGACATATGCTATATAGTTCCATGTGCTATACAGTAAACCCTTGTTTATTTTATATATAGACGTGTTTATCTATTAATCCCATAATCCAAATTTATCCCTCCCATTTCCTTTTCCCTTTTGGAAACTGAGTTTGCTTTCTATTTCTGTGAGTCTGCTGTTTTGTAAAATAAGTTGACTTGTATTATATTTTTTAGCTTCCACATATAAGTGATGTGATATACATTTGTCTTTCTCTGCCTGACTTACTTCACTTAGTATGATCATTTCTAGGTCCATCCATATTGCTGCAAATGGCAATATTTTCATTCTGTTTTATGACTAATATCCCATTGTATGCATATATACCATGTCTTCTTTATCCATCACATGAATCACATAAATTTATATATTTTACAAGTTGCTTTGGGAATAACCCAGAGTAATTAAAATCAAAAGTTCGCATTTGAGATCCAGATATCCCTGATAGGTCAGTTGGTGAGGAATCCACCTGCAATGCAAAAGACCCCACTTTGATTCCTGAGTCAGGGAGATCCCTTGGAGAAGAGAAAGGCTACCCTCTCCAGTATTCTGGCAGGAGAATTCCATGGACTCTATAGTCCATGGGGTCACAAAGAGTCAGACACAATTGAGAGACTTTCACTAAAAGCATTTAAGGCTTGTGAGTGACTGTAATGGGCAACCAAATAGAGCACCATTGCACCGAAAGAAGGGACCTTAACCCTTTTGGTACCACGTATGCCCTCTCAAAATGTTTGAGATATGTTGAAAATACATAGTATTGGGACTTCCCTGGTAGTCCAATGGTTAAGACTCTGTGCTCCCAATGCAAGGAGCATGAGACTGATCCCTGATTAAGGAACTAAGATCCTGCATGCCACATGGTGCACCCTCCATATACAAAGGAAAGCTATTATACTAATGCATAGTTATCAAAAATTAAAACAAATTTTATTTAGGTGGGCCATTTTTGAATGTCAAAATGGTCTTAAAACCATTAGTAATTCTATGTGGTTCAGACAAATAGTAACACATACTTGTTGTTTAGTCACTAAGCCATGTCCGATTCTTTTGTGACCCCATGGACTGTAGCCCTCCAAGCTCCTGTCCATGGGATTTCCCAGGCAGGCAAGAATACTGGAGAGGGTTTCCATTTTCTTCTCCAGGAGATCTTCCCACCCAAGGGGTTAAACCCACATCTCTTGCATTGGCAGGCAGATTCTTTACCACTGAGCCACCAGAGAAGGCCAATATGTAATTACTAGATAGTAAATAAAAAAGCAGCCATGAAATTAAAAGACACTTACTCTTTGGAAGAAAAGTTATGACCAACCTAGACAGCATATTCAAAAGCAGAGATATTACTTTGCCGACTAAGGTCCGTCTAGTCAAGGCTATGGTTTTTCCTGTGGTCATGTATGGATGTGAGAGTTGGACTGTGAAGAAGGCTGAGCGCCGAAGAATTGATGCTTTTGAACTGTGGTGTTGGAGAAGACTCTTGAGAGTCCCTTGGACTGCAAGGAGATCCAACCAGTCCATTCCGAAGGAGATCGGCCCTGGGATTTCTTTGGAAGGAATGATGCTGAAGCTGAAGCTCCAGTACTTTGGCCACCTCATGCGAAGAGTTGACTCTTTGGAAAAGACTCTGATGCTGGGAGGGATTAGGGGCAGGAGGAGAAGGGGATGACCGAGGATGAGATGGCTGGATGGCGGATGAGATGGCTAAACTGAACTTCTTTGAAATTATGTCATTTATTAGGCTTACTGTTATATTCTTTATTATTTCAGTTCAGTTCAGTCGCTCAGTCATGTCTGACTCTTTGCAACCCCATGAATCGCACCACACCAGGCCTCCCTGTCCATCACCAACTCCCAGAGTTCACTCAGACTCACGTCCATAGAAGTTACAAACACTATTTCAAGGTGTCTGCAACAATTGCAAGTAATCTGTAAATGGCTATGATTTCTGTTGGTGATTTGAATACTACTGTGATTCATAATTTCCAGAGAGCAGAGGCATCTGCTGGGAGCTTATTATGAACACAAACCTCAGATGAGCTCTATCTTTGGGGTCCATCAGAGCAGTAGCCAGCTCCATTCCCTCTTCATCTCCAGGTAAAAGAATTAGTTCTTCAAGCAGAAATAATTTGATAAGTGGAAAGGTATCTCAAATTAAAAAGAATAATCAATAAACATTCTAGTTTTTCATCTTTTGGGGCCATTTCTATTTCTCCCATGAATTTCTGTCCGCATTCGTGTCAAAATGTTGTGTCTCTCTTTAGTAGCTCTTTATATATTAGAGATGTTAATTGATCTCTCTTTTGGTCAAAATTAACAAAATTTACCAATTTTTCATTTATCTTTTTGCTTTATATATGGGTGTCTTTGATAAACAGATATTATATTCAAAGACCAATCTTTGCAATTTCTTTAGAAAGATCTTTACCTTGTCAGTTGAAGGTGAACATATACCTTGGTTTACATGCTTACTTTCTACTCCCTACTCTTTATTTTGAAATATAAGTAAAGAGGTTTGTTTATTTTCTAAATAGTAAACAAATTATTTTAACATTCACTATGGTGAGAAATACCAGGAAAGATAAAAGCAGCCTCTGACAACTGGAAACTGACCTCACACCATCAGCCAACTTAGGACTAGACCTTGATGTTCTTCTGTTGAACATAAACACAGAATATTTAAACACAGAACATCCAACATCAGACAATGATACTAAATAAAGGAATAAAAAAGCAAGATGCTTATACCGACCTTCTAGGACACCCATCCCTCCAACCTCCCACCCCAACCCAAACACACACACACTTCAACACTTGTGCTGACAAAACCTGTTATAGCCGAAGCCTAGAGGAAGCAGGGTCCACTTGTTGTTCTGTCTGTCCCAGGACCATTCTCACCTTACCCTCAGGCCTTCCTGAAGCTCAACATTTGGTGCTGATGTCTTACCTTGACCAGAGAGAATGGGGCTATACTTCAAACTTCCAATCCAGCATGTATGAGTCTTAGAAGTCATCACTCCATCCCAACAAATAAAAAAGCAGAACAAACTGAAAAAACAATTCTTCTTAGACCTATCAGAGAAGTGAGATTGTTACTGAAAGCTCAGCCTCTCTGTACTCTGGTGCTGAATCAAATCCCAGGGGAAGAGTTTTGGGTGAAGCAGAAAAGGATAGCTTTATTGCTTTGCCAGGCTAAGAGAGACACACAGCTTCTGCATTGAAAAACTACTTATCTCAACTCCAGAGAACTTGATGATGATTTTATAACAGTATGTCAGAGGTGGGGTCTCTGACAAGATTAGGGCGTGAGCAGGGCTTTCACTACTTAAGTCTCATCTCAGGTCTCCTAATTTTGATGAGTTTCTCTAATCCCTTTAATCTTGCCTCAGGTGATTTCTTGATTCAGTTACTCAGTCTGACTCTTTGTGACCCCATGAACTGCAGCATGCCAGGCCTCCCTGTTCATTACCATCTCCCAGAGCCTACCCAGACTCATGTCCATTGAGTCAGTGAGGCCATCCAGCCACCTCATTCTCTGTCGTCCCCTTCTCCTCCTGCCCCTAATCCCTCCCAGCATCAGAGTCTTTTCCAATGAGTCAACTCTTCGCATGAGGTGGCCAAAGTACTGGAGTTTCAGCTTCAACATCAGTCCTTCCAAAGGTCACCCAGGACTGATCTCCTTTAGGTTGGATCTCCTTGCAGTCCAAGGGACTCTCAAGAGTCTTCTCCAACACCACATTCAAAGGCATCAATTCTTTGGTGCTCAGCTTTATTTATAGCCCAACTCTCACATCCATACATGACTACTGGAAAAACCATAGCCTTGACTAGATGGATCTTTGTTGGCAAAGTAATGTCTCTGCTCTTCAATATGCTATCTAGGTTGGTCATAACTTTCCTTCCAAAGAGTAAGCATCTTTTAATTTCATGGTTACAATCACCATCTGCAGTGATTTTGGAGCCCCCCAAAATAAAGTCTGAGACTGTTTCCACTGTTTCCCCATCTATTTGCCATGAGTGATAGGAATGGATGCCATGATCTTCGTTTTCCGAATGTTGAGCTTTAAGCCAACTTTTTCACTCTCCTCTTTTACTTTCATCAAGAAGCTCTTTAGTTCTTCTTCACTTTCTGCCATAAGGATGGTGTCATCTGCATATCTGAGGTTATTGATATTTCTCCTAGCAATCTTGATTCCAGCTTGTGCTTCCTCCAGCCCAGCATTTCTCATGATGTACTCTGCATAGAAGTTAAATAAGCAGGGTGACAATATTGGAACCAGTCTGTTGTTCCATGTCCAGTTCTAACTGTTGTTTCCTGACCTGCATACAGGTTTCGCAAAAGGCAGGTCAGGTGGTCTGGTATTCCCATCTCTTTAAGAATTTTCCATTGTTTATTGTGATCCACACAGTCAAAGGCTTTGGCATAGTCAATAAAGCAGAAATAGATGTTTTTAAGGAACTCTCTTGCTTTTTGCATGATCCAGCTGATGTTGGCAATTTGATCTCTGGTTCCTCTGCCTTTTCTAAAACCAGCTTGAACATCTGAAAGATCACGGTTCACGTATTGCTGAAGCCTGGCTTAAAGAATTTTGAGCATTACTTTACTGGTGTGTGAGATGAGTGCAATTGTGCGGTAGTTTGAGCATTCTTTGGCATTGCCTTTCTTTGGGATTGGAAGGAAAACTGACCTTTTCCAGTCCTGTGGCCACTACTGAGTTTTCCAAATTTGGTGACCTATTGAGTGCAGCACTTTCACAGCTCATCTTTTATGATTTGAAAGAGTTCAGCTGGGATTCCATCATCTCCACTAGCTTTGTTCATAGTGATGCTTCCTAAGGCCCTCTTGGCTTCACATTCCAGGATGTCTGGCTCTAGGTGAGTTATCACAGTATCGTGATTAACTGGGTCATGAAGATCTTTTTTGTACAGTTCTTCTGTGTATTCTTGCCACCTCTTCTTAATATCTTCTGTTTCTGTCAAGTCCATACCATTTTTGTCCTTTATTGAGCTCATCATGCAAAGAGTTGACTCATTGGAAAAGACTCTGATGCTGGGAGGGATTGGAGGCAGGAGAAGAAGGGGACGACAGAGGATGAGATGGCTGGATGGTATCACCGACTCAATGGATGTGAGTTTGAGTGAACTCCGGGAGTTGGTGATGGACAGGGAGGCCTGGCATGCTGCAATTCATGGGGTCACAAAGAGTTGGACAACTGAGCGACTGAACTGAACTGAACTTGCATGAAATGTTTGCTTGGTATCTCTAAATTTCTTGAAGAGATCTCTAGTCTTTCTCATTCTATTGTTTTCCTCTATTTCTTTGCACTGATCACCAAGAAAAGCTTTCTTATCTCTCCTTGCTATTCTTTGGAACTCTGCATTCAAATGGCTATATCTTTCCTTTTCTCCTTTGCTTTTGGCTTCTCTTCTTTTCACAGCTATTTGTAAGCCCTCTTCAGACAGCTATTTTTCTTTTTTTGCATTTCTTTTTCTTGAGGATGATCTTGATCCCTGTCTCCTGTACAATGTCACTAACCTCTGTCCATAGTTCATCAGGCCCTCTGTCTATCAGATCTAGAAATCAGACTGATTATATTCTTTGCAGCCAAAGATGGAGAAGCTCTATACAGTCAGCAAAAGCAAGACTGGGAGCTGACTGTGGCTCAGATCATGAGCTCCTTATTGCCAGATTCAGACTTAAATTGAAGAAAGTGGAAAAAACCACTAAACCACTTAGGTATGACCTAAATCAAATCCCTTATGATTATACAGTGGAAATGAAAATAGATTTAAGGGACTAGATTTCTTGACTGCTCCTCCCTTATTAGCAACAGTTTGAATCCCTTATTTGGAACTCAGGGAATGTTATAATGGCTGGAGTCTTGCCTATAAGAAATGGAAGACAGAAAGGCTTCCATTTCTGGGAGCCCCATAGGCCCCTACTTGGCTTCAAAGTCCCAGGGCAAACCACTGCCCCTCCTCCCCCCACCACTGGAGAGACAGGCAGATTCAGAGAATCACAACTTAAGTCAAAAACCTCCTCACAAATAGAAACCTTCTTAGACACTAGTGCTAGGGCAGGAAATCCTGAGCTGTAATGGACAAATTGCTGGGGGCTCAGTGTCATCAAGTCTGGAAGTTAAAAACTTCAGGGGCTCTAGTCATCAGTGGTCCCCACACTTTTGTGAGTTTTATCTTTAGGAGTTCTACCAGATTTTCACATTGAAAATCCAAGAAAAAGTAGTTAGACTGAAATACACTGTAGCAGTCTGTTGTTCACAAGGCTGCTCTGTGATAGCTTATGATTAATGATGTCAGATTCAAGATTTCCAAAGAAGATTTAGCTTCTAGACCAAGAATCAGGCTTGATCACTCAAGAGCTTTTTGTATAGCAGAGTTTTATTAAAGTAAGAAGGGACAGAGAAAGCTTCTGACATAGACATCAAAAGGGGGATAGAGAGTGTATCACTCGCTAGTCTTAGCAAGGGAGCTATATACTTTTTAAATTGGCTATTACAATAAATCAAAAGAATGTCTCAAGGTTGTAAAGATCTTACTAGAGCCACTCTGCAATTTACATTTTAAGATGACAGGATTAGAACTAACAATAGATCTTACCAGACCCACTCCCATAATATACATTTTAAAATGACAGGATTAGTATGAAGGTTCTCAAGAAGGAGAAACATGTCCTCAAGCAGGATACATTGTTGTTATATACATAGTTTAAGAAAAAACATATCCTTGAACAAGATGAGATGTTTTGTTGTACAATCATCAGCTCTGGGCTTAAAGAAAAAAGTTGTCTTTTTCTCCTCCCTGAGAACTCCAGACACTTATCTCCTCTTTGAGAGCCCCAGACCCCTCTCTCCTCCTCAGGGACCCCAGTTCAGTTCAGTCGCGCAGTCGTGTCCGACTCTTTGCGACCCCATGAATTGCAGCACGCCAGGCCTCCCTGTCCATCACCAACTCCCGGAGTTCACTCAGACTCACGTCCATTGAGTCTGTGATGCCATCCAGCCATCTCATCCTCGGTCGTCCCCTTCTCCTCCTGCCCCCAATCCCTCCCAGCATCAGGGTCTTTTCCAATGAGTCAACTCTTCGCATGAGGTGCCCAAAGTACTGGAGCTTCAGTTTTAGCATCATTCCTTCCAAAGAAATCCCAGGGTTGATCTCCTTCAGAATGGACTGGTTGGATCTCCTTGCAGTCCAAGGGACTCTCAAGAGTCTTCTCCAACACCACAGTTCAAAAGCATCAATTCTTCGGCGCTCAGCCTTCTTCACAGTCCAACTCTCACATCCATACATGACCACAGGAAAAACCATAGCCTTGACTAGACGGACCTTAGTCGGCAAAGTAATGTCTCTGCTTTTGAATATACTATCTAGGTTGGTCATAACTTTTCTTCCAAGGAGTAAGCGCCTTTTAATTTCATGGCTGCAGTCACCATCTGCAGTGATTTTGGAGCCCAAAAAAACAAAGTCTGACACTGTTTCTACTGTTTCCCCATCTATTTCCCATGAAGTGATGGGGCCAGATGCCATGATCTTACAGCCTTCTTCACAGTCCAACTCTCACATCCATACATGACCACAGGAAAAACCATAGCCTTGACTAGACGGACCTTAGTCGGCAAAGTAATGTCTCTGCTTTTGAATATACTATCTAGGTTGGTCATAACTTTTCTTCCAAGGAGCCCCAGACCTTCAGGGACCCCAGACCTTCTTATCAGCCTACCTAGGAATTGACTCTCTCACCTGAAGAAAAATTTTACCACAGCCTCACCAACCTAGGAGAAGGGAACTACCCAATCCCATCCCTCTAGCCATCCAGCTTCATCTAAGTGTGGGAAAATCACTGAGAAGCACTGCTAAAGTACATAGCCCAGGGGCACAGGCTCTCTAAAATACTAGGACTTAATCATAGGATTATAAAATGCTTCTCCTCTCCAACTCTTTAACAGCAGGTCCTTTTACCCAGTATATCATGTGTGACTTTCAACAAAAATTTTCAAGATGTACCAAAATGTAAAATAGACAGTTTGAAGAGAGACAGCAAGGACCAGAACTAGACTCAGATATGGCAGGGACATTGGAATTTTCAGAGCAATTTGAAGCAACTATGATTAAGATGCTATGACTTCCCTGGTGGTCTAGCGATTAAGACTCTACACTGCCAATGCAGGGAGCCCAGGTTGGGTCCCTGATCAGGGAACTATATCCCACAAGCCACAACTAAGACCTGGAGTAGCTAAATAAATATATAAATAAAGTATGCTAAGGGCTCTAATGGAAAAAGTAGACAACATGTGACAGCAAACAGATGAGTAATGTGTGAGCAGAATGGAAACTCTAAGAATTAAAAATAAATACCAGAGTTCCAAAATGCTTTCAGAAAGGAAGAATGCCTTTGGTCAGCAGCCCCCAACTTTTTGGTACTAGGGATGGTTACACGGAGGACAGTTTTCCCATGCACTGTGGGAGAGGGGTGGTTTAAAAGCACACATCTAGATTCCTTGCATGCACAGTTCACAGTGTGATCACACTCCTACTGAAGGAGGAAACAGACAGAGCTGGACTCCATCTTAGGCCAGGCTGTGAACCTTAGGCTACATACATGGTCATCTTCCCAATGGACTCTAAATTTTGTGCCCGGTATCTATAGAAATGGCATACAATGGAAAACCAGAACCCCTGGAGCCTCAAGACTTGGACTCTCCGTCTAAAAGAATATGCTAATTATCTCTGTAACAGAACGAAGTCATAAATTCCATTGTGTTTATCGGGATATGACCACAGGCCTATTGATAAATGTCCACTGATTAACTATATAGGCTTATGATGCATGAATCATGGGTTAACTTTGATCATATCTCTCTTTTACCTTGTCCAGACTAGTTTCAAGGAATTTGGGGAGGTGGGTTTGAGCAAGTACACTTGGAGTATATAAGGTTGTCACAAAAACTGGTCTGGATCCTTGGCTAAGAGGAGACTCTGCCTTGGGCCTGCTAGTGTAATAAACTGCACTCCACTATCTGCGTTGTCCTTCTGAGTGAGTTTGTTTCCTGGAATGCATGGCTACAACACTATGAGAATCTATCCTGCCACTGATCTGACAGAGGCAGAGCTCAGGTGATAGTGGGAGAGATAGGGAGTGGTTGCAAATATGGATGAAGCTTTACTTGCTTACCCGCTGCTTACCTCCTACTGTTAGACCTCTCGGTCTTTGCCCAGGACCCGTCGCCGCAAAGACCACCAAGACCCGAACTCGATGCAATCAGCAAGAGAATTTATTAGGCCGACGCGCCGGGGTTCAATCTCCACCAGGGGAGACGAACCCTGTACAATTGTTACAGTGCAGTTTATAAGCGCAAGAATCATAAACAGGTGCAGTTGAGATGGAGTGTTTTGATTGGCTTACAAACTTTGGCCTTTTCGGGGATAGGTCCATTTGTTATCCGGCCTAAATGGCTGACTGTCCTGTAATTATACTGATTTAGTTGAGTGGCCCGAGACAATCAGTTTCTTAGCTTGACTCCTGGGGCCGCATTCTCAGGATGTGAGTATAATCCCCCTCTGTGTTTTTCCTTTCTCTTAAGACAATAGGCCTGATTTAAGATTAACAAAGAGCCCGTGGGTGAAGGTCTGTTTCCTTAGAGCCCCTAGTAAATTTTAACTTTTCCCTTTGTTCCCTGGGAGGCCCTAAAGAGGTCAGAAGGCACTGATCTCATACCTGTGTTTCTAGTGGCGCCTCTCATGGCAGATTGATTACAGGCTGGGGAACAAATCATGATTAGAAACAATTTTTACAATCTCAGGCTGGTTTCCACACTACTGCGCAACCCAGTTCCTAACAGGCTATGGACCAGTACTGGTACATGACCCGAGGGATGGGGACCCCTGACTTTGATGGTCTCATTAGTAGACTACATACAGCTGAGGAAAGAATCTCTGCTCTTCAGGATATGACAATGTTACTGTGTCCAGGCTCACTCTGCTTGCCACACAAGTCAATAGATCAGAGGTGAGGAGTTGAGGCGAGGAATATGACTTTATTTGGAAAGCTGGATCACCAAGATGGCAGACTAATGTCTCAAAATAGCTATCTTATAGCGGTCTGGATTCCAGTTCTTTCACAGAACAGAGAGAGAGGAGATGAGAAGTAAAGTAAAATGGCCATTTACCCTGCTAAATAGAAGAGAGAAAGAAAGAAAGTCGCTCAGTCGTGTCCAACTGTTTGCAACCCCATGGACTGTAGCCTACCAGGCTCTTCCATCCATGAGGCTTTCCAGGCAAGAATATTGGAATGGGTTGCCATTTCCTTCTCCAAGGGAATCGTCCTAATTGGACCCGGGTCTCCCACATTGTAGGCAGATGCTTTACTATCTGAGCCACTAGGAGGGGATATATTAATTTCTTCTATTCTGCTGCCTTTCACAGGTGGGTTTGGTCAGATTCTCTCTAACAAAGGCACTTCAGTTGAACAGTCAGGTAGAGGGGCAGTGTCCCTGAGGCAGGCCATTGTGTATGATTATAATAACAAAAAGCAATGAAAAACAAAGACTAAAGCCAAAGAAACAGATCCAACATGTAGTCAAAGTTGGCTCTTCCCTGCAAAAACAATAGAAACAACTGAAAAGTAAACAAAAAAAGACAGATAAAAAAGAAACAGACTATCTAAGAAATGTGAGATAATGAAAGAATTTGTAACATACTCATATGGAAATACAAAGAAAAGAAACACAAGAAACAATTGAAGCAATTAAGGCCAAGAATTTCCCCCAATTAAAAACTCTGTATAATCAAAGCAATGGTTTTCCAGTAATCATGTATGGATGTGAGAGTTGGACCATAAAAAAGACTGACCACCAAAGAACTGATGCTTTCAAACTGCAGTGTTGGAGAAGACTCTTGAGAGTCATTTGGATTGCAAGGAGATCAAACCAGTCGATCCTAAAGGAAATCAACCCTGAATAGTCATTTGAAGGACTGTTGCTGAATCTCTAATACTTTGGTCACCTGATTCAAAGAGCCAACAAAATGGGAAAGACCTTGATGCTGGAAAAGACTAAGACAAAAGGTGAATGGAGTGGCAGAGGAGGAGATGTTTAGATAGCAACATCAACTCCATGGACATGAATTTGACCAAACTCCAGGAGACAGTGAGGGACAGAGCAGCCTGTTGTGCTGTAGTCCATGGGGTCACAAAGTGTCAGAAATGACTTAGCAACTGAACAACAACAATCAAAACAGGCAGAGATCAGGGAAGTTAAGGGAATGCCAAGCAGGTGTCAACTACAAATTGGTACTTGTCAAGAGTTTCCCATCTGCCTCTCAGTTCAGTTCAATTCAGTCACTCAGTCGTGTCTGACTCTTTGCGACCCCATAAATCACAGCACGCCAAGCCTCCCTGTTCATCACCAACTCCTGGAGTTCATTCAGACTCACGTCCATCAAGTCAGTGATGCCATCCAGCCATCTCATCCTCTGTCGTCCCCTTCTCCTGCCCCCAACCCCTCCCAGCATCAGAGTCTTTTCCAATGAGTCAACTCTTCGCATGAGGTGGCCAAAGTACTGGAGCTTCAGCTTCAGCATCATTCCTTCCAAAGAAATCCCAGGGTTGATCTCCTTCAGAATGGACTGGTTGAATTTCCTTGCAGTCCAAGGGACTCTCAAGAGTCTTCTCCAACACCACAGTTCAAAAGCATCAATTCTTCGGCACTTAGCCTTCTTCACAGTCCACTCTCACATCCATACATGACCACAGGAAAAACCATAGCCTTGACTAGATGGACCTTAGTCAGCAAAGTAATGTCTCTGCTTTTGAATATGCTATCTAGGTTGGTCATAACTTTTCTTCCAAGGAGTAAGCGTCTTTTAATTTCATGGCTGCAGTCACCATCTGCAGTGATTTTGGAGCCCCCAAAATAAAGTCTGACACTGTTTCCACTGTTTCCCCATCTATTTCCCATGAAGTGATGGGACTGGATGCCATGATCTTCCTCTAGAGAGAGTGAATCCTGTGCTGGTGCAGCTGTTGACCTTCAACATGCCCTCAAGGCAATTCAGGATGGTGAATGAGGCACTCTGTACTCCAAGGAATGTGGTAAAACAGGTCTTTTCAGGAACTGACTTCAAGATCTCAATCCTTGCATCTGCTCATATCTAGAAAAGCACTAAATCCCTTCATGGTGACATCAGGTCCTCCTGACTAGCAGAAAACTTTGCAAAATGAGTGCTTCATTGCACTGTACTCACTCTTCACCAAAATTTTTTGTTGTTGTTGTTATTGACCTTCCCCTACTACCTGTTTGGAGCAGTCTCTCAGAGCTATCTGAGGTGCAGTCTTCCAGGCTGAAGTCCTCATTTTGGGCCAAATAAAATTTAACTTACAACTCTCACATTGTGCATCTTTTTAGTCAATACAGGAAAAATGCTTCCAAACCCACACATATGGATACCACATTCAACTGCAAAAATTAAAAAGATAAACAAACAAATGAATGATTTTTAAAAAAATCAAAGAGATAATGGGATCCAGGATTCTACTTGGAAAACATGAAGGAAATAAGATGAGGGACATGTAGAAACCAAGTTCTTACCACTGTACTGTCTTGTCAGTTCTCTACAGTTAAGACTGAGGTGAAACCAGACAACAAATATTAAGAAGTTTCCCTCTGATCCCTGGTACCTGGAAACTGCCTGATACTTTAATTTCCACCTGCTGCTAAGTCACTTCAGTCATGTCCGACTCTGTGTGACCCCATTGACTGCAGCCCACCAGGCTCCCTGGGATTCTCCAGGCAAGAACACTGGAGTGGGTTGCCATTTCCTTCTCCAATGCATGAAAGTGAAAAGTGAAAGGGAACTCGCTCAGTCGTGTCCGACTCTTCGCGACCCCATGGACCGCAGCCTACCAGGCTCCTTTGTCCATGGGATTTTCCAGGCAAGAATACTGGAGTGGGGTGCCATCACCTTCTCCGAACCTATCATCCATAACTAAGCACCTAAGACTCTCTGTCTAAAAGAATATCACCCTCAGTGAAGCTGCAGTCTCAGTTCCTGTAGAGGTCAGCAGAGGCGGAAGAGGTGGAAGCCCCCAGGCACTCACACATGGACAAAGCTCAGGGCTCCAGGGAGGAGGAGGCAGGGACCCCAACCTGAGTCTCCACCTCCATCTCTGCCTTCCAGACTGAGTCAGAGGGCACCTCCTGCTGGAGAATTGCCCAGCCTGCCTTATGCCTGGCTCTGGTAGATGGAGATGTGTTTACTTGCTTTAGGATGCCAGGCAGCCCCCAGGGAATCAACTGGTCTGTCAGGTACACTGCATTTTAGCCCCAGACAGGGGTCACAGCATGTATAACTCAATGAAGCTATAAGTCATGCCATGTAAGGCCACCCAAAATGGATGGATCACAGTGAACAGTTCTCTGGCAAATCATGGTCCACTGGAGGAGGGAATGGCATACTACGCCAACATTCTTGGCTGGATAACCTCGTGGACAGTATGAAAAGGCAAAAATATATGATGCTGGAAGATGAGCCCCCAGGTCAGAAGGTGTCCACTATGCTACCAGGGAAGAGCAGAGGGCAATTACTAATAGCTCCAGAGAGAATGAAGCAGCTGGGCCAAAGCAGAAAAGATGCTCAGTTGTGGATGTGTCTGGTGGTGAAAGTAAAGTCTGATGCTGTAAAGAAACACTCTGTACTCCAAGGAATGTGGTAAAACAGGTCTTTTCAGGAACTGACTTCAAGATCTCAATCCTTGCATCTGCTCATATCTAGAAAAGCACTAAATCCCTTCATGGTGACATCAGGTCCTCCTGACTAGCAGAAAACTTTGCAAAATGAGTGCTTCATTGCACTGTACTCACTCTTCACCAAAATTTTTTGTTGTTGTTGTTATTGACCTTCCCCTACTACCTGTTTGGAGCAGTCTCTCAGAGCTATCTGAGGTGCAGTCTTCCAGGCTGAAGTCCTCATTTTGGGCCAAATAAAATTTAACTTACAACTCTCACATTGTGCATCTTTTTAGTCAATACAGGAAAAATGCTTCCAAACCCACACATATGGATACCACATTCAACTGCAAAAATTAAAAAGATAAACAAACAAATGAATGATTTTTAAAAAAATCAAAGAGATAATGGGATCCAGGATTCTACTTGGAAAACATGAAGGAAATAAGATGAGGGACATGTAGAAACCAAGTTCTTACCACTGTACTGTCTTGTCAGTTCTCTACAGTTAAGACTGAGGTGAAACCAGACAACAAATATTAAGAAGTTTCCCTCTGATCCCTGGTACCTGGAAACTGCCTGATACTTTAATTTCCACCTGCTGCTAAGTCACTTCAGTCATGTCCGACTCTGTGTGACCCCATTGACTGCAGCCCACCAGGCTCCCTGGGATTCTCCAGGCAAGAACACTGGAGTGGGTTGCCATTTCCTTCTCCAATGCATGAAAGTGAAAAGTGAAAGGGAACTCGCTCAGTCGTGTCCGACTCTTCGCCGCAGCCTACCAGGCTCCTTTGTCCATGGGATTTTCCAGGCAAGAATACTGGAGTGGGGTGCCATCACCTTCTCCGAACCTATCATCCATAACTAAGCACCTAAGACTCTCTGTCTAAAAGAATATCACCCCAGTGAAGCTGCAGTCTCAGTTCCTGTAGAGGTCAGCAGAGGCGGAAGAGGTGGAAGCCCCCAGGCACTCACACATGGACAAAGCTCAGGGCTCCAGGGAGGAGGAGGCAGGGACCCCAACCTGAGTCTCCACCTCCATCTCTGCCTTCCAGACTGAGTCAGAGGGCACCTCCTGCTGGAGAATTGCCCAGCCTGCCTTATGCCTGGCTCTGGTAGATGGAGATGTGTTTACTTGCTTTAGGATGCCAGGCAGCCCCCAGGGAATCAACTGGTCTGTCAGGTACACTGCATTTTAGCCCCAGACAGGGGTCACAGCATGTATAACTCAATGAAGCTATAAGTCATGCCATGTAAGGCCACCCAAAATGGATGGATCACAGTGAACAGTTCTCTGGCAAATCATGGTCCACTGGAGGAGGGAATGGCATACTACGCCAACATTCTTGGCTGGATAACCTCGTGGACAGTATGAAAAGGCAAAAATATATGATGCTGGAAGATGAGCCCCCAGGTCAGAAGGTGTCCACTATGCTACCAGGGAAGAGCAGAGGGCAATTACTAATAGCTCCAGAGAGAATGAAGCAGCTGGGCCAAAGCAGAAAAGATGCTCAGTTGTGGATGTGTCTGGTGGTGAAAGTAAAGTCTGATGCTGTAAAGAACAATATTATATAGGAAACTGGAATATTAGGTCCATGAATCAAGGTAAACTGGATGTGGTGAAATAGCAGATGGCAAGATTGAACACTGACATCTTGTAGGAATCAGTGAACTAAACAGGACAGGAATGGGAGAATTTAATTCAGATGACCATTAAATCTACTACTGTGGACAAGTATCCCTTAGAAGAAATGGAGTAGCCCTCACAGACAATGAAGTCTAAAATGCAGTGCTTGGGTGCAGTCTGAAAAACAATAGAATGATCTTGGTTTGTTTCCAAGGCAAACCATTCAACATCACAGTAATCGAACTATTCCCCAACCACTGATGCCAAAGAAGCTGAAGTTGATTGATTCTATGAAGAAAAGATGTCCTTTTCATCATAGGATATTGAAAGGCAAAAGTAGAAAGTCAAGAGATATCTGGAATAACAGGCAAGTTTGGCCTTGGAGTACAGAATGAAGCAGGGCAAAGACTAAAAGAGTTCTGTCTAAAGAACACGCTGGTTATAGTAAACACTCTTTTTCAACAACTCAAGAGACAACTATACACATGGACATCAGCAAATGGTCAATATCGAAATCAGATTGATTATATTCTTTACAGCCAGAGATGGAGAAATTCTATACAGTCAGTAAAAACAAAACCTGGAGCTGACTGTGGCTTAGATCATGAGCTCCTTATTGCCAAATTCGGACTTAAATTGAAGAAAGTAGGGAAAACCACTAGGCCATTCAGATGTGACCTGAATCAGATCTCTTATGATTATACAGTAGAGGTGATGAATCGGTTCAGGAGATTAAATCTGGTAGACAGAGTGCCTGAAGAACTATGGGCAGAGATTCATAACATTATGCAGTAGGTGGTGACCAAAACTATTTCCAAGAAAAAGAAATGCAAAAAGGTAAAATGGTTGTCTGAGGAGGCCTTACAAATAGCTGAGGAAAGAAGAGAAGTGAAAGACAAGGGAGAAAAGGAAAGATATATCCAACTGAATACAGAGTTCCAGAGAATAGCAAGAAGAGATAAGAGGACTTCTTAAATGCAAAGATCAATGCAAAGAAATAGAGGAAAACAATAGGATGGGAAAGACTAGAGATCTCTTCAGGAAAATTGGAGATATGAAGGGAACATACCATGCAAGGATGGGCATGATAAAGGACAGAAATGGTAGGGACCTAATAGAAGCAGAAGACATTAAGAAGAGATGGCAAGAATACCTAGAAGAACTATACAAAAAAGGTCTTAGTGACCTGGAAAACCACGATGGTGTGGTCACTCACCTAAAGCCAGACATCCCGGAGTGTGAAGTCAAGTGGGCCTTAGGAAGAATTACTTTGAACAAAGCTAGTGGAGGTGATGGAATCTCAGCTGAGGTTTTTAAAATCTGAAACATGATGCTGTTAAAGTGCTTCATTTGATATGTCAGCAAATTTGGAAAAACAGCAATGGCCACAGAACTGGAAAGATCTGTTTTCATTCCAATCCCAAAGAAGGGCAATGACAAAGAATGTTCAAACTACTAAACAATTGAGTTCATAAGACATGCTAGCAAGGTTATGCTCAAAATCCTAGGCTTCAGCAATGCCTGAATGGAGAACTTCCAGGTGTATAAGCTGAGTTTCAAAGAAGCAGAGCAGCCAGAGATCAAATTGCCAACATTCGTTGGATCATGAAGAAAGCAAGGAAGTTCCAGGAAAACATCAACTTCTGCTTCATTGACTACACTAAAGCCTTTGACTATGTGGATCACAACAAACTGTGGAAAATTCTTAGAGATGGGAATACCAGACCACCTGACCTGTCTCCTGAGAAACCCGTATGTGGGTTAAGAAGCATCAGTTATAACATTACATGGAACAAACGACTGGTTCCAAATTGGGAAAGGAGTACAACACAGTATATTGTCATCCTGCTTATTTAACTTCTATGCAGAGTACATCATGCGAAATGCTGGGCTGGATAAAGCACAAGCTGGAGTCAAGATTGCCAGGAGAAATATCAACAACCTCAGATACGCAAATGATACCACTTTAACTGCTGAAAGTGAAGAAGAACTAAAGAGTGTCTTGATGAGGGTGAAAGAGAAGAGTGAAAAAGTTGGCTTAAAACTCAACATGCAAAAAACTAAAATCATGGCATCTGGTCTCATCACTTCATGGCAAATAGGAGGGGAAAAAGTGGAAGCAATGACAATTTTATTTTCTTCGGCTCCAAAGTCATTGCAAATGGTGACTGCAGCCATGAAATTAAAAGACGCTTGCTCCTTGGAAGAAAAGCTATGACAAAACTAGACAGCGTACTAAAATGCAGAGACATTACTTTGCTGACAAAGGTCTGTATAGTCAAAGCTATGGTTTTTCCAGTAGTCATGTAAGAATGTGAGAGTTGGATCATAAAGTTGAGTGCGAAAAGTTTGTGCAGTTGAATTGTGGTGCTGGAAAAGACTGTTGAGAGTCCCTTGGACAGCAAAGAGATCCAACCAGTGGATCCTAAAGGAAATCAACCCTGAATAATCATTAGAAGGACTGTTGCTAGAGCCATAATACTTTGACCAGTAGATCCCCAAATAACTTGACTGCAAGGAACCTTTGTGTCTTCTGTTTCGTCTGCAGTGTTATACTGACAGACAGACTATAAAAATGTTCTGGCTGTTTTTGAGATTTGATACTTTGGCATATTTAATGTACAATTTCAAGAAGGCACAAAACTATTTACATTGCTTACTAACTTAAGACAGACTGAAATGGAGTTTGTATTATAATAAGTAACTAGTAGTTACTGCCAGAAAACACTGGACTTTACTGGTAGCTATGATGGTACAGATGATAAACTGAAACCCAGAGAAAGACATAACATTGTCCAGGTTGCTCAGCTCCTACCTGTCAGACTCTACTTCTGACCTATGTACCACTTTTCAGTGGACAGTGAGTTCTAAATCGGTTCTTACTCCTTGCTCACTTTTAGCATGCAGATCAGAAGAAAGACTGTCCCTTGCAATTCTGGGGAAAAGGCAAAAATGTATTTATGAGATTTCACTGCATGGAAATAGGAGTGTTCATGGAGGAAAGACTCATTGTGAAACTGATAACTACCATGTTTTCTTGACATCTTCCATCCACATGCTTTCAGGTGAGGCCACTCAGCACATAGCCTCACCCCAATCAGCCTGAAGGGGCTGAGGGGTACAGAGGAGGATGTGCCACAAGAGAATCTGAGCTTCCAGAAGAAGGAACAGAACAAGAGAGGAAGCCTCAGAAGGGTGGGCATGTCTACACTCTCCATGTCCCCAGGACCTTCTTAAAGGCCTTCATTACCTCCCTGTTCCTCAGGCTATAAATGAGTGGGTTGAGCATTGGAGCAATGATGGTGTAGAAGGTGGAGATGGCTCTGTCTTCTGCTGGCGTCCTAGAAGAAGCTTTCTGCATGTATTAAATAGGCCACCCCCATAGTAAAGACCCACCACAGTCAGGTGCGAGGAGCAAGTAGTCAGCGCCTTCTGTTTCCCTTCAGTGGAGGGCATGTTAATTACAGCCATGAGGATCCGGGCATAGGAAGCCACAACGACCCCCAGGGGCAGCAGCATCATGACTACACAGCAAGCATAGATGAGGTCCTGAAAAAGCGAGGTGTCTGCACAGGAGAGCCGCAACAGGGTGGGGACCTCACAGAAGAAGTGGTCCACCTGGAGAGAGCCACAGTAGGGGAAGCTGAAGACCATGCCCACATAAATTACACTGTCAGTCACTCCAACCATCCAGGATGCAAGGGCCATCAGACAGCAGGCCTTCCAGTTCATGAGCACCGGGTACCGCAGGGGGTGACACACAGCCACATACCTGTCATAGGCCATGACTGCCAGGAGGAAGCACTCAGCACTTCCTACCATGACCACTAAGAAGACCTGAGTGGCACAGCCACCCCGAGAGATGAACTTACTTCCTGAGAGGAAGTTGGCTGCCATCTTGGGCACCACTGTGCCCAGCATGGTCAGGTCCATGATGGAGACCTGACTAAGAAAAAAATACATGGGAGTGTGCAGGTGCCTGTCAGCTTGTATGAGCAGGAGGAAGAGGATGTTGCCAGTCAGAGAAGCAGCAGAGGCCAGAAGGACAAGGGAAAAAAGGAAGAAGTCATACGGTGAGTTGCTGAACAGACCCAAAAGGATGAAATCTGATAGGGAGGTATGGTTCCATACATCCATGGCCTTGAGCCTAAGAAAAAAATAAGTGAGGGAACATAAGAACAAAATGACTAACCCAGCATCTCCACTGTACAAGGAAAATAACCTATTCTGGTTTCTTTTAAAGGACACTGCTCAACCCTCTGTCTTAGCCCCATCCTTTCCTCCTACAGTGAAAATCCATCTCCTATCCATTGTCCCCAGGATTTGAGCTTATTTCTCTTGAAAGACTAGGAAGCAGGCCCCCACAGGGGGAAGGTCAGAGAATGCAGGGAGACAGAGAACTTTTAATTAGCAGGTGAATACCTAGAGATTTAGGGAAAGAGAATATAGATTTAAGAAGATATAGGAGAATAAAATTTGTCACCCCAAAATGTCACTTTGGCATTTGGATTATTTCAAACTGAAAACAATCAAGACCTAAAAGACTAAAGAAGAAGCTTTAAGCTTCCCCCTAAGTGCCTAAAAGAATTTCAATAAAAGACTCATCCCGGAATAGATCTATCATCAGAGAGATCTGCAAAGAACATGGATTTAGTAGAGTGTATGTGTGGGGGAAACTGTGGGCAGAGTCTGCTCTGTCCCAGCATGGCCCAGCAAACATTTATTTACCAAATTTTGGTTTTTCATCCCCATTTCAATCGCCTTCCTCCCCTTTGAAGTCCCAAACTACTACCCTCAACATCCTACTTTGTCTTGAAAGCTGAAGATGGTATTTAAAATGAGGGTTTTGGTGAGTTACTCAAATTTCCTGAGTCTCTCTCAGGTATGCATGTTCTTAAACCTTTATTTGATTTTCTCCTGTGGATCTGTCTCATGTCAATTTATTTCCTAGACCAGCCAGAAACTAGGCAGGTGGAAGAAAATTTTGTCTTCTCTGATTTGGAGAAGTGAGTAATGGGGATAGAGAGAAAGAGAGAAGGATGTGGGAAAGGGGTGACAGCTGTAAATGTAATTTATATTTATAAATTGAAAATAAAGGGATAGATTCCTATCCTCACATTATTTAGAAACTACTTAGAAAATGTATACTTGTAAGTTCCTCATCTCTCTGAAATGTATGCAAACATTTTAAAAGTAAAATAAGAATATTTTCCCAAGAACTTAGAACCCATTTCTTGGAAACATAATTGTCAAAAAAGATAGAGTCCTTACCTCCCAGGCTCTGCAGGCAGGCAGGACCCTAACTTCAGCAGGCACCTTGCTCCAAGCTGCAGAACTATATCTTGTTATAACATGTGAGAACTTGGTATTTCCTTTGGATGAAGACAAGTGACAAACACAGAGAGTCAACCAATTACCAGGTGAATCTAGAATGAATTCCATGTGACAAATGGTGCTGTCAATTCCTCTTCTTTGAAGACTATTGTTGTTTATCTTGAGAGCATGCAAGTAATGAGTAGTCACTGGCTGGCTGTACAAAGGGTTCAGATTCCTCTGTCTTTGCAATCTCTTAGCTGATTACCTGTAACACACATCAAATTCTGATTTAATGTTTATTCAAAAATAAAACTGCTTTCTGGGCTTCCCTGATGGCTCAGTGGTAAAGCCTGGGAAGATCTCACATATTGTGGAGCAACTAGGTCCTTGTGCCACAACTATTGAGCCTGTGCTCTAGAGCCTGGAAACCCCAACTACTGAATCCCACATGCCCTAGAGACCATGCTCCACAGCGAAAGAAGCCATTTCTGTAAGAAGTCTGAGCACCTCAACGAGAGATTGTCCCCCACTCACCACAACTACAACAAAGCCTGAGCAGCAACAAAGATCCTAGCACAGCCAAAAATAAATCAATAATTAAAAAAAAAACAACAACTGTTTTCTTTCTCTTCTACCTTTGTGGATAGGTTTTAAGAATGGGGATGAGAGTGACTTGGCTTTTAATTATATTTTCCCAACACAGCAGGCACTGCAACAGAGTTGTCATACAACAGTGTCATGTCAAATACACAAGAGAACTTCAGAAATGCCTCTCTGGGAGTATGCCAGCCCTTCACCCTACTCCATTACTTGAACTGTGGGGTATGTGAGGGCAGGGACTTGGACATGACTATCTTTCAGTTGTCCATCAGCCTCCTTAGTGCCTAAACTTGGTTGACTCTAAACTGGTTAGAACCAATAACTGTTCTAAGAGTCAGTGACACTCACTGAATTTACCAAGGAAGAAATAGTCAGTGCTCACACCACAAGTGGTGGGTCTCCAAGGATGCATTTTTGGAGTGTTCTGCTTCTGTCTTGTTTGATGTCACAATTGCAATTCAAGCAAACCCTCTAATAAAAACTGGAAAGAATGTCAAAGAGAGACAAAGACTATGAAACAGTTTCCATTAGGAAGATAATTATAAATGGAAAAGATAGGAAGAATGAGATTCCTGGAGTCCGGTGGTCATGACTGGGGTCATGCTTATGTCTGTCTCTAAGACATTAAAGAGAATGTTTTCAAAAATGTGCACATCTTGGTTCCACTGCAGGGATTATGGGTACTCGGTCTGGATAGGGTCTCATCATATGATTTTTTTGAAAGATCCCCAGGTATTCTAATGAAATATAGGTTTACACACTGGTATAGGTCAATGTGCCGGCACAATGCCATTTTCATCTTAACAGAGATGAGATAAATGTCTAGAATCAGGAAATCATAGCAGGAGACAGGGAAATCCTATGACATAGTGAGTTACAGAGATATACCAGCCAAGAGAGCCAGAGAATAGCTCAAAGAGATAGATTCCTGATCAGCACAAGCAGGAATGAAGCATAGCCATGGACGCCAGCCTGATGGGGGCACACTTGAGGCAATGACACAACAGGTTTGTCTTCCTACTTTGGAACTGAGTCCAGAGACTGGAGAACAGTAAGCAATGATAGCAATTTTGCTCAAGAAAACTAAGAATACCATCTTTCAAGTCTCTGACTTTGGCAACAAGGAGGTATCTTTGTATCCAGCCTGACACTCTATAGACTGAACCCGGAAGTCAGATCCACTTCTTCCCCTTCCCAGTCACCTTTGTCCCTCATCTGTTTGGTCTTCCTTCACCCCGTTCAGCACTTGCCAGACCCATTCAGTTCCCCGGAGTTCATCTTCTACCCCATCCAGTGGAATATAGCAGAGATGGGTCAGACCTAAGAAGTATGCAAAGAGCTAGTCCTCAGAACAAGGCATGAGCAAGCTGTCATCTGAGAAAGACTCTTACACAGAGTCTCCTCCAGCTCCACAGCTCTCACTAAGAATTTTACAATTAACCATCCAAGATATTCTTCTCCTTCTTACAAAATTGATGAGCTCATATCCCAGGTTTATACCTTTAGTTGGAGAGCAGGTATCTTGAGAGACCCAATCAGTACGTAATGACCCCAGGGGATGGACAGAAACTCTACCTCAAGGAAGAAGCCAAAATTAATGAAATGGCTATAGGACAAAATTTATTCCCCATAACTCTGGATCTGAAAAATACCCCAGAGTCCCACCTAAACAAAGGGAGGAGGCACACACGAGACATCCCTTGACACATCCACCTATGCTTCCCTCGGGGTTCTTCACCCTCACATCACCCATAGGGGCTGGGAGACAATGTGATCACCAAAGAATATCAGAGCAAATGTCTAGCTCCATTCTGAGAATTTAATCGTGAATAATGAGAAGTAGAGCTTAGTTCTTCTGCAAATCTTGTATTCAACTGATGTCTTATAATTTTTCTACTCAATTATTGGTTGTTCATTCAACAAATAATTATTGAGCATTGTGGATTTAAATGAGGACCAGTCAAACAAGAAAGTAAAAGCTACTTATTCAGAGTTTGGTACAGCAAGGAAATCAGTCCTGATCACCTGCATTTTGGCAGAGACTCTATGGCAAACACTCTACCTTTCTGAGTTCTTCACTGACTTTTGTAATAAAAGACCAAGAGAAAAAGAAACAGACAAGAAAAAAAAATTATTACCACGAATGTATGCAGATCTTCCCAGGTGGTGCAGTGGTAAAGAACTTGCCTGCTAATGTAGGAGCGGCAGGAGACATGGGTTCAGTCCCAGGGTCAGGAAGATCCCTCAGAGGAGGTCACAGCAACCCACTCCAATAGTCTTGTCTCAGAATTCCATGGACAGAGGAGCCTGGAGAGCTACAGTCCATGGGGTCACAAAGAGTCGGACATGACTAAGCATGACATGTATGACTAAGCATACATGTATGCATAACTAATGTATACATAGGAGATCACCTAGGAAGGTGCATAACTCTGAGATGACTTAGCATTCAGGCTTAAACACCATCTTAATTGCAAAAGGGGAGAGAGGATATAGACCAACTAAGGGAAAACACATGATTTTTAGGAAAGATAAATGGGACTTAGAAGGGTAGACAGAGATATGATAGTTTCTGACAAAGTTCATCTGGATGTGGTGTCACTTCTAGTGTCTTTTCCCATGATGAGAGTTAATTTTTCATTTGTGTTAAAACTCCTGGGGAAGGGATTAATGACTACTACACTTGTTTTGGAGGATATGTTTATAGACCCATATAACAGGAGTTCGGAGAAGGCTTCTTCCTACCTTCACTGTGTTTCAAATTCCTTTCACTCAAAATAATCATTAAAGAAAAGTGGAATATTTGGGAGTATTGTATTATCTTCCCCTCCAAGAAAAATAGTAGACAGAGAAATAACTAACAGAAGAAAGAAAGATCTTCCTGGATCTTCCTACCAGCATGGAATTCTCCAGGCAAGAATATGAACGTTCTCTGTATTCATCAGTTCAGTTCAGTTCAGTCACTCAGTCGTGTCCGACTCTCTGTATTCATAAATTTAGACTATGATCCAAAGCTCAACAATAGTATTGCAGCAATATTAAATTTCCTGCTAATTGGCAGAAGGGATGGAGCCAGAAAACAGAGTGCTCTCAATCATGGGTTAGCCAGTGTTTTGATAGAGAAAATTGTAAATTTGTTATATTATACCTGAATTGATACATCATTAAATCAGATAGTAAACTGTGGAAGATGCATATTGTAAATATTACAACAGCCACTTAAAACTGAAAATGAAAGAAAGTGGTATACCTAAAAGGTAAGGGGGAAAAATGGAATGCCAATTTTGATTAATCCCAAAGAATGTCAATAGGAGAAATCATTTTTATAAATGAATAACAGATGATAGAAGTGGAAAACAAGGAGAAATATGTTAGATTTCAATTCAACCAGAGCAATAACTACAATAAATATAAATGAACTAAACATTTCAATGGAAATGAATATTTAGCCAGAGGTTTAAAAAATAAAAAGAGCCTATGATATGGTACTTTTTATAAGCAACTCACTTTAAAACTAAAGAATAGATAAGGAAGTGAAAGAATAGAGGAAGATATATCTCACAAACAATAATCATGGGAACCTGGTGAAATTATATTAACATCAGGAAGGCACAAGAAAAGGAAATTAGCAGTAACAAAAATATTCATCTCATAATTATACACAATTAATTGTAATTACAGATGTCAATCAAAAAGACCTACATAATTTACTCCCACCACAACACCTAGATGTCAATACAGACTAAGTGGAGAAACTGTATTTCCATGCCCACCTGTCACTAATGAGGTGGTAGTTCAGTCCGACTCTTTGCGACCCCATGAATCGCAGCATGCCAGGCCTCCCTGTCCATCACCAACTCCCAGAGTTCACTCAGACGCACGTCCATCGAGTCAGTGATGCCATCCAGCCATCTCATCCTCGGTCGTCCCCTTCTCCTTCTGCCCCCAATCCCTCCCAGCATCAGGGTCTTTTCCAATGAGTCAACTCTTCGCATGAGGTGGCCAAAGTACTGGAGCTTCAGCTTCAGCATCATTCCTTCCAAAGAAATCCCAGGGTTGATCTCCTTCAGAATGGACTGGTTGGATCTCCTTTCAGTCCAAGGAACTCTCAAGAGTCTTCTCCAACACCACAGTTCAAAAGCATCAATTCTTCAGCGCTCAGCCTTCTTCACAGTCCAACTTTCACATCCATACATGACCACAGGAAAAACCATAGCCTTGACTTGATGGACCTTAGTTGGCAAAGTAGTCTCTGCTTTTGAATAGGCTATCTAGGTTGGTCATCACTTTTCTTCCAAGGAGTAAGTGTCTTTTAATTTCATGGCTGCAGTCACCATCTGCAGTGATTTTGGAGACCAAAAAAATAAGGTCTGACACTGTTTCTACTGTTTCCCCATCTATTTCCCATGAAGTGATGGGGCCAGATGCCATGATCTTCGTTTTCTGAATGTTGAGCTTTAAGAGTCTTTTCCAATGAGTCAACTCTTCGCATGAGGTGGCCAAAGTACTGGAGCTTCAGCTTCAGCATCATTCCTTCCAAAGAAATCCCAGGGTTGATCTCCTTCAGAATGGACTGGTTGGATCTCCTTTCAGTCCAAGGAACTCTCAAGAGTCTTCTCCAACACCACAGTTCAAAAGCATCAATTCTTCAGCGCTCAGCCTTCTTCACAGTCCAACTTTCACATCCATACATGACCACAGGAAAAACCATAGCCTTGACTTGATGGACCTTAGTTGGCAAAGTAGTCTCTGCTTTTGAATAGGCTATCTAGGTTGGTCATCACTTTTCTTCCAAGGAGTAAGTGTCTTTTAATTTCATGGCTGCAGTCACCATCTGCAGTGATTTTGGAGACCAAAAAAATAAGGTCTGACACTGTTTCTACTGTTTCCCCATCTATTTCCCATGAAGTGATGGGGCCAGATGCCATGATCTTCGTTTTCTGAATGTTGAGCTCTAAGTCAACTTTTTCACTCTTGTCTTTCACTTTCAACAAGAGGCTTTTTAGCTCCTCTTCACTTTCTGCCATAAGGGTGGTGTCATCTGCATATCTCAGGTTATTGATATTATTCCCAGCAATCTTGATTCCAGCTTGTGTTTCTTCCAGTCCAGCGTTTCTCATGATGTACTCTGCATATAAGTTAAATAAGAAGGGTGACAATATACAGCCTTGACGTACTCCTTTTCCTATTTGGAACCAGTCTGTTGTTCCATGTCCAGATCTAAGTGTTGCCTCCTGACTTGCATACAGATTTCTCAAGAGGCAGGTCAAGTGGTCTGGTATTCCCATCTCTCTCAGAATTTTCCACAGTTTCTTGTGATCCACACAGTCAAAGGCTTGGGCATAGTCAATAAAGCAGAAATAGATGTTTTTCTGGAACTCTCTTGCTTTTTCCATGATCCAGCAGATGTTGGCAGTTTGATCTCCCCCCTTTTATCCAGTGGAACAGACTTAGAGGAGACCTACAAAAATTAAAGCCTGAAAACCACAGCCTTATAATATCCCAAATGTCCAAGTTATGATCAAATATCATTCATGATATCAAAAATCCAGGAAAAACTCAAACTAAATGAAAAGACAACAGATGCCAAAATTGAAATAATGATATCTCAAAATGCACGAAAGATCTTAAAGCAACTATTATAAAAATGCCTCCATAAGCAATTAAAATACATTCAAGACAAATAAAAAAGAGACAATCTCAACAAAATAATGGAAGATAAAATGAAAAACAAATGAAAAATTTTAGAACTCAGAGTAAAATATCTGAAATTTAAAACCCAATGGTTGTACTAAAGAACAAAAAGGAGAAGACAAAGAAAAGAATCAATGAATTTGAAGATAATACAAGAGGGAATACCTAATGTGAACAATATAAAGAAGACTGACTAAAAAAAGAGCAACAGAGCCTCAGGACATGTCTGCACTGTAACAGAAGATCTAGCAATCATGTGATCAAAGTTCTAGAAAGCAGATGAAACAGTGTGGAGCTGATAAAGTATACAAATGAAGTAATGGCTGAAAACTCACTGCTGCTGCTGCTGCTGCTAAGTCGCTTCAGTCGTGTCCGACTCTTTGCGACCCCATAGAAGGCAGCCCACCAGGCTCCCCCATCCCTGAGATTCTCCAGGCAAGAACACTGGAGTGGGTTGCCATTTCCTTCTCCAATGCATGAAAGTGAAAAGTGAAAGTGAAGTCACTGAGTCGTGTCCAACTCTCAGCGATCCCATGGACTGCAGCCTACCAGGCTCCTCCATCCATGGAATTTTCCAGGCAAGAGTACTGGAGTGGGATGCCACTACATGTGGCAAAGAAATAGATGAATAACCTAGAGCTTTAAGAAGTTGCAAAAACCTCTGACAAGATAAACCAAAGCAATCCAAGCAATGACATCATAGCCAGACTTCTGAAAATTAAAGAAAATGAAAATGAATTAAAGTAGTGAGAGAGGACATATTACATACAGTGGAACAAATATTTTGACAGTAGATTTCTTATAGGAAACAGTAATGGACAGAAGGAAGAGACACAACAGTATTTAACCCCTAAAGGAAAAGAATTGTCATTTGATACCTTATGAAAATATATTTTAGTAAAGAAAAGGAAATGAAATAATTTGAGAAAACTAAGAGGATCTGTTCGGAGAAAATCTACTCTAAAAAAATGACTTAAAGAATTTTTCTAAACAGAATACAAATGATAAAATAAGGATTTTTGAGAAAAAATAAAGAACACAAATATGAGAAATATTTTAGCTTTCTAAATTATGTTTAAAGGATGAAGAAAAATATGACATTGTCTAATGTGGTTCTCAATAAATATAGGAAATACTTTAGAAAATTAAATTAAAAATGCATTGAATAAGGGGACATAAAGGGAAATAAATTTTCTAACTTACTCATATGGATAAAATGTTAATATTGGTAATTTTGAAAAGCTATGTGTATAGTTCAATATCTAGAGGAGTTGCTTAAAAAATAAAGTTAATGCAAACAGATACAATAAAAAACACAAGGTAAATAAGGTTGATGACACCACCCTTATGGCAGAAAGTGAAGAGGAACTAAAAAGCCTCTTGTTGAAAGTGAAAGAGGAGAGTGAAAAAGTTGGCTTAAAGCTCAACATTCAGAAAACAAAGCTCAGGGCATCTGGCCCCATCACTTCATGGGAAATACATGGGGAAACAGTAGAAACAGTGTCAGACTTTGTTTATTTGGTCTCCAAAATCACTGCAGATGGTGACTGCAGCCATGAAATTAAAAGACGCTTACTCCTTGGAAGAAAAGTGATGACCAACTTAGATAGTATATTCAAAAGCAGAGACATTACTTTGCCGACTAAGGTCCGTCTAGTTAAGGCTATGGTTTTTCCTGTGGTCATGTATGGATGTGAGGTTGGACTGTGAAGAAGGCTGAGCGCCAAAGAATTGATGCTTTTGAACTGTGGTGTTGGAGAAGACTCTTGAGAGTCCCTTGGACTGCAAGGAGATCCAACCAGTCCATTCTGAAGGAGATCAACCCTGGGATTTCTTTGGAAGGAATGATGCTGAAGCTGAAGCTCCAGTACTTTGGCCACCTCATGCAAAGAGTTGACTCATTGGAAAAGACCCTGATGCTGGGAGGAGACGGGGACGACCAAGGATGAGATGGCTTGATGGCATCACGGACTCCATGGACGTGAGTCTGAGTGAACTCCGGGAGTTGGTGATGGACAGGGAGGCGTGGTGTGCTGCGATTCATGGGGTCTCGAAGAATCGGACACGACTGAGCGACTGAACTGAACTGATAGCCATGTAACCTCCATCCAGGTCAAGATATAGAACATGTCCAGGAACCATGATAGTCTTCCCCCTCATTTACCTAGCTTCTTCTTGCGGTTTATAGTAAAATGAAAGAGAAGTCATATAAGCAAAACGAAGGTCTGTTAAACCTTGACTTTTATTTTTTTGGCTGTGAGACTTGTGAGATTTTAGTTCCCTGACCAGGGTTCGAACTGATGCCTCCTGCAATGCAATGGCAGAGTCCTAATCACTGGACTGCCAGGAAAGTCCCAAACTTTGCTATTTTCGTGACTTTCAAAATTCTCAGCATTTCCAAACGGCAAAAAAAAAAAAGGATGACTCGATGGACGTGAGTCTGAGTGAACTCTGGGAGTTGGTGATGGACAGGGAGGCCTGGCGTGCTGCGATTCATGGCGTTGCAAAGAGTCGGACACGACTGAGTGACTGTACTGAACTGAACGGAGGATGATATCATCAAACTGAATCGAAAGGAAGGAAAGAAGCAGAATTTTCTGAGATTAAATAGAAGACTTCAGCAAAGTGGTGCCAGGCAATTCAGAATGAAAGATGGGCTATTCAATAGAATTCTGGTTTTGGTTAAGAATAGCCTGAGCCATAGAAGAGTGATGCCTGGGAATAGACATCCTTATGGAGTTATCACTGGCCTTGCATCTAGGAAAGCAACTGGAATTCGAAAAAGAATTAGTCCTATGAATCGACCACCTCTAAGTGACAAGAATATAGACTAAACGAATAGTGCGGGGATAACCAGTTGCCACTCTCAAGAGACCTAACCAGTTAAACAGAAAAAATTACATTCCAGCAGGTTTTACCAGGAGTGGAAATAAATTAAGTCATCAGAAAGACACTTGTCAGGGAGCTTTTCTTTTCAGAAGAGGCCTGAAGGTTCAGGCCCAGTTGAACTCAGAACAACTGCTAGACGATGTAGTAGCAAAGGGAATTCACCAATAGAGAACTTCTACCACAAATGGAGGAATTTTGACTGCATCCATTGATAATCCAGGAGCAGCGCAGTGCCCAGTAACTCAGAAACCACGATCAACTTGTACTGCTGTGCCCTCATTCTTGATAAAATGGGATCAATCTGATGTAAAGAAAGTTCCTAAAGGTGTCCCCCTACAATTTGAAATAAACAGTGTTGGAAAACAGACAAGGATGACTTTTAATGAGCAATTTTGGATCTTGAAGGAACAGAGAGCCACTTTCAACAAAGGAGGTAGCCGCTTTGTAACCATGGGATAGATCCCATGTCAAAGGAACTTTTGAATGATACTCTTAATAATTTAATTGCTTGAAGAGTTCATCACATAAATTCAAAAAACTTTATTTCAAAATATTCACAGGCTAAATAACTCATTTTTATTTTTGAAGTATTTTTTAAACATATATAAATAATGCCCTGAAAGAATAACAGGGAATATGCCTATATGTTCTTAAAGATTTCATGGTTGGTCCAGACAGAACAATTCTCTGTTTGACTTTTTTGATTCCTCATGTAGCAGAAAGAAGGTGGAAAGACAAAAATTGATTATTTTATGATAGTGGTATTTAGGATCTCTTCACCTTTGCCCATTTTTTACACCTTGCCATGGTAAATCTTGGTCTTCAAGATTTGAAGTAGGTACCTTTGTTGCTGTCATTTATACTTTAATACTGTTCATGTAATAACTGCAGTTGTCTTTTCTTCATTAGGGATATAAAAATTATTAGAATTTCTGTTTGGGGGTTTAAGAGTTATGGGAATATTTGGAACTTGGTTCATTTTTTAAATAACATTAGGTTAATCCTCCAGAGTTGTAAATCTTTAATGCTGAACTTTTTAAAACAAGAAATGTGACTTCAGGCATTAGTCTCAGTTTAAAATGTGATGTTTGCAACAACCCAAAACCTATGGGACACTATAAAAGCAGTGCTAAGGGGAAGGTTTATAGCAATACAGGCTTACCTCAAGAAACAAGAGAAAAGTCAAATAAATAACCTAACTCTACACCTAAGTGAAGTGAAGTGAAGTTGCTCAGTCATGTCCAACTCTTTGTGACCCCATGGACTGTAGCCCACCAAGCTCCTCTGTCCATGAGATTTTCCAGGCAAGAGTACTGGAGTGGGTTGCCATTTCCTTCTCCAAGTTATCTTCCCAACCCAGGGATTGAATCCAGGTCTCCTGCATTGTAGCCAGATGCTTTTACAGTCTGAGCCACTAGAAAGGTCCACTCTACACCTAAAGCAACTAGTAAAGGAAGAAATGAAGAACCCCAAGACCAGTAGAAGGAAAGAAATTATAAAAAAAAATTAATAAGTAAGTAAGTAAAGTCACTCAGTCGTGTCCGACTCTTTGTGACCCCATGGACTGCAGCCCACCAGGCTCCTCAGTCCATGAAATTCTCCAAGCAAGAATACTGGAGTGGGTTGCCATTTCCTTCTCCAGGGGATCTTCCCGACCCAGGGATCGAACCCAGGTCTCCCGCATTGGAGGCAGACAAATAAATGCAAAAGAAACAAAAGAGACCATAGCAAAAATCAACAAAACTAAAAGCTGGTTCTTTGAGAAGATAAATAAAATTGACAAATCATTAGCCAGACTCATCAAGAAACAAAAAAATCAAATCAATAAAATTAGAAATGGAAATGGAGAAATCACAACAGACAACACAAAAATACAAAGGATCAGAAGAGACTACTATCGGCAACTATATGCCAAAAAAAAAATGGACAACTTTGAAGAAATGGACAATTCTTAGAAAAGTATAACTTTCCAAAACTGAACTAGGAAGAAATAGAAAATCTAAACAGACTCATCACAAGCACAGAAATTGAAACTGTAATCAGAAATCTTCCAGCAAACAAAAGCCCAGGTCCAGACAGCTTCACAGCTGAATTCTACCAAAAATTTAGAGAAGAGCTAACATTTGTCCTACTCAAACTCTTCCAGAAAATTGCAGAGGAAGGTAAATTTCCAAACTCATTCTATGAGGCCACCATCACCCTAATACCAAAACCTGACAAAGATGCCACCAAAAAAAAAAAAGAAGAAGAAAAGAAAGAAAATTACAGGCCAATATCACTGATGAACATAGATGCAAAAATCCTTAACCAAATCCTAGCAAACAGAATCCAACAACATATTAAAAAGATCATACATCATGACCAAGTGAGCTTTTTCCCAAGGATGCAAGGATTCTTTAATATCCACAAATCAATCAATGTAATATACCACATTAACAAATTGAAGGATAAAAACCATATGATTATCCAAATAGATGCAGAGAAAGCCTTTGACAAAATTCAACATCCATTTATGATAAAAACCCTCCAGAAACAGGAATAGAAAGAACATGCCTCAACATAATAAAAGCTATATATGACAAACCCAGAGCAAACATTATCCTCAGTGGTGAAAAATTGAAAGCATTTCCCCTAAAGTCAGGAACAAGACAAGGGTGCCCACTCTCACCACTACTATTCTACATAGTTTTGGAAGTTTTTGCCACAGCAATCAGAGAAGAAAAATAAATAAAAGGAATCTAGATTGGAAAAGAAGAAGTAAAACTCTCACTGTTTGCAGATGACATGATCCTCTACATATAAAACCCTAAAGACTCCACCAGAAAATTACTAGAGCTAATCAATGAATATAGTAAAGTTGCAGAATATAAAATTAACATGCAGACATTCCTACACACAGACAATGAGAAAACAGAAAGAGAAATTAAGGAAACAATCCCATTCACCGTTGCAAAGAAAAGAATAAAATACTTACGAATAAATCTACCTAAAGAAACAAAAGCCTATATATAGAAAACTATAAAACACTGGTGAAAGAAATCAAAGAGGACACTAATAGATGGAGAAATATACCATGTTCATGGATTGGAAGAATTAATATGATGAAAATGAGTATACTACCTAAAGGAATCTACAGATTCAATGGAATCCCTATCAAACTACCAATGTTATTTTTCACAGAGCTAGAACAAATAATTTCACAGTTTGTATGGAAATACAAAAAATCTCAAATAGCCAAAGCTATCTTGAGAAAGAAGAATGGACCTGGAGGAATCAACCTGCCTGACTTCAGGCTCTCCTACAAAGCCACAGTCATCAAGACAGTATGGTACTGGCACAAAGACAGAAATATAGATCAATGGAACAAAATAGAAGGCCCAGAGATAAATCCACACACCTATGGGCATCTTATTTTTGACAAAGGAGGCAAGAATATACAATGGAGAAAAGACCATCTCTTTAACAAGTGGTGCTGGGAAAACTGGTCAACCACTTGTAAAAGAATGATACTAGAACACTTTCTAACACCATGCACAAAAATAAACTCAAAATGGTTAAAGATCTAAACATAAGACCATAAACTAAAAAACTCCTAGAGGAGAACATAGGCAAAACACTCCCTGACATAAATCACAGCAGGATCCTCTATGAACCACCTCCTAGAGTAATGGAAATAAAAGCAAAAATAAACAAATGGGACCTAATTAAACTTAAAAGCTTTTGCACAATGAAGGAAACTATAAGCAAGGTGAAAAGACAGCCTTCAGAATGTGAGAAAATAATAGCAAATGAAGCAACTGAACAAGAATTAATCTCAAAAATATACAAGCAACTCCTGCAGCTCAATTCCAGAAAAATAAATGACCTAACCAAAAAATGGCCAAAGAACTAAACAGACATTTCTCCAAAGAAGACATAAAGATGGTTAACAAACACATGAAAAAATGCTCAACATCACTCATTATCAGAGAAATGCAAATCAAAGCCACAATGAGGTACCATCTCATGCTGATCAGAATGGCTGCTATCCAAAAGTCTACAAACAATAAATGCTGGAGAGGGTGTGGAGAAATTAAGGAAACTCTTCTACACTGTTGGTGGGAATGCAAACTAGTACAGCCACTATGGAGAACAGTTTGGAGATTCCTTAAAAAACTGGAAATAGAACTGCCATATGACCCAGCAATCCCACTGCTGGGCATACACACTGAGGAAACCAGAATTGAAAGAGACACATGTACCCCAATATTCATCACAGCACTGTTTATAATAGCCAGGTCATGGAAGCAACTTAGATGTCCATCGATAGACTAATGGATAAGAAAGCTGTGATACATATACACAATGGAATATTACTCAGCCATTTAAAAGAATACATTTGAATCAATTCTAATGAGGTGTATGAAACTGGAGCCTATTATACAGATTGAAGTAAGTCAGAATGAAAAACACCAATACAGTATACTAATGCATATATATTGAAAATAGAAGGATGGTAATGATGACCTTATATGCAAGACAGCAAAAAGAGATAAGATGTATACAACTGTCTTTTGGACTCTGTGGGAGAAGGCGAGGTGGAGTGATTTGAGAGAATAGCATTGAAACATGTATATTATCATATATGAATCAGATTGCCAGTCCAGGTTCAATGTGTGAGACAAGATGCTCGGGGCTGGTGCACTGGGATGACCCTGAGGGATGGGATGAGGAGGGAGGCAGGAGGGGGGTTCAGGATGGGGAACACATGTACACCCATGGTTGATTCATGTCAATGAATGCCACAACCCACTACAATATTGTAAAGTAATTTAGCCTCCAATTAAAATAAATAAATTTTTTAAAAATGTGGTGTTTGAAGGCTATAAATGGTTGTTTCCAAAGTTATCTGATAGAGCCTAACTGGAGGAAAGTCCAAAGTAAAAATCTGGTAATTTGTGTGGAGAGAAAATAGCAGGTGGAAGATGGTAGCTGAGGTGAAGACTTTAACACCTATGTCATAGGTGTACTGTTTGAATTTAGTGTAGTTTTGTCTAGTGTGGCCAAAGAATTCTTCAGATGATATTTAGAATAATTATAATTAAAATGGATTGAGTCCCTTAGATGTTTTGATGGGAAAATTAGCCATAAAGTCCTAGACTTCTTATTTGAAAAAGTTAAATTTTAAGTTTACTAAATTAAACAGTATACAACTCTAAAAAATGTATATGTCACAAGATAAAAAGTGCAAAATGATAATAGTTAACATTATTATAACCTTGTTCTGTACCTTTGCTTCTGATTTCTTGTGTAGAGTTCAGGCATTTATGGTGAGAAAAGGGTTTTCCACCCTCACACTCTGGAGGGCTAGAAGGAGTTAATTTGTTGTGCCAAGCTACTGCTAAAAGTCCTCAGATAGTTGTACATTTTAAGTTATGGTATAAATGCAGCAAAATATTCAAACCACATTTTACAAGTCTGGTCATTTTGAAACTTAATTTTTGATATGCTGTAATGTTAAAACCTCTAAGTAGGTGTTAGTTTTCCTGCAGTATGTTGTGTTGATTTTCCCTGTTTAGACACAAAATATTGTTATGGCTCCCGCCTGCATTGCAGGGTTACTAGACTTCATTGTTGTCTCTCATGGTCCTTCAGTTACTTGGTTTAAGCTAGCCACGGAAAGCTACTAATAACCGTTTCATGCTTATACCAAAGAATTAAATCTGATCCTTAATATCTGGTATTTTGCTTGTAAGTCTACTGGTAAGGGATTATTGGAAGCTAGTCATACAATTTGAGAGTAAACTCTAGTCTCCCTGTAGGTCGAAGACTCATTGCAAAACATTTTTGCAAGTATGAATGCTTAGATTTGATTCATGAACAACACATTTTAGACTGGTTTAGAATTATTGATAACTTATTTTAAAGCAAAGGAAAAACAACTGAGCACAAGTTTCTATCTTTAGAGCAGTTTGTGAAAATATGGTAAAAAGATGTTTTCATTTTCTTGTTCTTTTAAATATTATTGCACAGAGCTATTATTAATGCCTTATTTTTAAATCTTAAAAATCCCTCCAAATATTGATATTAAGTGCATCAAACAAAATGTCTTTGGTATTTTAAACTTTTGCTCTTCATGCATCTGTAATTTCATTTCCTTTTTAAATATAAAATCTTGCCTTTGTTACAAAAAAAAACCTATGAGCAAACAAAAGTCCAAAACCAAAATTCAAAGAAGAATTAATATCAAAATTCTCAAACTCTTCCAAAAAACAGAAGAGAAGGGGATACTTTCAACTTATTTTACAAGGTCAGCCTTACCTTGATACAAAACCAGACAAAGATGATGAAAGGAAAGAAAATGACACATCAATACCACCAGTGCACTTAGATGTAAAAATTCTCAACAAAATATTGGTGAACCAAATTTAACAATACATGACAAAGATCACACACCATGATCAATTGAGATTTATTCCAGGGGTGCAAGGGTGGCTCCACATTCAGAAGTAAATCAAGGCAATATACCACATTAACAAAATTAAGCATAAAAATCACATGGTTACCTCATTGGACACAGAAAGAGCATTTGACAAAATTCAACATCTATTTATGATAAACTTTCAACAGTGAGTATAGATTCATGTAACTCAATGTAATAGAGACCATATACAGCAGGCTTACAGTGAATATCATACTCAACAGTGAAAAAATAGGAGCTTTTCCTCTAAGATCAGGAACAAGACAAGAATGCCCACTCTTGCCATTTTTATTCTATGTAGCATTGGAAATCCTAGCTACAACACTTAGGCAAGAAAAAAAAATAAATGTAATCCAAATGGAAAAGAAGAAAAATGATTACTATTTGCAGATAACAGATATTAAAAATCCTTCAGATATTTTTCACCAAAAATATCTATTAACTAACCAACAAATTCAGTAAAGTTGCAGAATACAAAATCAATATATGAAAATCTGTTGCATACACAAGTAATGAACTATCAAATATTAAGAAAACTGTTTCATTTACAAATGCCTCAAAACTAATGAAAATAGTCTAGGAATAAATTTAATCAAATATATAAAAGACCTATACAATGAAGAGTATAAGACATTGATGAGAGAAGTTGAACAAGACACAAATAAATAGAAAAATATTTCCTGCTCATAGATGAGTAAAATTAAAATTGTTTAAATGTCCATACTGCTAAAATCAATCTTCAAATTCAATGAAAACTCTATCAAAATTCCAATGGCATTTTCACAGAAATAGAACAATCTTAAAATTTGTAAAGAATCACAAAAGATCCCAAGTAACCAAAGCAATCTTGAGAAGAAAGAGCAAACCTGGAGGCATCACACTCCCTTATTTCACACCATATTAGCAATCTATAAAATAACCAAAACACTATGGTATTGGCATAAAAACAGACACATGATAAAATGGAATAAAACTGACCAGAAATAAACCCATGAATATATGGTCAGTTAAGTTTTGATCTGATTAAACTTCAAGCCAAATATTTACAGAATAATATTTTGAGCCAAAACACACAAAGGGGAAAAAGTTCCTCAATATAGGTACGCTGTTGGAAAAGTTGAACAATCACATGCAATATAATGAAACTGAGCCATTATCATATACCATACACAAAAATTACCTAAAATGAATTGAAGAGTTGAATGTGAGGCCTGATATACTAAAACTCCTAGAATAAAGCATTTAGAAGTTCCTTGAATTGTCTTAGCAATCCTTGTTTTTGCATCTGACACTAAAAACAAAGGCAACAATAGCAAAAATGAACAAGTGGGACTCCATCAAACTAAAAAGCTTTTGCACAATAAAAGAAATTATCCACAAAATGAAAGGACAACCTACTGAAAGGGAAGAATATCTGAAAAATCACATACTGGATAAGGGATTAATGTATAAATTATATAAAGAATTCACACAACTCAGTAGTAATAACACCCAAATAGAAAAATTAAAATATAGGTGAAAAGATATGAAGAGATATTATTCCAAAGAAGATACAGAGATGGCAGCCAGCACATGAAATGATTCTTAATATCACTAATCATCAGAGAAATACAAATCAAAATCAACTCACACCTGTCAATATGGCTGCTAAAAAAGAAAAAATATTGTTGGCAAGGATGTAGAGAAAAGGAAACACTTGTGTACTGTTAGTGGAAATGTAAATTGATGTAGCCACAATGAAAAACAGTATGGAGATTCTTCAAAAAATTTAAAGTAGAGCTACTTTATGATCCAGCAATTCTACATTTAGGTATTTATCCAAATAAAATGAAAACACTAACTCAAAAAGATACCTAAACCCCCTGCTCATTGCAACATTACTTGTAATGGCCAAGATGTGAAAACAAACTAATAGCTCATTATTGGATAAATCGATAAAGAAAATGTGAAGTGTGTACACATACACACACACACACACACACACACACACAATTGGATGTTATTCTGCTATAAAAAAAGGAAAATCTTGTCATGTATGAGAACACGGATGGACCTTGAGGACATTATGATAAATGAAATGAGTCAGACAGTGAATGACAAATACTTTATTATCTCATTTACATGTGGAATCTAAAACAGAGCAAAATCAAATTCATAGATACAGTGTATAGATTCGTGGTTGCCAGAGGTGAAAGTTGAAGGGCGGAAAAACAGAAGAAGAGGGTCAAAACATAGAATCTTTCAACTATAAAATAAATATGCCTTGGGATGTAAGGTACAGCATGGTTAACATTGACTATAGTTAATTATATTATACCATTTTGCATATTTGAAAGTTGTTAAAGAGTACATCTTAAAGTTCTTATCAGGGGGAAAAATTTTTGTAATTACATAGTGTCCTATATTAGCTATGATTATTTTGGTGATTATTTTGCAATAAACACAAATATCAGATCACTATGTTGTACACCTGAAACTAATATAATGTGCTAATGCCATTTATATCTCTAAAAAATGAAATATGAAAAACACTTTCCAAAACAAAAAAACTCTAAATTTTAAGTATATCATATACGAATTGCAAAAAATCGAAGATAGAGATAATGGGGTTCTGACTTCTTCTTGAAACAGAAGAAGGAAATGAAATGGGGAAAGGAAAGCACCAAAATTCATACCACTCCTATTGTTCTGGTCATCAGTTCTCTTCCACAAAGACAGAAGTCACATCAGCCATTCTTACAGTTCTACTGTAAGCTAGAAAGTTCTCTTGGCTTGACCTTCAAAATGTACCCAGACTAAGTATACTCAATATGCTGTAACAACCTATAATGGAAAAGTGTCTGAAAAAGAATGTATGTATAGAGAGATATAGATAGATAGATATACTTTTCTGAGTCACATTGCTGTTTACATGAAACCAACACAACATTCTAAATTAACTATACTTCAAGTTTTTTAAAAAGATGAAAAAAAGTACCCAGAACCTGCTCACTTCTGCTACAGTCTGCATTTTTTTCCATCGTGATCCAAGTGTCATCATTTCTCACTTGAATTACTATAGGATTTTTGGGTGGATCATACAGAGTGCCAGGTTGGTTCTCTTTTTTCTAATGGAGAGGGCAGATCATAACTCCTCATTACTCAAAACCCTATCTCTTCACATAGCCTATCAAACCTTATGAGATGTGGGCCCTGTTTTCTGGCCGGCTCTCCCTGGCTCGCTTTGTCTAGAACACTGTCCTCAGCCTTTGCTCAGTCATCCCTTCTGCCTAGAACATTTTGTATCAGCAGCCAGACCCTAAACTCTCCCAGGGCTGGACTATGCTCTTTCCTTCACCACTGTGCATTCCACCCACTTGGTTGCCAAAACCCCACAGGCTCTAAGTATGTGAGTGCAAGTCTCTTGGAAGCAGTATGATTGAAAAGAGATTTTTGGTCCAGTGTGTTCAGGGAGATATTTGTAGAAGACATGACTCAAGAGATTATCGCCCAAATCCCTGCAGAGCTCTTGAACTAAAAACCTGATAGAAGCCAGTTTCTGCCAGGGTTTTATCCTCACACCTCATTTCTCTCCCAACTGAGTTAGGAGATAGATGGGCCCAGGTGTTAAGCTGCGGGAGTTTGTCAAACTGGAATTTTATTTTTCTTAGACACTCCAAGCGCAAAGTTAATGGCAGGATCTGAACTGTGCTGGGGTAAAGAGATAAGAGGACCACATCTCTCATTCCTGAGGTCAAGGACGTCTCCTCAACTACACACATGTGCAAAAAGACTTCTAAGGAGAGAGGCATCATCCCATAATATGTGTTGTCATACCCCTTGTAGCTTTTGCACTGGAATCCATCTTAGCAAAAAGATGCACACAAATATCAGGGAGGGTCCTAAGGAAGTTCAGATGTGGAAAAAAGAAGTGAGATATTTGGCCAGAGGAGAACAAAGACCCAGAAGATCTGTTCCTAGATAAATGATTAGCCACCTCTTTACTGTGCTCCTCCTCATTAGGGAAGATGCCCATACCCTTTCTCTCCAGGTGTCTATTTCTGCCTTGCCTCTGTCTTAAATAAATAAACTGCTTCTCTCTGTGCTCTTCCACATGTTGTGTTGTGCTAATAATAATACACTTTGTACTTGTTTTTACAGTTTTTACCTCCATAAAATATTCTTGCTTTCAAATGGGGCAAGATCCAGAGCAACTTTGCTTCTAGCCTCTCTACCCTGGTGGATTAGCATCTAGGATTTCTGGTTTTCTCTAGACTACTTAAGTTCAATTCCTGGGCAGGGAACTCAGGTCCTGCTTCAGAACTGCCAATTGTCACCTCCCTGAGATCATCACCTTGGTGTCGATGATAAAGAATCAACCTGCCCACCACCCAAAATGAAGTAACACACTTGTAATCTTTACCTTTCATGGTGTTATTCTTAGAGGAAGACTGTGAAGAAGTTCTAGTCTTTACACACTGATTCTTTTTTTTTTTTTTAGTACACACTGATTCTTATATTTAATGTACAATTTCAAGAAGGCACGAGTCTCTTTCCACTGTTTAATAGCAAAAGAAACATGTTGGGCTTACTTTATTGGTGCAGATGATAATGTGAAGCCCAGAGAATGGAGTAACTTGTCCAAGGTCACACAGTTCCTGCAAGTCAGACTCCATCTCCGACCTTTGCATCACATTTCAGTAAACAATGAATTCTGAATTGGTTCTCCTTCCTCATTTTTAATATGAGTTCAGAAGAAAGACTGTCCCTAGCAATTCTGGGGAAATGGTAAGTAATATATATCTATGGGTCTTCATAAGATGAAAATAGAGGTGCTCATGGAGGAAAGATTCATTTGAAAGTAATTACTACTATCTGTTTCCTTGACATCTTCCATTCAGTGCTTTCAGATTGCTCAGCTCATAGCTTCACCTGAGCCAGGCAGAGGGTTCAATTTGTTCAGAGGAGGAAAACAAGCCACAAAAGAATCTGAGCTTATAGAGGAAGGAGAAGAACAAGAGAGGAAGCCCCAGAAGGGTGGGCATGTCTATACTCTATCTCCCCTGCGTCTTCTGCATCTTCTTCAAGGCCCTCATTACCTCCTTGTTCCTCAGGCTGTAAATGAGTGGGTTGAGCATTGGGGTGAGGATGGTATAGAAGATTGAGGTGGCTCGGTGCCCTGCTGGAGTCCTAGCAGAGGCTCTCTGCATGTAGCCAAATATGGCTCCCCCATAGTAAAGACCCACCACAGCCAGGTGGGAGGAACAAGTGGACAGAGCCTTCTGTTTCCCTCAGTGGAGGGCATGTTAATGACAGCCATGAGGATCCGGGCATAGGAAGCCACAACGACCCCCAGGGGCAGCAGCAGCATGACCACGCAGCAAGCATAGATGAGGTCCTCAAAGAGGGATGTGTCTGCACAAGAGAGACGCAGCACGGCAGGGACCTCACAGAAGAAGTGGTCTACCTGGAGAGAGCCACAGTAAGGGAAGCTGAAGACCACCCCTACGTCAATCACACTGTCAGCCACTCCAACCATCCAGGATGCCAAGGACATCAGACAGCAGGCCTTCCAGTTCATGAGCACCGGGTACCGCAGGGGGAGACACACAGCCACATACCTGTCATAGGCCATGACTGCCAGGAGGAAGCACTCCGCTCCTCCTACCATGACCACTAAGAAGATCTGAGTGGCACAGCCACCCCGAGAGATGAACTCACTTCCCGAGAGGAAGTTGGCTGCCATCTTGGGCACCACTGCACCCATTATGGTCAGGTCCATGATGGAGAGCTGGCTGAGAAAAAAGTACATAGGAGTGTGCAGGCGCCTATCAGCCTGGGTGAGCAGGAGGAAGAGGATGTTGCTGGCCAGGGCTGTGGCAGAGGCCAGAAGGACAAGGGGAAAAAGGAAGAAGTCATATGGTGAGTAGCTGAACAGACCCAAAAGGGTAAAGTCTGATAGTGAGGTGTGGTTCCACATATCCATGGCCTTGACCCTGAGGGAAAAATAAATGAGTAAACATCAAAACGAAACAACTTACCTGGCATCTCTATCATATATGTAAACTGTCTCCTGTTTCTTCTAGAGGACAGTGCCCAGCTCTCTGTCTTATCCCTGTCCTTTCCCTCTGCATTGAAATCCTCTTCCTCTCATTTGTCCTCAGTGGTTACCAAACAAGCTTTGATCCTTATTTCTCTTGAGAACTAGTTAGTATGCCCCCAGAGAAAGGGGCCTAAATAATGCAAAGGGAGAGAGAGAAGGGATTTTATGGTAAATAGCTATAGGTTTAGGAAAAGTGGATATAGATTTAAGCTATGAGAGTATTGGAGTTTTCAATAGAGAGTAGGAGAAGGAAAAGTGTATAACAGATGTAAGAACAAATGCTATTAAAAATATAAGGCTTTAATTTTCCCTTCCCCCATTTTCTTAGAGCATTGACTTTAGAGAAATTTGTAAGTTATTTGACTCTGAAATGTACACATACATTTTACAAGTGAAATAATCTTCTAGCCAGCTTTCAGACCCAGTAGTGTCTTTCTCAAAAACTTGAGCCTCCAATTAAAATTAATTAATTAATTAAAAAACTTGAGATCCATATCTTTTCGTTGCAGTCATCCAAGAAGATAGAGCCCCTACTTCCCCGGCTCTGTAGGAGGGCAGGACCCTAACTTCAGCAGGCACCTTGCTCCAAGTTGCAGAATTCTCTCTTGTTGTAGAATGAGAGAAGTTTATTTTGCTTTGAATAAAGCCATTTAACCAACACAGTCACTCCAATTACCAGATGAATCTAGAATGAATTCTGTGTGCCAAATAGTGCTGTCAAGTCTCTTATTTGAGAACTGGTTACTGTTTATCCTGAGAGCATGAATATATTGGATTTTCCTTGCCTGGATGTAGAAAAGAGTGATATTCTCATGTCTTTGCATTCACTTAGCAGATCACCTCTAATGCACATCACATTCTGATTTAATGTTTATTCAAAAATAAAGCTGTTTTCTTTCTCTTATACCTTTTTGGAGAGGTTTTTAGGGTAGGAAGGAGATTTAGTTTTTGTTATATTTCTAGAGTCAGAAAATTGTGGCAGTGGGGAGAGAAATCCCAGGACATAGTGAATTACACAAACATGCCAGCCCCTGGCGGCTCACACGATAAAGAATTTGCCTGCAATGCAGGAGATCTGGGTTTGAACCCTGGGACAGGAAGATCTCCTAGATGAGAGCATGGCAACCCACTCCAGTATTCTTGCCTGGAGAATCCCTATGGACAGAGAAGCCTGGCAGGCTACAGTCCATGGGGTCACAAAGAGTGGGAGATGACTGAACAACGAAGCACAGCAGGCAAGGGAGCCAGTGTACAGCTCGGTAGGTAGATTCCACGGTCAGCACAGGCAGGAACGCTGCAGTGACACAGACACATGTGTGGCAGAGGCACAACAGACCTGGCTGCCCACTTTGTCTCACTTCAGAGCCTGGAGAACAGATGATCAACGGTAAAAATTTTCCCCAAGAAAACTAGGATGATTATATTTTGGTCTCTAATGCTGATAACATTTGTCACCTGACAGCAAGGAAGCATCTCTGTGTCCAGCCTGACACTATAATCTGAAGCCTGAAATGAAACTAACTTCACATTTCTCGCTCACTTTCAGTCCCTTATCTCTCAGGTCTTCCCTTGCCTACTTCAGCACCTACCACCCCTGTTCCTTTCCCCAGAGTTCATCTTTCACTCTGACCTATAAATCTCAACAGAAACGGGTAAAACCAAAGCAATATGCAAAGATTTAGTCTTCAGGGCAATGCGTGAGCAAGTGGTGACCTGAGAAACCCCCTCACAGATTCTCCTCCAACTCCATGGCTCCAATAAAAATTTGTAGAACTAACCATCCAAGATGTTCTTCTGCTTCCTACAAAATTGATGAGCTCATGTCCCAGGTTTATATCTCTAGTTGCAGAGCAGATATCTTGGGAGACCCAACATAATGACACCAGGGAATAGACAGAGCCTCCACCCCAAGGGAGAAACCAAAATTAATGACATGGCTTCAGGATAAAGTTCATTCCCCATAGCCCTGGCTCTGAAAATCACCCCAGACTCCCTTCTAAGCAAAGGAAGGACCCATCCCTTGACACGTCCACCTACGCTTCCCTCAGGACTCTTAACCCTCCCTTCACCCATGGGAGCTAGGAGAGAATGTGATCACCACTAAGTACCAGAGTGAATATCTAGCTGCATTCTGAAAGTGTGGTCATGGATGATGAAGTGGTCCCTGGTCAGTTAATCTATGACACTTGTACTCAAGTGATGTCCTATGCCTTTATGGACTCGATTGCTGGTTTTTTTGTTTTCCATTCAAGAACTATATTTGTGCACTATGGAATGAAACAAAGAGCAGCCACATGAGGAAAGCAAAGGGTCTTTATTCAGAGCTTTCAATAGCAAAAGGGTCAGCCACTGTTACTTGCATTTTGGCAGAGACACAAAGGCAGGCAGAAGAGTGGGAAAGCTTTAGAAAGAAAGAAACCCCACATATGCCCTGATTGGAGAATACTGGTGTGGTGAATCTGTTGGCAGACTAATCAAGAGCACCATTATTGGTAGGGTACATATTTGGCCTTATTTGGTTGGCCTTAACTTGAAAGTGGGGCAAAAAATTAGGGAAGTTGTCAGTTATTAATCAAGCCTTAGACATTTGAGGCCTATTGTTACAGAAGTGATTGTTAAGCTTCCTATACTGTTACCAAAGTGAAAGCTCTATCTTCTACAAGACTGACTTATAAAGACTGCCTTCCTGGCTGGACTGTTTATTATTGACAAGAGGGTTGATTTCCTTGGCAAGTTCTTGGAGTTTGTGGGTCAGAGTTCTTTTTTTATATAGGTCCACTGTCTGTATGTTCAATCTCTCAGGAGCTATAATTGTGAATATCACATTGCTGCATTTTAATATGGAAACTGTTAAGAGAGAGTTCTAAGAGTTCTCATCACAAGGAAAAAAAATTTTATATTTATATGAGATGATAACTAAATTAAATTTTGTGATAATTTCACAGTATATTTACATCAAATCATGCTGTACACTTGAAACTTATACAGTGCTATATGTCAGTTATATCTCACTAAAACTGGGAGGAAAAAAGAACACTCGCCATAAATAAGGTTCTAATAATGCTGAAAAAAAAAGGAAAAAAAGAAAAAGAAAAAGTGTGGGTATATACAATGGGTTATAATTCATCCATTAAAAAATAAGGAAATCCTGCCGTGTGCAACAATACAGGAGAATCTTAAAAGATTCTGCTAAGTTAAATACATCAGACAGAGAAAGACAAATACTCCATGATCTCACTTACATGTAGAATCTAAAAACAAAACCAAAATCCCTCAAGAAACAGTTTCTACTGATTGCCAGAGGCTGGGAGGTGGTGGGTAGGGGACTCAGTGGGAGGATTGGGTGAAGGAAGTCAAAAGGCACAAATTTCCTGTTATAAGATAAATAAGTTCTTGAGATGTAAGGTACAGCATAGTAACTATAGCTAACAGTACTGTACTGTATATTTGAAAGTTTTTAAGAGAGTAGATCTTAAAATTCTCAACACAAGGAAAAAAATTTGTAACTACGAGAGATGATCGCTCGCTCACTCAGTTGCTTCAGTCGTGTCCAACTCTGCAGTCCTATGGGCTGTAGCCTTCAGTGGTGTATCAGATTCTTTCTGTTGCTGTAATAAATGACCACAAATTTGGTGGCTTAAAACAATTTCTTTTCTCTTACAGGTTTAGAAGTCAGATGTATAGAATTAGTTTCATTGATTTAAAGTCGGAAAGCTGGTTGCTGCTGAGGTCTTTGAGGAAAAATTCTTACTTTGTTCAGATTCTAGTAGCCTCCTGTATTTTTTTATTTTTACCCCTTTCTCTGTTTCCAAAATCAGTAGCACAGCATCTTCAAATCCTTCAAATAGCTTCCATTGTCTTATGTCTTCCTTTTAAAGTCAAATCTTCATATCCCCCTCTTTTGTGAGTCAATTTAGGGTCAGATAACTCAAGGCAGGGGCTTCCTTGGTGGTTCAGTGGTAAAGAAACTGCCTGCCAATGAAGAAGATTCAGGTCCAAGTTCTGCGTCGGAAAGATCCACTGGAGAAAGAAATGGCAACCCACTCCAGTATTCTTTCTTGGGAAACGCTGTGAACAGAGGAGCCTGGTGGGCTATAGTCCATGGGGTCACAAAGAATTGGACGCAATAGTGACTAAACAACAAACTCAGGGCAAACTCTCCATCTAAAAATCATTATCTTAACAAATTCAAAATCCTTTTTACCATTTGTATTCATTTCCTGGGACTGCTGGAACAAAGTATTGGACACTGGATGGCGTAAATGACTAACATTATCTGAGTTCTGGAACTAGAAATCGAAATCAAGGTGCCTGAAGGACGTGAAGAATTGGTTCTGTGCTTCTCTCCTTGCTTCTGCTAGCATCTGCTAGCCAAGGCATTCCTTGGCTTTAAAATGGCATTCTCCTTGTGTCCCTTCACATCATCTTCTGTGTATGCCCGTCTGTCTCTATGTCCACATTTCCCTTTTTGATAAGGACATCACTCATGTTGTATTTGAGTCCACTCTAAACACTTCATCTTAACTTGGTCACATACAAAAGACCTTACTTCCCAATAAGGTGGCATTCACAAGTAGTGGGGTCTTCAAATCTTCAGATTTTTATTTATAAAAACACATGCATAAAAAGATACAATAATCATAAGTAAAATAGGTACATAAAATGCCAGTGAATAAAACAGTGTTAATGACAGATTTGTTCATAAGCATGAAATCAAGAAGGACACTGTGTTACTGAAAACTTAGCCTATCTTTGCACCAGTGCTGAATCAAATCCCAGAGACAGAGTTTTGGATAAAGTAAAAAGCTTTACTGCTTTACCAAGCCCTGGACTTCTGCCCCAAAAAACTATGTGTCTCCACCCCAGAGAACCTGATGAAGGGTTTAATAACAGTGGGTTAAAGGTGGGGTCTCTGACAAGATTAGAGCATGAAAAGCCTTGGATTCCCTTAATTTCATCTCAGATGGTCTCCTAATCTTGATGAGTTTCTCTGGTCCCTTTAATCTTGTATCAGGTGGTTTCTTGGCTGTTCCTCCCTTGATTAGCAACTGTTTGAATCCACCCTTTGGAACTCAGGGAAGGTCATAATGACTGGAACCTTGCTGGCAAGAAATAGGTGACAGAAAGACCTCTGTGCCTGGGAGCCCCATAGGGCCCCACCTGCAAGGCTTTCTCAAGGGTAGATCCCCCATTTTCCCGTATCTCTTATTTGCAGAAAAACTTTAGCCTCCAGACCCACATATGCTGTGTGGAGCTGAAACACTTTATTTTTCACCAAGCATTTATAAATATTTAAGTGAAAGGGAGGAAAATAAATAATGATTAACATTCATAACATTAAACAAAGCAAATTTTGTTGTATTTAACTTTTAATGAATTCCATTTGAACTGTGAGTCATTCAAGAAAGAAACCTATTTGGGAATTTCTTTCACATTCAAGCACTCTTGAAGTTACCCACTTCTCCTCACCCAGCTAGGCTGCCCCACCCATCTCAGTCACCATCAAGGGTGACTCTGACTACAAAATAAATTTCTAGAAGTGGAATTCCTGGGCCTAGCAAAATATTTTACATTTGGGGAGATATTGCTAAATTGTCCAAAATGCATGAGAGTCCCTGTTTCTCCAGTATAAGCACCCTCTTGCCATTCCCTTCCCTGGAGAAGGGAACGGCAAGCCACTTCAGTATTCTTGCCTTGACAACCCCATGAACAGTATGAAAAGGCAAAATGATAGGATACCAAAAGAGGAACTCCCCAGGTCATTAGGTGCCCAGTATGCTACTGGAGCTCAGTGGAGAAATAACTCCAGAAAGAAAGAGCGGATGGAGCCAAAGCAAAAACAACACCCAGTTGTGGATGTGTCTGGTGATAGAAGCAAGATCCAATGCTGTAAAGAGCAATATTGCATAGGAACTTGGAATATCAGGTCCATGAATCAAGGCAAATTGGAACTGGTCAAACAAGAGATGGCAAGGGTGAACGTTGACATTCTAGGAATCAGCGAACTAAGATGGACTGGAATGGGTGAATTTAACTCAGATGACCATTATATCTACTACTGTGGGCAGGAATCCCTCAGAAGAAATGGAGTAGCCATCATGGTCAACAAAAGAGTCTGAAATGCAGTACTTGAATGCAATCTCAGAAATGACAGAATGATCTCTGTTCATCTCCAAGGCAAACCATTCAATATCACAGTTATCCAAGTCTATGCCCCAACCAGTAACACTGAAGAAGCTGAAGTTGAACCGTTCTATGAAGACCTATAAGACCTTTTAGAACTAACACCCAAAAAAGATGTCCTTTTCATTATAGGGGACTGGAATGCAAAAGTAGGAAGTCAAGACACACCTGGAGTAACAGGCAAATTTGGCCTTAGAATGCAGAATGAAGCAGGGCAAAGACTAATTGAGTTTTGCCAAGAAAATGCACTGGTCATAGCAAACACCCTCTTCCAACAACACAAGAGAAGACTCTACATATGGACATCACCAGATGGTCAACACTGAAATCAGATTGATTATATTCTTTGTAGCCAAAGATGAAGAAGTGCTATACAGACAACAAAAAGAAGACCAGGAGCTGACTGTGGCTCAGATCATGAACTCATTATTACCAAATTGAGACTGAAATTGAAGAAAGTAGGGAAAATCGCTAGACCATTCAGGTATGACCTAAATCAAATCCCTTATGATTATACAGTGGAAGTGAGAAATAGACTTAAGGGTCTAGATCTGATAGATAGAGTGCCTGATGAACTATGGAATGAGGTTCGTGACACTGTACAGGAGACAGGGATCAAGACCATCCCCATGGCAAAGAAATGCAAAAAAGAAAAATGGCTATCTGGGGAGGCCTTACAAATAGCTGTGAAAAGAAGAGAGGCGAAAAGCAAAGGAGAAAAGGAAAGATATAAGCATCTGAATGTAGAGTTCCAAAGAATAGCAAGAAGAGATAAGAAAGCCTTCTTCAGTGATCAATGCGAAGAAATAGAGGAAAACAACAAAATGGGAAAGACTAGAGATCTCTTCAAGAAAATTAGAGATACCAAGGGAACATTTCATGCAAAGATGGGCTCAATGAAGGACAGAAATGGTGTGGACCTANCTGGAGTGTGTTGCCATGCCCTTCTCCAAGGGATCTTCCTGACCCAGGAAGTGAACCGACATCTCTTATGTCTAACCTGCATTCGCAGGCAGGTTCTTGACCACTAGCGCCATGTGGGAAGCCCTCTAGAATAAAATAGTGCTTAATAAACACTAGTTACCATTGATGGTAATAGCATCTTCTTCTGACTTTCAAGGTAGTGAAATATTACCTAATGTTACAAAAAATGCTACATTTACAAGTCATTGACAATGTCCTAAAAGATTTTATGCTGTAACTGTGATGCTTGGAAAACTCTTAGGCAGTCAGAATCTTTCACTTAATAACAATCTGTTGAATACCCACCATCTATAAACACATTTGAGGAATACCAGACCACCTGACCTACCTCTTGAGAAATCTGTATGCAGGTCAGGAAGCAACAGTTAGAACTGGACATGGAACAACAGACTGGTTCCAAATAGGAAAAGGAGTACATCAAGGCTGTATATTGTCACCCTGCTTATTTAACTTAAATGCAGAGTACATCATGAAAACGCTGGGCTGGAGGAAGCACAAGCTGGAATCAAGATTGCCGGGAGAAATATCAATAATCTCAGATATGCAGATGACACCACCCTATGGCATAAAGTGAAGAAGAACTAAAGAGCTTTTTGATGAAAGTGAAAGAAGAGAGTGAAAAAGTTGACTTAAATCTCAGCATTCAGAAAGCGAAGATCATGGCATCTGGTCCCATCACTTCATGGGAAATAGATGAGGAAACAGTGGAAACAGTGGCTGACTTTATTTTTGGGGGCTCCACCACCACCACTGCAGATGGTGATTGCAGCCATGAAATTAAAAGATGCTTACTCCTTGGAGGGAAAGTTGTGACCAACCTAGACAGCAGATTAAAAGGCAGAGACATTACTTTGCCAACAAAGGTCTGTCTAGTCAAGGGTACAGTTTTTCCAGTGGTCATGTATGGATGTGAGAGTTGGACTATAAAGAAAGCTGAACACCAAAGAATTGGTGCTTTTGAACTATGGTGTTGGAGAAGACTTGAGAGTCCCTTGGATGGCAAGGAGATCCAACCAGTCCATCCTAAAGGAGATCAGTCACGAGTGTTCACTGGAAGGACTGATGTTGAAGCTGAAACTCCAATACTTTGGCTACCTGATTCGAAGAGCTGACTCATTTGAAAAGATACCCATCACTTCATGGGAAATAGATGGGGAAACAGTAGAAACAGTGTCAGACTTTGTTTTTTTGGGCTCCAAAATCACTGCAGATGGTGACTGCAGCCATGAAATTAAAAGACGCTTACTCTTTGGAAGAAAAGTTGTGAGCAAACTAGATAGCGTATTCAAAAGCAGAGACGTTACTTTGCCCACTAAAGTCCATCTAGTCAAGGCCTTGGTTTTTCCTGTGGTCATGTATGGATGTGAGAGTTGGACTGTGAAAAGGCTGAGCGCCGAAGAATTGATGCTTTTGAACTGTGGTGTTGGAGAAGACTCTTGAGAGTCTTTTGGACTGCAAGAAGATCCAACTAGTCCATTCTGAAGGAGATAGGCCCTGGGATTTCTTTGGAAGGAATGATGCTAAAGCTGAAGCTCCAGTACTTTGGCCACCTCATGCGATGAGTTGACACATTGGAAAAGACTGATGCTGGGAAGCATTGGGGGCAGGAAGAGAAGGGGACGACCAAGGATGACATGGCTGGATGGCATCACTGACTTGATGGACGTGAGTCTGAGTGAACCCAGGGAGATGGTGATGGACAGGGAGGCCTGGCGTGCTGCAATTCATGGTTTTGCAAAGAGTCAGACACGACTGAGTGACTGAACTGAACTGCCCAGTCCAAATGGTCAACATGGACCCAGGGCATGGGTAGTTCTTCTGAGGTCAGAGCTCCACACAGCATATGTGGGTCTGGGGGCTTTGACTTTTGCTAACTGTTGCTAACCCTGAGGCTGCAGCTTCACTAAAGGGTGATAATCCCAAAGACTGAGAGGTTTATGTATTTATTTATGAGAGATTGGGTGGAGATTGGACTTCCTTGGTGGCTCAGATGGTAAAGAATCTGCCAGATGGTGCTAGTGGTAATGAACTCACCTGCCAATGCAGGAGACACCAGAAAGGCAGGTTTGATCCCTGGATGTGGAAGGCCAGGGCAACCCACTCCAGTATTTTTGCCTGGAAAATTCCATGGACAGAAGAGCCTGGCAGGCTACAGTCCATAGGGTCACACAGAGTCAGACACGACTGAAGCAGCTTAGCACTGACCCACACACACAGGTGGAGGTTAATGTAGTGGCTTCCAGGCAACAGCACCATGACAAACTTCCTAAATTCCTTGTCTGATGTCCCCTCTGTCTGATGATCTAGACAGAGGAACTGTAAGAATTTGGTCTGTTCAACTCATCCCTTTTGTTTCCTCTCTGTTTTCCATTCTAGAAGCCACTCCCTCCAATCATGGCAAGAGAGTATCAGAAGTGCCCAGAAAAGTTCTTAACTTTCACAGGCTTTGGGTTGTGGATGGACCTGTGTGTACAAAGTATGCATGTGTGCATGGGAGTAGGGTTGAAGTGGGACTCAGGAGTGGCGGAAGGAGAGTTCTTTATATTGCTTTTATAATTTTTTTTTAAAAAGTAACACAGAGTATGTTTCTATGTTTATTTCTTCATTACACTCACAATCTTATTGGTATTTGTTGGCATCAGGGAAACAGAGCAGAGGGATGGAAGTCAACTCTTCTTGGGGACTCAAGGATTTCTCCCTTAATTATATTAATTCTAATATCTAAAAGGTGGATCCCAATCCTGTTTCCAATCACAGAGAACTCTGAAAATAGACTAATATATCTGATGCAAAATCAGCACCTAAATAGACAGATCTTTAAATGAGGAAAACAATATGGCAATAAAATAGATAACCTGGAAGAAATGGACAGATTCTTAGAAAAGTTCAATCTTCCAAGACTAAACCAGGAAGAAGTAGAAATTATGAACAACCCAATTACAAGCACTGAAACTGAAGCTGTGATTTAAAAAAAAAAAAATCTCCTTAAAAACAAAAGCCTAGGGCCAGATGGCTTCACAGGAGAATTCTATCAAACATTTAGAGAAGAACGAATGCCTATCCTTCTAAAGCTCTTTCAAATAATTGTATAGAAAGGATCACTTCCAAATTCATTCTATAAGGCCACCATCATCCCAATACCAAAACCAGACAAAGATAACACAAAAAAGAAAACTACAGGCCAATATCACTGATGAACATAAAATCATCAACAAAATTTTAGGAAACAGAATTCAGCAAAAAGCTGAATCAAAAAGCTCATACACCATGATCAAGTTGGGTTTATCCCAGGAACACAAGGATTCATCAACATATGCAAATCAATCAATGTGATACACCATACTAACAAACTGAAAGATAAAAACCATATGATCATCTCAACAGATACAGAAAAAGCTTTTGACAAAATTCAGCACCCATTTATGACTAAAACTCTTCAAAAAATTGACATAGAAGGAACTTACCTCAACATAGTAAAGGCCATATATGATGAGCCTACAGCAAACATCATTCTCACTGGTGAAAAACTGAAAGCCTTCCTCCTAAGATCAGGAACAAGACAAGGGTGTCCACTTTCACCACTATCATTAAACATAGTTCTGGAAGTCCTAGCTACAGCAATCAGAGAAGAAGAAGAAATAAAAGGAATCCAGATCAGAAAAGAAGAAGTAAAGCTCTCACTGTTTGCAGATGACATGATACTGTACATAGAAAACCCTAAAGATCATATCAGAACATAACTAAAGCTGACTAGTGAATTTAGCAAAGTTTCAGGATACAAAATCAATACACAGAAATCACTTGCATTTCTATATACTAACAATGAAAGATCAGAAATAAAATTAAGGAATCAATTTCATTCACCTGTAGCAAAGAATTAAATACTTAGGATCATTAAACATAGTTCTGGAAGTCCTAGCTACAGCAATCAGAGAAGAAGAAGAAATAAAAGGAATCCAGATCAGAAAAGAAGAAGTAAAGCTCTCACTGTTTGCAGATGACATGATACTGTACATAGAAAACCCTAAAGATCATATCAGAACATAACTAAAGCTGACTAGTGAATTTAGCAAAGTTTCAGGATACAAAATCAATACACAGAAATCACTTGCATTTCTATATACTAACAATGAAAGATCAGAAATAAAATTAAGGAATCAATTTCATTCACCTGTAGCAAAGAATTAAATACTTAGGAATAAACTTACCTAAGGATACAAAAGAACTGTACATAGAAAATTATAAGACACTAATGAAAGAAATCAAAGATGACATTAACAGATGGAGTGATATTGGGTAGGAAGAATTAATATTGTGAAAATGACTATACTGCCAAACACAATCTACAGACTTAATGGGATCCCTATCAAATTACCGATGGCATTTTTATAGAACTAGAACAAAAAATTTCACAATTCATATGGAAACACAAAAGACCCAGAATAACCAAAGCAGTCTTAAGAATGAAGAATGGAGCTGCAGGAATCAACCTTCCTGACTTCAGATTATACTACAAAGCTATAGTCATCAAGACAGTATGGTACTGGCACAAAAACAGAAATACAGACCAATGGAACTAGATAGAAAGCCCAAAAATAAACCCATGTACCTATGGGTACCTTATTTTTGACAAAGGAGTCAAGAATATATGATGGGGTAAAGACAGCTTCTTCAGTGTATGGTGCTGGGAAAACTGGTCAGCTACATGCAAAAGAATGAAATTAGAACACTTCCTAACACCATACACAAAGATAAACTCCAAATGGATTAAAGACCAAATGTAAGACCAGAAACTATAAAACTCTTACAGAAAAACATAGGCAGAACACTCGATGACATAAATCAAAGCAAGATAATCCATGATCCACCTAGAGTAACAGAAATAAAGACAAATATAAACAAATGGGACCTGATTAAACTTAAAAGCTTTTGTACAGCAATTATGAACAAGGTGAAAAGACAACCCTCAGAATCGGAAAAAATAATAGCAAATGAAACAACTGACAAAGGATTAATTTCCAAAATGTACAAGCAGCTCATACAATCAATACCAGAAAAACAAACAACCCAATCAAAAAGTGGGGAAAACACCTAAACAGATATTTCTCCAAAGAAGACCTACAGATGGCTAACAAACACATGAAAAGATGATCAACATCGCTCAGTATTAGAAGAATACAAATCAAAACTACAATGAGGTATCACCTCACTGTCAAACGACCATCATCAAAATGACCATCTACAAACAATAAATACTGAAGAGGGTGTGGAGAAAAGGGAGCGCTCTTGCACTGTTGGTAGGAATGTAAACTGATACAGCCACTATGGAACACGGTATGGGGATTCCTTAAAAAACTAGGAATAAAGCCACCATATGACTCAGCAATCCCACTCATAGACATATACTCTGAGGAAACCAAAATTGAAAGAGACACATGTATCCCATTGTTCATTGCAGCACTATTTACAATAACTAGAACAGGGAAGCAGCATAGATGTCCATCGACTGATGAATGGATACAGAAGTTGTGCTACATATACACAATGGAATATTACTCAGCCATAAAAAGGAACACATGTGAGTCAGTTCTGATGAGGTGGATGAACTAGAACCTATTATATAGGGTGAAGTGTTTCAGAAATGAAAAGATAAAGACCATATTCTAACACACACACACACACACACACACACACACACATATATATAGATTAGAAAAATGGTACTGAAGAATTTATTTACAAGGCAACAATGGAAAAACAGACATAGAGAATAGACTTATAGACCTGGGGAGAGGGGAGAGAGGTTGAGATGTGTGGAAAGAGAAACATGGAAACTTACATTACCATATGTAAAATAGATAGCCAAGGGGAATTTGCTGTATGGGTCAGGAAACTCAAACAGGGGCTCTGTATTAACTAAAGGGGTGGGATGGAGAGAGAGACGGGACAGAGTTTCAAAAATGAGGGGATATATGTATACCCATGGCTGATTCATGTTGAGGTTTGACAGAAAACAGCAACATTTTGTAAAGCAATTATCCTTCAATTAAAAAAGAAATTAAAAAAAAAAAAAAACTGGAACATAAACTCACCAAATTGGTAAGAATCAGAAACATGCCGGATGGTTAATTCTATAAATTTCTGTTTAGAGCCATGGAGTTGGAGGAGTGTCTGTTTAAGAGTCTTTCTCGGATGACCACTTGCTCATGCATTGCTCAGAGGACTAGATGTTTCCATATTTCTCGGGTCTGACACACCTCTGCTGAGCTCCACCAAGTGGAGTGGAAGGTGAACTGTGGGGAGTTGAATGGGTATGGTAAGTGCTGAAGGGGGCGAGAAAAGACCAGAAGGTGAGGGATTAAAGGTTAACAGGAAGGGGAAGAAGTGGATCTGACTTCAGGCTTCTGCCTATAGAGTGTCAGGCTAGATACAGGGATACCTCCTTGTTATCAAAGGTTGTCAGCAACAAAGACTGGAAAGATGGTAATCTTAGTTTTCTTGGTCAAAAGTGTTATCATTGCTTATTTGTTCTTCAGTCTCTGGACTCAGCTCCAAAGTAGACAGACAAACCTGTTGGGTCATTACCACAAGTGTGCCCTCATCAGATTGGTGTCCATGGTTATGCTTCATTCCTGCCAGTGCTGATCTGGAATCTCCCTCCCTGAGCTGTTTTCTGGCTCTCTTGGTGGGCATATCTCTGTAACCTACCATGTCCTAGGATTTCCCTGTCTCCTGCCATGATCTTCAACTCTGGACAGTTTACTTATCACTGCTGAGATGAAAATGGCATTGTGCATGTACATTGTCCTACACCTGGAGAATAAAAAAAATTAAATATATGATTAAGCCCCATCCATACCCACTACCAGTCACCTATAGGGTGGAACCAAGGCATCTTCACAAAAACATCTCAGATGTCTTAGAGACACAAGCATGACCCTGGTCGTGACCATAGCATCCCAAGAATCTCACGCTTGTTTCTTTTTTTCTATTCATAATTATACTCCTATCGCAAACTGTTTCAAGACTTTTTGTCTCTCTTTCTACACCTCTCCAGTTTTTATTAGGGGAAATCCTTGAATTGTAAACATGACATCACACAAAACAGAAGGAACACACTCCAAGAAAGCACCCCTGGAGGCCTATCATTTGTAGAATGAGCAATGACTGCTCCTTCCTTGGTAAATTCAATGAGTGTCACTGAATCTTGGAAGAGTCACTGCTTCTCATCAGTTTAGAGTCAACTGAACTGGGTAATTCACGTTACACACTAGGTAACGTGAATGATGTACAACCGGGAGACAGGTGTGTCTAAGTCCTTGCCCTTGTATATACCAGAGTCCAAGTAGCAAAGTGGGGTGAAAGGTTGATCTACATCTGGAGAGGTATTTTTCAGGTTTTGAGATTTTGAGGTTCTCATGATGCATTTGACATAAAACACTTCAGTAGCAGTGCCTGCTGTGTTGGGAAAATATAATTAAAAACCAAATGTCCTCTCTACCCTGAAAACCTTCCACAAAGGTAGATGAGAAAGAAAACTGTTTTATTTTTGAATAAGCATTAAATCAGAATGTGATTTGCATCACAGATGATCTGCTAAGAAATTGCACAGAGAAGGAATATCAACCTTCTATATAGCCGGGTGGTGACAAACTATTACATACATGCACTCAAGATAAACAATAACTAGTCCTCAAGGAAGAAGTCTTGACAGCAACTTTTGTCAGATTCCATGCTTAATTCATATGGTAATTGGCATGATTCTCTGTGTTTGTTACTTGGCTTTTTCTAAAGGAAATGCAGACTTTGCACAGGTTTTGACAAGAGATGGTTCTGCAGCTTGAGCAAGGTGCCTGCAGAAGTTAGGGTCCTGCCCTCCTACAGAGTGTGAGAGGTAAGGATTCTACCTTCCTTGACGATTACATTTCAAAGAGATGGATTTTAGATGCTTGAGAAGACATTCCTGATTCAGAATTTTGGTTAGAGATTATTTTACTTTTAAAAGATTGATATAGCTTATCAATTCCTGGGCTTCCCAGGTGGCATTAGTGGTAAAGAACCCATCTGCCAATGCAGGTAGGCATAAGAGACACGGGTTCAATCTTTTGTTCAGGAAGATCCCCTGGAGGAGGGCAGGATACCCCACTCCAGTATTCTTACCTGAAAAATCCCTTGTATAGAGGAGCCTGGTGGGTTACAGTCCATAGGGTCGCAAAGAGTTAGGCACAACCAAAGTGACTTTGCACACATTCACTTACCTTATCAGAGACATAAGGAAGTTACAATTATACTTCTAAGTAATTGCTAAGGAAAGAGGGAGGTAGGAGTCTTTTCCTTTGTTTTCAAGTTGGTTTGTCCTTACATCTATTCCCCCCTTTCCCACCTCCTCTCTCTCTCTCTCTCTCTTCATACCCAAGACTCACTAGAGGAAGAAATTTTCCTCTACTTGTCTAGGTTTTCAGGATGGTCTAAGAATTAAATTCACTGGATATACATTTACTAGAGAAAATCAAACAAAGGTTTAATAACTTTCGTATGTGGGAGAGACCCAAGAAAAGTGATTAACTCACCAAAAGGACAAAAGTGAAAGTGGAAGTCCCTCAGTCCGACTCTTTGCGACCCTGTGGAAAGGACCTTACCTTCAATACTATCTTGACTTTCAATACAAAAGAGGATGTTGGCTGTCCTGGTTTGTGACTATTCACATGGTGATGAAAAAGCAAATGTTTGGTAAATAAATGTTTGCTGGGCTATGCAGTGACGATGGGAAACTGAGTGACCTCTGATCTCTAGGCCCTACCTAGAGTCTGCTCTCACACACAGGTCCACTGAGTCCATGTTCTTTGCAGATTTCTCTTTTGGTATCTTTTAAATTCTTTTAGGTACTTGGGGTGAAAGTCAGTTCCTTCTTTAGCCTTTTGGAACTTGATTATTTTCAGCTCTAAGTAAATCCATATTCTAAGGAGACATTTTGGGGTGATAAATTTTATTCTCCACATCTTTTTAAATCTATATTCCCTTTGCCTAAATCTACAGCTATTCACCTGTTATTTAAAGCTCCTCTCTGTCCCTTTCATTCTCTGACTCTCCTTCTCTGAGGGCCTGCTTCTTAGCCTTTCAAGAGAAATAAGATTAAATCCTGCTTGATAATCACTGATGGCAACTGAGATGAAATGAATTTTCATGGCAGGAGGAAAGGATGAGGCTGTATCGGAGATCTGAGGTAGAAATGGAAGATGGTTATTTTCCTTTTGTGATGGAGTTGTCTAGTAAGTTAGATTGTTTTTATGTTTGCTTTTTCTTCCCGCAGGGTCAATGCCGTGGACATCTGGAATGACACCTCCCTATCAGAATTTATCCTTTTGGGTCTGTTCAGCTACTCACCATATGACTTATTCCTTTTCCCCTTGTCCTTCTGGCCTCTGCTACTGCCCTGGCTGGCAACATCTTCTTCCTCCTGCTCACTCAGGCTGCAGGCGACTGCACACCCCCATGTACTTTTTTTCAGCCAGCTCTCTATCATGGACCTGACCATGATGGGTACAGTGGTGCCCAAGATGGCAGCTAATTTTATCTCAGGAAGTAAATTCATTTCTCAGGGCGGCTGTGCCGCTCAGGTCTTCTAAATTGTCAGTGCTTCCTCCTGGCCGTCTATGGCAGGTATATGGCTGTGTGTCACAACCTGCGATAGGTACCCTGTGCTCATGAAATGGAAGACTTGCTATCTGATGGCCTGGCATCCTGGGTGAGTGGAGTAGCTGATTAACACGGGCATGGTCTTCAGCTTCCCATACTGTGGCTCTCTCAGATGCACCACTTCTTCTGTGAGTTTCCCACTCTGCTGCACCTTTCTTGTGCAGACACATCCCTCTTCGAGGACCTCATCATGCTTGCTATGTGGTCATGCTGCTGCTGTCCCTGGGGGGTCACTGTGGCTTCCTATGCCTGGGTCCTCACTGCTGTGATTAACATGACCTCCACTGAGGGGAAACAGAAGGCTTGGACCACAGCTTCTTTCACCCAGCTGTGGTGCCTTTACCATGGGGGAGCCATCTTTAGGTACATGCAGAAAGCCTCTGCTAGGACATCAGTGGGAGAACGAGCCACCTTCATCTGCTATACCATCTTTACCCCAATGCTCAATCCACTTATTTACAGACTGAGTAACATGGAGGTAATGAGAGCCCTGAAGAAAGTTCTAGAGACATGGAGAATGTAGTCATGCTCACCCTTCTGGGGTTTCCTCTCTTGATTTTGTCTTTCCTCTGCAATCTCAAGTCTTCTTGTGGCTCAGACTTCCTCCTTTGTACAAATTGGGCCCTTGTGCCTAGTTGGGGTGAGGCTACAAGCCGAGCAATCTGAAAATGTTTGGATACAAGAGGTCAGTGTGACAGATGATAAGTGATCAGTATCACAATGAATCTTTCCTCCACTGAGCACCACTCTCCATGCAATGAAGGACTGTAGATATATTATTTACCTTTTCCCCAGGTTTGCTAGGGAAAGTCTGTCTTCTGAACTGCATGTTAAAAGTGAGCAAGAAGTAGAAAGAGATTCAAAACTCATTGTCCACTGAAATGAGGTGCAAAGATCAGAGGTGGCCTGAGATGTGGAAACTGTGCAAACTTGGACAAGGTTACTTCATCCTCTGGGCTTCACTTTATCATCTGCATCAACATTGTTGTCATTCATTTGCTCAGTTGCGTCTGACTCTGCAACCCCATAGTCTACAGCATGCCAGGTTTCCCTGTCCTACATGATCTCCCTGAGTTTGTTTAAACTCATGTCCATAGAGTTAATGTGCAATCCAACCATCTCATCCTCTGTCACCCCTTTTTCCTCCTTCCCTCTATCTTTCCTATCTTCAGGGTAGCACCATAGCTGCCAGTAAAATAAGTCCCATATTTCTAGCACTAACTACTGGTGGCTCAGATGTTCAAGAATATGCCTGCAATGTGGGAGACCCGGGTTCAGTTCCTGGGTGGGGAAGATTCCTTGGAGAATGGAATGGCTATCCAATCTAGTATTCTTGCCTGGAGAAATCCATGGACAGAGGAGCTTAGTGTAACACAAACTCAAGTTCAATGTTTCTGTTGGTGTTAAGCAATATGATAAGATTTGTCCTTTCTTGAAATTGTACTTTAAATATAAGTATCAATGTGTAAAATATCAAAGAAAGACAGCTAAAACTTCTTTTTAGTTTTCGTACATGAAAAATACTTTGGGAAGTTCAGAGATTGCAAATTTGTCATTCCATGCTAGTAGGAATTTGAGGGAAGATTGATTCTTTATCACTGATACCAAGTTTAGAAGGGAAATAAGGTGTGAGGAGAAAACTTCAGCAAGAACTGGCTTCTGTCATGTTTCTATCACAAGGGCTCTGGAGAGATTTGTGAAATAATCTCTTAAGCCATGCCTTCGACAAACATATCCCTGAATGCTGCTGCTGCTGCTGCTGCTGCTGCTAAGTCATGTCAGTCGTATCCGACCATGTGCGACCCCATAGATGGCAGCCCACCAGGCTCCCCCATCCCTGGGATTCTCCAGACAAGAACACTGGAGTGGGTTGCCATTTCCTTCTCCAATGCATGAAAGTGAAAAGTGAAAGTGAAGTTGTTCAGTCATGTCTGACTCTTCACTATCCCATGGACTGCAACCCACCAGGCTCCTCTGTCCATGGGATTCTCCAGGCAAGAGTACTGGAGTAGAGTGCCAGTGCTTTCTCCAATATCCCTGAAGAGAGTCTACCCCCTTCCCCAATCATTCCATTTTCACTACTCCCAAGAGACCTGCACTCATATCCTGAGAGCCTAGGGCTTTGGGGCACCAAGTTGGTGTGCACACACAGTAGTGAAGGAGGGGGCACAGTCCCGCCCTGGAAGAGTTTGGAGTCTAGATACTGATGCAAAGTGTTCTGGGCAGAGGGGACACTGAAGACTGTGTTCGAAAGCAGAGAGCGCCAGGGAGAGTCTGAGGGAGAGCTGGCCAGAAAGCACAGCCCACATCTCGTACAGCCTGATAGATATTTGAAAACGTAGGGCTTTGAGTAGAGAGGAGGTATGATCTGCCCCTTTTTTATAAAATTACCATGTACCCTATAGAGTCCACCACAAGGCCTCTATAGTCGTTAAGATGAGATGGCATCTTGGCATCTCATGGTAAGAGATCATGGCACTTGGACTGTGGTGAAAATTTAAGATAGCAGAAGTAGGCAAGTTCTGGGTACTTGTCTTTGGTCTTTTTTAAAACACCGAGGAAACCAGAATTGAAAGAGACACGTGTACCCCAATGTTCATCGCGGCACTGTTTGTAATAGCCAGGACATGGAAGCAACCTAGATGTCCATCAGCAGATGAATGGATAAGAAAGCTGTGGTACATATACACAATGGAGTATTACTCAGCTATTAAAAAGAATACATTTGAATCAGTTCTAATGAGGTGGATGACGCTGGAGCCGATTATACAGAGTGAAGTAAGCCAGAAAGAAAACATCAATACAGTATACTTACACATATATATGGAATTTAGAATGATGGTAATGATAAACCTGTACGCAAGACAGCAAAAGAGACACAGTTGTATAGAATGGCCTTTTGGACTCTGTGGGAGAGGGAGAGGGTGGGATGGGTTGGCAGAGTGGCAAAGTAACATGTGTGATATCATAAGCGAAACGAATTGCCAGTCCAGGTTTGATGCAGGATGCAGGATGCTAGGGACTGATGCACAGGGATAATCCAGAGAGAGGGTGTGGGGCGGGAGGGTGGAGGTGGGGGTCGGGATTGGGAGTTCATGTACACTCATGGCTAATTCATGTCAATGTGTAACAAAATGAATACAGTATTGTAAAGCAAAACAAACTAAAAAATAAAAATTAATTAAAAAAATAAAACATTAAGTATAGCTAGTTTACAAAGATGTGTTAGTTTCAAGTGTATACAAAATGATCTTATTATGCATGTGTGTGTGTTCATACATAGAATATATATATATATATATTATATATATTCCCTGTGCTATACAGTATTTTGGTACATTTAGAAGGTTAAGTCAGCTTATTAATTAATGTTTTTAGCTTATGGTTTTACAAGGATAAAATTAGTAACTGCGTTTAACATACTGTGCACTGTGAGCTCTTTGTTAGTTCTTTCTATTAAAAATGCATATATATTTTAATAATCAACATATTCCTTTAAAAGTGATGGGTAATTTTGTGCCATTTAAAGGAAACAAGTTTTCAGGTGGTTCTTTATAATGTCAATGAGTTTTTGGGTGGATGTGTTATAGACCAACATGTGTGCTGCCCAACATTTCATTCCGTAACCTCCCTAGTGTCCAAGGGGACTTGATCCTGGTCACTCCTTCCTCCCACTTCTCACAGACACAAGTTTCTAGTTGTACTAGACCATCCCCACACCACGTCTCCTCCTTCTCCCTTATGGGCTCCACTGGAAGGCATGAGTAGGTGGCATCATCACACACCCCTAGCCCCAGGATCAGACCTCCTGTGCACCTGCAGGGAAGATGAACCAGGTGGACAGGCAGTGCTGATGACATGAGAGCTGCCTGCCTTGTTGAAGTCAAAGAATTGTACCTTCACCACCAGCCCCAGGTGAAGGGACAGTTCTCCAGCAGAAGGACCCTCTGCTGGAGAACCAGGGTTCCACCCAGTGTGTGGGGTTCTGGGGCCTTCACCTCTGCTGTCCTCAGCTTAAGTGAGGCTGTACCTTAACCAAAAGGTGCAAGTTCCACAGGTGAAGAGGTTTCTGTACAGATCTTTCTCTATTTACCACGCAGTTAAGTATGGATAAATGTACTCTAGTTGAAAATAGTGTAAATTGAAAATGCATTTAATACATCAGAACTACATGCCACTGCCCAGTACTGTGAGAGAGTTTTGTACCTTATGTTACAAGCTGGATTCAAGATTTCCAGGAGAAATATCAATAACCTCAGATATGCAGGTGACACCACCTTATGGCAGAAAGTGAAGAAGAACTAAAGAGCCTCTTGATGAAAGTGAAAGAGGAGAGTGAAAAATTTGGCTTAAAACTCAACATTCAGTAAACTAAGATCATGGCATCTGGTCCCATCACTTCATGGAAAATAGATGGGGAAGCAATGGAAACAGTGACAGACTCTATTTTGGGGGGCTCCAAAAATCACTGCAGATGATGAGTGCAGCCATGAAATTAAAAGACACTTACTCCTTGGAAGGGAAGTAATGACTGACCTAGATAGCAAATTAAAAAGCAGAAACATTACTTTGCCAACAAAAGGCCATCTAGTCAAAGCTATGGCTTTTCCAGTAGTCATGTATGGATGTGAGAGTTGGACTGTGAAGAAGGCTGAGCGTTGAAGAATTGATGCTTTTGAACTGTGGTGTTAGAGAGGACTCTTGAGAGTCCCTTGGACTGCAAGGACATCCAACCAGTCCATTCTGAAGGAGATCAACCCTGAGTTTTCTTTGGAGGGAATGATGCTGAAGCTGAAACTCCAGTATTTTGGCCACCTCATGCGAAGAGTTGACTCATTGGAAAAGACTCTGATACTGGGAGGGATTGGGGGCAGGAGGAGAAGGGGACAACAGAGGATGAGATGGCTGGATGGCATCACTGACTCGATGGATGTGAGTCTGAATGAACTCCGAGAGCTGGTGATGGACAGGAAGGCCTGGCGTGCTGCGATTCATGGGGTCGCGAAGAGTCGGACACACTGAGCGACTGAACTGAACTGAACTAAATGTTATTCCACTTTTAAGTTTTTGAGGAATTCCATACTGTTTTCATAGTGGCTGTATCCTCTACATTTCCACCAACAGTACATGATGGTTCCCTTTTCTCCACATCATTGCCAACACTTGCTATTTCTGGCTTACTTTTTAACAACCATACCAATGGGTGTGAGGTGATAGCTTATTGTGATTTTAATTTGCATTGTGATTTAATTTGGTGATTAGAAATATTGAGAACCTTTTCATGTGCTGGTTGCCATCTCATGTCTTCTCTGGAAAAATATCTCTTCATATCCTTTTGCCCATATTTTAAATGGTCTATTTGGGATTTACTGCTATTGAGTTATATCAATTCTTTATATAATTTGTGTATTAATTCCCTATCCAATATGTAATTTGAAGATATTCCTCTCATTCATTAGACTGTCTTTTCTATTTGTTTAAAGTTTTTCTTGCTGTGCAAAATGTTTTTAGCTTTATGGAGTCCCACTTATTTATTCTTGCTATTCTTTACTTGTTTTTAGTGTCACATTCAAAAAGTGATTTCCAAGACTAACATCAAGGATCGGCTTCGCCATGTTTTATTCTAAGAGTCTTGTGCTTTCACATCTCCCATTCAACTCTTCAATCTACTTTGAGGTAATTTTTGTGTATGTTGTAAGATAATGGTTCAGGTTCATACTATCACATGTGGTTTTCCAATTATTTCCACAGAATTTATTTTTTTTCCTTTTTGGTCATGCCACATGGCATGCGGGATCTCAGTTCCCCAACAAGGGATGGAACCTGCACTCCCTTCATTTGAATAGGAGAGTGTTAACCACTGGACTGCCAGGGAAGTCTCCCCAACAGTGTTTATTGAAGGGACTACCTTTTACAACTGTTTTCTTGGTTCAAAATATTATCTTATAAACAAATTTCTGAATCTATTAAGATAATCATTGATTTTATTCTTCATTTTATCAAGATGATACATTACCTTGATTTACTTGCAGATGTGGTGCAATCTGTGCAACCCTAGAATAAATCTCAGTTGATCATTGCGTATGATCTTTTAAATGCATTGTTCCATTCAATTTGAAATATTTTGTTAAGTATTTTTTCATCTATATTTATTTATTAGGGGTATTGGCATGCCATTTTCTTTTCTTGTGGCATCTTTGCCTGGTTTTGGTAGCAGGGTAATACTGATCTTATAAGTAAATTGAAAGTGTCACCTCCTCTTTTTTTTTGGAAGAGTTTAAGAAGGTTTGGTATTAATTCTTTTTTGAATGTTTGGTTCTAGCTGCTTTTGCTCAGAGATTTTTATTATATTGATATTATATTGATTCAATCTCCTTACTACTAATGAGTCTATTCAGATTTTCTTTTTTTCATGTTTTAGCCTTGATTATATGTTTCTGGAAATTTATTCACTTTTTCTGGGTTGTCAAATTAATTTGTTTATAATTGTTCACATTTTTATGATACTGTATGTTTCTGTAGTGTCATTGTGTTGTGTTTGTTTCCTCTCAGACTTTATTTGAGCATTCTGTTTTTATACCAGTGTGTCTAGGTAAAGTTTTCTCAATTTAGTTTGTGTTTTTATAGAAGCAGTTCTTGGTGTCATTGTTTTCTTCTATTGTCTTTTTAACTCTATATCATTTATTTTGACTTTATTCATTATATTTTCTTCAGTCTATTGTATTTTTGGCTCATTTGATCTTTTTCTACTTACTTGAGTTATAAAGTGAGAATATTTATATGTGATTTTTCCTGTTTTCTTTTAAATGTAGACATTTATTACTATGAACTTTCCTCTTAGAATTCCTTTTGTTGCATTCCATAAATTTTGGTCACTGTGTCTCTTTTTATTTTTGTCTCATGGTATTGTTGATGCTTCTTTTGATTTTTTCAGGTATTTTTAATGTTTCTTTTTATTTGTTCTTTGATCCATGGTTGTTTAGTAGCATGTTGTTCAAGATCACAAATCTGTGAGGCTTTTTTTTTTAAGTTTTCTTCTTGTAATCAGTTTCTGCTGCTGCTGCTGCTAAGTCGCTTCAGTCGTGTCTGACTCTGTGCGACCCCATAGACAGCAGCCCACAGGCTCCCCCGTCCCTGGGATTCTCCAGGCAACACTGGAGTGGGCCACCATTTCCTTCTCCAGTGCATGAAAGTGAAAAGTGAAAGTGAAGTCCCTCAGTCGTGTCCGACCCTCAGTGACCCCATGGACTGGAGCCTTCCAGGCTCCTCCGTCCGTGGGATTTTCCAGGCAAGAGTACTGGAGTAGGGTGCCATTGCCTTCTCCGGTAATCAATTTCTAATTTCTATTATTGTGTTTGGAAAAGTGCCTGATATGATTTCCTCTTCTTAACTTTAAGAATTTTCTTGTGACTTAACATATGGTCTAACCTAAGCAATGTTCTCTGGGCATTTAAGAAGATTATGTATATTGTTACTTTTGCATTGTTGTGGTTGTTCAGTCACTAAGATGTATCTGACTCTTTGCAACCCCAAGAACTGCAGCACACCAGGCTTCCCTGTTCTTCACTATCTCCCTAAGTTTGCTCAAACTCATGTCCATTGAGTTGGTGATGCCATCTCATCCTCTGTAACCCAGTTCTCCTCCTGCCTTCAGTTTTTCCTAGCATCAGGTTCTTTTCCAATGAGTCAGCACTTCACATCAGGTGACCAAAGTATATGAGCTTCAGCTTCAGCATCAGCCCTTTCCAATGAATATTAGGGTTGATTTCCTTTAGGATTGACTGGTTTGATACCCTTATTGTCCAAGGGACCCTCAAGAATCTTCCCTAGCATCACAGTTAAAAAGCACCGTTCCTTGGCTTTCATCCTTTTTTTATGGTCCTACTTTCTCATCTGTACATGATTACTGGAAAAACCACAGCTTTGAATACATGGACCTTTGCCAGCAAAGTGATGTCTCTGATTTTTAATATACTGTCTAAGTTTGTCACAGCTTTTCTTCCAATAAGCAAGTGACCTATTTAGCAAACTCTAAGTCACTGTCATTGCTGAGTTTAAATGTGTCACAAATCAAGTTTCCCAGAAGCAAAGTGAGATAGACTTTGCATGCAGAAAGTTTATTGGAGAGTCTTCTCAGTATGAAGACCTGTAAAATGGGACGTTAGCTAAGGAAGCAAAACTGGATACAGGGAGAAGTGGTCCATGGTGCCTATGTGTAGTGCTCTGGAGTTGGGGAGCTCTGGGGAGCTCTGGAGCTGGATGGACCCTCAGAGTCAAACTGAGGCAAGGTAGCCAAGCCTTTTTAATCCTCCATTGACCTCTCCAGGCATCCTCCACTATCCCAAGGAGAAGCAAGGCCTAGGGCAAATGTCTCTTCTCAGCTATGGGCAATTCCTTGAGAAGAACACAGCTGAAAGCTTCCACCTATCAACTCTTTCAATGACCATGGAATGAAGGATGTGTGTCTTCTATTCTTGTAACTCTGTCAGCCCAACTTTTTGTCCAAATTGCCACACTCGTCACGAACATGATAGATTGACTTGATGTCTAAATTTGACTAACCTTAATCAGAGAATGACTTTTATTTTTAGTATGGCACATTCATATCTCTTCCAATGAAACTAGTTGGTTAGGCCAGGTTTCCTGGCCCCAGAGCACATCTCCAGGTGCCAAAACCAACCTAGTTCTGCCCAACACCACAAGAACTCCTCCCTAGGAGTTTCTTGAGAGCACCAGCCACTTCCTTGTTCCTCAGGCTGTAGATGAGTGGGTTGAGCATAGGGGTAACCATGGTATAGAAGGCAGAGACCACCTTGTCCTGCTTGGAGGAATGATAGGCCTGAGGCCGCATGTAGGTGATCATGGCAGCCCCGTAGAAGAGAGACACAGCTGCCATGTGAGAGGAACAAGTAGCAAAGGCCTTCTGCCGACCTTCAGCAGAACGCATGTGGAGCACAGTTATCAGGATCCTCAGATATGAGGCAGAGATGACAGAGAAGGGCAGGAGCAGCATGAGGGCACAGCACACATATATCATAGTCTCATAGAGGGAGGTGTCAGCACAGGCCAGTTTGAGCACTGCAGGGACCTCACAGAAGAAGTGGTCAATCTCTTGGGAGCCACAGTAAGGGAATCTTAGTGTAAAGATAGCCTGGATCAGCCCATCCACCAGGCCAAACAGCCAAGACCCTGCCACCATGAGCCAGCAGACACGACGGCTCATGACCACTGAGTACCTCAGTGGGTTGCTGATGGCCACATAGCGATCATAGGCCATGAAAGCCAGCAGGAAGCACTCATCCCCCAGGAGGGTGAGGAAGAAGAGGATCTGGAACCCACAGCCTGTGAAGGAGATGGAGCCATGGCCCATGAGGTAGTCAATGGCCATCGTGGTACAATGGTGGAGATGAGCATGAGGTCCATGAGTGACAGCCAGCTGAGGAAGAAGTACATGGGACTGTGTAGACGGGAGTCAGTGTTGATGAGGAGGATCATGAGCCCGTTGCCAGAGAGGGCCACCAGAAACATGACCATGATGGTGGAGAAGAGGAGGAGGTGCAGCGGTGTGTGGTTGAAGAGGCCCAGGAGGATGAAGTGGGAGATGCGAGTCTGGTTTCCCAACAAGGCCATTGTTCCTTCAGAGGGAAGTGCCATAGAGAGGACTGGGATCTGGAAGCAGGAGGTTTGTGGTCAGTGCCATAATACTGAGATCATTGCAAATTTTTCCAATATGTTGCTCTCTTTAAATGTTATTTGATTTAGAATAAAAGGTATGGTTTCTTTAAGAAAAAATATCTTAACAAAAAAGCAGAATACTTCTGTTGCCTTTACTTTTACATCTTTCTGCACATAATTGAGAAGCCTGTCTTAACCCATTATTGTTAAAGTAAGCACTGCTTCTACTTCTGCTAGGATTGGTCTGCACTCCAACCCACAGAGATGCTTCTCCTACAGAGTTCTGGGCCGGCCTCACTAAAGGACCTAAAGCAGTAAAGACATTAACAACTGTGTGAACTGAGCACTGTTATGACCTTTTTGAATCTCAATTTTCTTATCTTAAACTGGGATAACAACTGTCTATGAAGTGATAGTAAAGGTTGAAGATGACAACATAAGCAGTGTCTTGTAGTACAGAAATATTGATAGCTGACATTACTTGATCATTTCTCATGTGCCAAGCACCATGATGAGCACTCTGTAATCATATTTAATCCTCATAACTGCTAAAAATTATCATTTGCCCCATTTGTGAAATGGGGAAAGTGAGCGAGTGGGGATTAAAAATTTTTATAATCAATATAGATGAGATATAGGAAGGTAAACATGAAACATGAATAAGAATTTATAGGAAAAAAAAGTATGTAGAAGATAGAACCTTAAAAAAAAACTTTAAAAATACACCTCAGACTAACAGTTCTACTTATAAGAATTCATCTTACAAAAACATTTGCACATATATGAAATGTTGCGTTGACAACAGGATTTGGTGTAGATTTGTTTATAGTGGAAAAAAGATTGCAAAAGAACTAAATTTCTACCAATAGAGGAAAAATTAAATAAACAATGGAATAATAAACTGTAAAAAAAGAAGCAAAATGAGTTTGCTTTTTATGTGTTTATATAGAATTCTCCCCAAATAATATTGTTCTGTGAAAAAGGCACATGACAGTGCAGTTTATGAGCTATATTACATACTATATAATTACATGCCATAATTATATGTTATATATACCTATAGAAATTGTGCTTTATGTGTTATAGTCATATAATTATTCTATATTCTATATTATACATCATATATCATGGAATACAATATAAATATTACATTTTACTGATACATGTATAAAAAAATAAATGAGTATGTGTCTGTATATATTTGTATCTATAAACTTAGTGTAAAATCTCTGAAATTGAACATAAGAAGCTAGTAATTTTGCTTACCTCAGAGGAAAGAATCAGAAGAAGATTGCTGAGACCTAAGTTAGGGGCTTCCCAGGTGGCACTAGTGGTAAAGAACCTGCCTGCCAGTACAAGAGACTATGAGAGATGCAGGTTCAATCCCTGGGTTGGGATGATCCCCTGGAAGCAGGTACAGCAAACCACTCCAGGATTCTTGCCTGGAGAATCCCATGGACAGAGGAGCCTGGCAGGACATAGTCCACAGGTTGTGGAGTCTGATGTGACTGAAGTGACTTGGCATGCCCACAAGTTAGGAAAAGAATCTTATGGTATATGATTTTTATCTCTTAAATTTTACTCTTTGTGAGACAATATATACTTTTAAAAATACATAAATATAATACTGAGGTGATAACCAACAACATTTGTCATGGAAATTGATCAAGTGATAACCAACATTCATGCCCAACATGTTGTAGATGCTTAATAGGTCTGGACATCTTACTGGATGAAGAGCCAAAAAATTATATAAATCTGGTATTGGTGAAGTAACAGAACAATTGACAAAAGTAACAAAAAAAAGTTCGGGATCAGGCATATATGTGTGAAAATTTTAAATTGGATTAAAATACTATAGTTTAATTTCTGTGAGAAAATAATATTCAATAAATGATTTAGGACAATTTTTCACCTGTTTGAAAAATCTTTAAAAATTAGGTCCATAATTGTACCTCTCAGTAAAACAAATTTCTGGAAGCTTAAAGATTTAAAGTGAGAAATTTATAATATTATTGGAAGAAATATAGGAGAATGTGTCTGTGTCCTTGTGGTAAGATTGGTCTCATTAATTACAGCAAAAGGAATGAGCAAAATCTATAAACTAGTATATATAATGATAAAAATCTGCAATATAATATATTACCAAATACATATCCTTTTCATATTCAAACCATATAAACAATACCCACAAGTCAATAAGAAAAACAATGAGCATGATGAGCAGTAATTCTCAGCAAATAGACTGCAAATAGCATCAATAAAATGACTTTATTTCACAAGTAACTAGAAAAACTCAAATTAAAAGAGAAATAGACTTTTACGTATCAGGTTGGTATAAAGCTGGGTAATGCTTAGTGTGGGGAGACAAGAAAATGAGAAATAAATACATGTAATGTGCTGAAGGACACAGACTATAACAGTGGTTACCTCTGGAGAAAGGATTAAGACTGGGTAAGGATGGTGGTCAAAGAAGACTCTAGTTTAACCCGTGATGTTTGAATTCTTAATAATAAGAACATGTTCTTATGAAACTATCCCAAAAAACTGCAGAGGAATGAACACTTCTGAATTCATTCTGTGAGGCCAACATCAGCCTGATACCAAAACTAGACAAACATACCACAAAAAGAAAAAATTACAGGCCAATATCTCTGATGAATACAGATGCAAAAATCCTCAATAAAACACTCACAAACCAAATGCAACAATGCATTAAAAGGTTCATACACCATCATCAAGTGAGTTTTACCCCATGGTTGCAAGGATTTTTCAATATTTCAAATCAATCAGTACAACACACCACATTAACAAACTGAAGAATAAAAACTACATGATCATCTCAATAGATGTAGAAAAAAATTTAGTTAAAATTCAGCATCCATTTATGATAAAACTCTTTAGAATGTGGGCATAGGGGAAAATATTTCAACATAATAGTCCATAAATGACAAACACAGCTAACATCATAATCAACTGTGAAAAACTGAAGGAATTTCCTTCAGGAACAAGACAAGGATGTCCACTCTCACCACTTTTACTTAACATAGTTTTGAATGCTCTAGCCATATCAATCAGAGAAGAAAAATAAAAAGAATCTAAATTCAGAAAGAAGTAAAACTATTTACAGAGGACATGATGTTATACACAGGAAATCCTAAAGGCACTACCAGAAAACTACTAGAGCTCGTCAGTGAACTCAGTAAAGTTGCTGGATACAAAATTAATATACAGAAGTCTGTTGTATTTCACTATACTAACAGTGAAACATCATCAAGAGAAATTAAGGAAACCATCTCATTTATCATCACATGTAAAAAATGAAATATCTAAGAATAAACTTACATAAGGTGGCAAAATGGAGAAGGCAATGGCACCTCACTCCAGTACTCTTGCCTGGAAAATCCCATGGATGGAGGAGCCTGGTGGGCTGCAGTCCATGGGGTCGCGAAGAGTCGGACACGACTGAGCGACTTCACTTTCACTTTTCACTTTCATGCATTGGAGAAGGAAATGGCAACCCACTCCAGTGTTCTTGCCTGGAGAATCCCAGGGACGGGGGAGCCTGGTGGGCTACCATCTATGGGGTCTCACAGAGTCGGACACGACTGAAGTGACTTAGCAGCAGCAGAAGCAAGGTGGCAAAAGACCTGTACTGCAAAACCTACAAGACACTGATGAAAGAGGGCACAAACAGATGGAAAGATATTCCATGTTCTTGTATTGAAAGTATTACTATTATTAAAATGACTCTACTACCCTAGGCCATCCATAGATTCAATGCAATCTCTGTAAAATTACGTGGCATGTTCCTCAGAAGTAGAACTAGAAAAGTTTTTAAAATTTGTATAAAAATACAAAGACCCTAAACAGCCAAAACAATCTTGAGAAAGAAGAATGAGGCTGGAGGAATTGGGCTTCCTGACTTCAGACTACACTACAAAACTACAATAATCAAAGCACTATGGTACTGGCACAAAAACAGAAATCTAGATCAATGGAACAGGATAGAAAGCCCAAAAATATGCCTATGCACTTCCAGTCAATTAATCTATGACAGAGGAAGCAAGAATCTATGATGAAGAAAAGATAGCCTCTTCAACAAATGATGCAGGGAAAACTGAAAGCGTAAATTTGAGACCAGACAGTATAAAACACTTAGAGGAAAATATAAGGAAAACATTCTTTGACATCAATTGCAGAAATATTTTTTGGCTATGTCTCCTATAGTAATGGAAATAAAAACAAAAATAAACAAATGGGACCTAATTACAGTTAAAAGCTTATTTCCATAGCAAAGGAAATCATAAGTAAAAAAGACACTCTGAGGATTTCAGAATGGGAGAAAATATTTGCAAATGATGTGACAAATAAGGGATTAATTTCTAAAATAAGGAAACAGCTCATACAGCTCATTTTATTTATATATATATATATATATATATATATAAAATCAAAAGTGGGCAGAAGACCTAAATATACAGTTTTCCAAAGAAGACATACAGATGGATGATAAGCATCTGGAGAGATGATCAATATTTCTAATTATTAGAGAAATGCAAATCAAAACTACAGTGAGGTATCACTTCACAGCAGTCAGAACGAATGGCCATTAATAGAAAGTTTACAAATAATAAGTGCTAGAGAGGATGTGGAGAAAATGAACCCTCCTATGCTGTTGTTGGGAATGTCATTGCTGCAGCCACTATGGAGAATGATATGGAGGTTCCTTGAAAAATTAAAAATAGAGTTACCATATGACCCAGCAATTCCATTCCTGGGCATATATCTGGAGAAAACCATAATTCATCTGGATATATGCACCTGATGTTCACTGCGGCACCATTTGCAATTGCCAAGACATGGAAGTAACCTAAATGTTGACTGACAGAAGAATGGATAAAAATATTTGGCGTATATACATGTATATATACAATGGAATATTAGCCATAAAAACAAATGAAATAATGCCTTTTACAGCAACACAGATGCTATAACTGGAACTGCAACTAAGTGAAGTATGCCAAAAACAAACATCATATGCTATCACTTACATGTGAAATTGAAAAAATAATATAAATGAACTTATTTCCAAAACAGAAATAGACTCACAAACATAGAAAACAAACTAATGTTTATCAGAGGGGATAGTGATGGGGGGGAGCGGGGGGTGTGATATATGAGGAATTAACATATGCAAACTACTATGTATAAAAGAGATAAACAAGGACCTACTGTATGGCACATGTTGTAAAAACCTATGATGGAAAGGAATCTGGAAAAAAATAAATATATATACATATAGCTAAATCACTTAACTGTATGCATGATGCTAATATGACATTATAAATTAACCATACTTCAATATTTAAATGGTCAAAAGAAATGCAAAAAAATGACAATAAAATATCTTTAGATGAATGTTTCAAACAGAGTACTTGTGACATGTAATTAAGTAATGAAGCTCAGATGTTTAGAATTTTGTATTGAATTAGAGGTAGGCAAAATGACGTCACCAGGCCTGCACAAAGAAAAGTGACAAGGAGGAAATCATGTAGATAGAATGACTAATGAATTTACTCTTATTTTAAATCGTGACATTATGTCTTGAAAAAAGGTTTTAAAAAAGGCTTGTAGTCATATTGCTTTTTTCGAAAAATGTTATTGATTCTAAGACCTATAACAATTCTCAAATTTTAATGCTCATAAAAATTATTTCTGATGCTGATTAGAACAGCAGGTTTCTTTTGCCCCATCAAAGAGTTATTAAGTGAAGAATCTTAATTTTATGCACAATGAAGTTTTGAGATAAGCTGGCAGAAAGTATCCCCCCTACACGTCCCCCTTTTTCTTCTTATTATTGAATTTGCCTTTACTAAATCTCTAACTAGAATCAAGTCACCTTCCATTTCTGTATTTTTTAATCTCTCAAATTTTATTGAGATAAAATTGACAAATAAAATTGTATATATGTAGATGTGGAAAAAAAAAAAAACCCAGAACATGTTCATATATTCCTCAAATTTAAGTGAAGATTGTCATAAGCAGGTAATTGATGCACCTGGAACATCTTTTTTCTCTTGCTCGTTTTGTAACATAACATTATAAAACATATCCAAGGAATTAGCAATTAGGAAAATTTTAAAGTAATAAATTAAAAAAAATAAATTAGTATTTTAACATGTTTTTATAGCATAAGTAATCAATCAGATACTATTCTCAATGTCACTTACCTCTGGGGTGCTGTGGTGGATCTCTTTGTTGCCACAGCTACCTGGCCACACACATCAGTCATAGCACACGTGACCAAATTAACAATCCCATCCCAGGCAATGACTATAATCCTCATAGAGCATAGAGCAATGACACTGATGCAAGCAAAGTGTGAGAGAAAGATGAGGGATTAGAAAGGAGAAGGATGAAGAGAAACACTAACTACAGACCAAGAAATCAAGGGAGAAATGAAAGGAGTAATGGGAAAATGTCAAGGAAAAGGAGACATGATAAAATAGAAAAAAAAAATGAGAGAATGCGTTGGAATATAAAAAAATTATTCTTCCCCTGAAAAGACAGAGAAGGCAGAGAACACAGACATAGTGGGAAAAGAGAACATAGATACTGAGAGAGAAAGATCAGGGGAAAGCCAATGGCACAGATGGGAGAAGGCACAGGAAGAGAGGAAGTGCCTGAGTGCAGAGGGCAGCCAGGCAGAGGCACAGACTTCTCCCATAACCAATGCAATAGTAAGTTCTCTGAGTTCTGCGACTCTGGGGGTTGTGAGAGTCCAGTGTCTGATTCTGCCTACGCTTCTGGGAGGAGCTATGGAGCAGACTGCATTATCTGCAACCTCTTTTGGTTTCCGTGGTCACTCTGCCCTCTTTGGTGTCTTGTCATACTTGCCCTCAGGCCTCCCCCAAGCACCGGAGGCAGCAGTTTTCAGTCTGGACAGAAACCGTGTAAAGACCTGTTGCTTCCCAGTTTCCTCTTCCATCACTGGAACATTCTGTGCTCGTGTTTAAGAGCCTGGCTTCTTCCAGGTGAGCAGGTGTCCATAGAGCCTGTAAGGCCAAGCTTAGCAGATCCAGACATTCCAGATCTCCTTGTTGAGTCCCAGACTTCATCTACATCTCTATATGCCCAAATCAATTCAAGTTCTTGCTGGACAGAGCCGGTACTTGTATCCATACCATCTCATCTGCCTGGAATGCCTTCCCTGATCATTCATTCAATAGATATTTAATGAGCATTCACTATGTGCCTGGTAATGTGCTAAGTGCGGAGAATAGAGGGAATAAGCAGATACACTTTCCTTCTGGGAGATGATGCCCTCATTGACCTCTCCTCCCACCCCTGAAACCCTGACTATTCCATCAAGTTTCCTCTCCTCAGTAATTTCTCCTCTTTCCTATATCACTTGTTGTTTGGAATTAATAAGATACTGATTACAAGTAATGCCCTGTTGACCAACAGAACATCAAAGGTTCCTAATACAGGGATTTATGAACCTCCAAACTGTATGTACAATCTGGTGTTTATGTGAACAGTCGTAGACAGAAAATCCACAGTTTTCTTATATTCCTTTAAAAAGTAAAGACTCTAAAAAAAAAAGAAAAAGTAAAGACTCTGCTTTTATTTCTGAATTGAAGTTATTTATCTGGTGGAGATATTTACATTTTCAAAAATGGATTTCCCCAACCTTATATTATGTTTACTGAGCATAAAGCCCATAAATGTAGTCCCTGTGTGTATTGCTTATATTACCTATTCACACCTGAGAACATTTAGCATTGGGAAAGGTGGCAGCTGGACAAGTACCATGAGTGTAATTTTCCTGTCCTTAAGGGTGCCCGAGAAGAAATTCTCAACTTTGGGATGAATCAGGAGAAGTTCCTGGAACCCAGGAGGTAATTTTTGATTCTGAAGAATAATTGGAATACCTCAGACTGAGCAGAGGCCAAATATTTCAGGCAGAAGGAAAAGATAGAGCTTGGGGCAGAAAAGAGCAAAAATTGATGGAGGAGGCAAGTTGAGTCCCTTGACTGAGCAGGGGTCCACACAGGGAGACAGTGGAGGGAATCTGCTCATGGATGCCATACTTAGGAGATGGAACTCTGTATTGATACATCACTGAGACATGGTTAAGAAATAGGATCTGGCCAATTATTAGTTTGGGGCAACTGCTCACTGAGCCTTTCATCTCACCTGCAAAGTGAGGACAAGAATAATCACCTTCCAGGGTGGTTATGAAGATTGAGTTTATGTATTCAAAAGCACCAGACAGTTGCCTGATTCACACAGAAAACACTCAACAAGTGGTGGGCATTGTTGGCTGTTGAGCAAAGGAGCACATTTATGCCTGTTCACTAGATGGCAGTGAGACAGGAAGATAGGAGAAGAGAAGACACTACTAATAATCAGCTTGATGGTCCAGGCTGGAGACAGCTCTGGGGTGTGTTACCTGGGACAAGTTCCTTAATCATTCTGTTGCCAAGTTTTATCATCCATTCTGGCAGTGAAAATAAAATAGGATAATGTATGTGAAGTCTCTACTCTATTGCCTGGTTCATTGTAAGTACCCAGCATACAGTGGCAACTATAATCATGTCTCCAGTTTCATCACTTATTGTTCCCTGGACGAAGGTGAAGTGTAAAGAAGGAAAGTCTTTTTTTTTTTTTTTTAAGTGCATGGCAGTGCTGGGAAAAGACAGGTAAAAGCTTGTCTTCAAGAATTGGAAACATAAGCACAAACAGTAGGTAAGTATGAGAGGACTTTATAACCTTCGTAACCTTTCAAAACCTAACAACCAGGTTTCAGAAACACTGTCCCAGTACACTGAAGGGGCCAGTTTCAGGCAGTCTAGCCGTTGTTGCACCTCTTTAGACTTGAAAAGACAAATTGTGCACACACTCCTATAACCTATGATGAGACCCTATGGAAGTAAATTTCTCTTTCTGGGTCTCAGTCTTACACCTGTAAAATGACAAGTTGGATGCAACAATGCTCAGCTCCTTCGTAGTTCTACCCATGGATTAGAGAATTAGGAGGAAAAAATATTTCAAAACAAAATCTGACCACACAAGAGTCTTCTACCTTAAGAGAAATAGTAAGTAGGAGAATGGCAAGGATAGTTGTGAGTTGAAAAAAAAATCTTATGCATTTCATAGAGGTGAAGAATCAATACAAGATGCAGACAGAAGAGCCAGACCTGAAACTATATAATCAATGGCATCAGGAAGGCCTGGAGAATCATGAGGCAGGTTTCACTGGGAGCCCTGTGTCCTGGGTGAACAGATTCCACAACCCAGAGAGGGCTGCTCTGATCAGTCAGTTGGGTCTGCAACAAAGTTCCTCTTAGTGCAGAGAAAACTGTGTATCTCCATCTTCTTGAAGGAAATAGGGCTGAAAGAGAAGCAGAAGGGAACCGTTAAACACAGAGAAGAGGAATTTCCAGGGGAAAGAAAGGCTTATTTGATCAGAACTCTTCTGGAATTTCCTTCTATCTTGCTTGTGAAAGTAGCAATTGACCAAAATGCCTGGGACACTCCCCATCCAGTTATCAGAAAACATTCAATGCTTCCCACCATGACTGTCTGAAGAAATTCAATAAGACTCATTAAAATGAAAATAGAATAGCTCAAAAAAGAAACCCAGAAAATCCTGGAAGAGAGAGATTCATAGTAAAACACTGGCAGAATCTTTAGAAGTTAAGAAAAGTCTTTCAGAAACAAAAATTAGAGAACAGAGAGACCATATAGCCTTCATCCAAAAGGAAAACAGTGGAAGAGGGCTGGACCAGGAGGAGACAGGCTTCTAGCTGGGAGCCAGCACAGAGCCTCTCCTCTGTGAAAAAACCCTTTACTGGGCCAGATTCAGCATCTAGCTCAGGGGTTTTATTCCTTGTCGCTTCTCACTGCCACACATTTTTCTCCCTTAGCTGTGACTAAGGAAAGTTACTTCTGTTCTTACAAGTCCTTAGAGAACCCTTCTCTGCCACATCTCTGTCCCCAGTCTGTTGCAATTAAACCTCTTGGGAAAGGAAGCCTCTTGCAAAGTTCTCTGCTCACCAATAAACAAACTCTTTCCCAGGGGTACTTGGAGAGGAAACTAGGGAGAGATTCTCTGGTTCAGTCCAGGAAAAAGTGTCTCTCCCTGGGCTTAAAACTCAAACAAGAAATGTTGGGTTTTGCTCTGGGTTATGGCTCACAATATGAATGTACAGTAAATACTGTATGTAGGTGAAGACAACAGGGTATCTTCCAGAGTCTTCCAGACTGTTGCCCCTCTGATTTTTTTTTACCTCTTCCTGTTATCTAGGCTATGAGACAAGATGACACTGATGCTTCTAAACTCAGAATTCAGTTACACTGGAATTCAATGAAGTCCTAAGATTCAGCAAACACTTTGCTGGGACAAAGTTCATCTGTCCCTGAACTGACCACTTTTTGCCCACTTTTCCATCAACTCATACCCAGCTGAACTTCTGTCAGACTAAGAAATTTAAAGGTAGCATAGCACAGACACTTGACCTTAAAGTCAGACAGAGCTGAGTGTCAATATTTTTAGACTTCACCTTAGGCAAAGGACCCATCTGAACACCAGTTTTCTCATGTATAAAATGGGAATAATGATTTTCACTACAAAATGCTTGTTGTGAGGCTGAAATTGAAAAGATAACTGAAAGTCATCTCCCCATTATAGTTTCTAAGAATTATAGTTACTAGTATGACTTCCCTCCATTCTCTCTAAAGCTCTCAAAGCAGAGACAAATACAGACTTTACAAAAATAGTTTATAAAGCTTATTAAGCAAATAACAAAGTCACAGGGGGAAAAATGTTGAGGAGAGAAAAGAATCTATTTCCCAGAGTTATCACTTTATAATATTCAAAATATCCAGTTTTAAATGCAAAATCACAAAGCATGAAGAAAACAAGAGGGTAAAATCCACTCACAGAAAACTGAACAGAAGTTGTCCTTGAGAAAGCAAAGATAGAGACATACCAGAAAGGACTTTAAATCAGCAGACTTAAATATTCTGAAAGAGCTAAAGGAAACCATGGACAAAGAGCTACAGAAACTAGAAGAGTTCATGAATAAATAGAAAATATCAATAAGGAGATACAAATTATAAAATGAAATAAATAGAACTTCTGAAGCTGAAATGAAAAACTCACTAGGGGTATCAACAGCAAATTTTAAAAGTCAGAAGCAGAAGAAAAATCAGAGAATCTGATGATACATCAATATAGATTATCAGGTCTAAGAACAAAAATTTTTTTAATGACAGATAATTTTTAAAAAGTCTAAGAGATCTGTGTTATATAATCAAGTATAGCAACATAGCCTTTTGGAAATTCAAGAAAGAGAAGAGACAAAGATGCAGTAAGAATATTTAAAGAAATAATTGTTGAGAACTGTTCAAGTTTGATAAAACACGTGAAAAAACACATGTAAGAAGTTCAATGAACTCCAAGCAGCACAAACACAATAGAGATACTCATACATTATAATGAAATTGTTGGAAGCCAAAGACAAGGAAAGAATCTTGAAAGCAACAAAAGAGAAACAACTCACCATGCACATGAGCTCAATAAGATTAACAACAAATTTCTCAGAATCCTGAGACCATAAGGAAGTACACTGACCACTTAAACAACTGAAATTAAAAAAAAAAAACCATCAACAAAGAATTCTATTTTGAAACATATATACTGCCATATGTAAAATAGTTATCCAGTGGGTATTTGCTGTAAGATACAGAGAACCCAAAGCTGGTGCTCTGTGATAACCTAGAGTGGTGGGATGGGGAGGGAGGTAGGAAGGAGGTTTAAGAGGGAGGGGACATATGTATACCTAAGGCTGATTCGTGTTGATGTATGGCAGAAACCATCACAATATTATAAAGTAATTATCTTCCAATAAAAAATATTAAAAAAAAAGTCCACAGCTAATATCATACTTAAGGTTGAAAGGCTGAAATTTTCCTTCTAAGATGAAGAAAAATACAAAGATGCCAGTTTTCATCACATCTGTTCAACACAGTACTAGATTTAAATATATATTTTTGACTTGAAAAAAAATTTATATCAGGCTAAATTACTCTTCAAATAAAGGAGAAATAATATATTTTTAGCTACACAAAAGCCTTGAGATTACATTATTAGTAGACAAGAAATGTTAAAAGGTGTCATTCAGACTGAAAGGAAAGGCCACTAGGTGGGAATTTGAAGTCATATGAGAAATAGAGAATTCTGGCAAAAGTAACATAAGTATAAAAACTAATATTACTGTATTTTTGGTTTTCAACTTTCCTAAATTATTTAAAATATAAGTATAGTAAGGGAAAATTATAAACCTGTGCTAAACAGTGTGTAAAGATGTAATATTTGTGACAACAGCAAAAGAGAGACAGAGCAGGGTTTTATATATACTAAAAACAAAGTTACCAAATCAAACTAGATTATTATCAATTTAAGATATGAATTGAAAAAAAAAAGATATGAATTGGAATTCCTATGGCAATTGAGAAATAAATTTATGTATAATATACACAAAAGGCAAGGAGAGAATCAAAACAGTACACTAACAAAAAAAATTATATATAAAAGACAGTAATGGAAGAAATGAGAAACTGAACATCTGTAAGACATTTGGAAAATAAATATCAAAATGGCAGAAGTAAGTCTGTCCACACCAGTAATTGCTTTAAATTTCAATGAATTAAACTCTCTTATTTAGAGCAAATATTGGCAGAATAAAACATGATCCAACTATACTATCTTTAAGAGATTCACTTACATTCAAAGACATAGATTAAAATTTTTTAATGGAAAAAGAATATTGCATGCAAATTTATCAAGAAAAAACTGGAGTGGAAATACTAATATCAGAACAAGTATAGTTTAAAAAAACTGTTACAGAGGAGAAGGTGAAGATGTTGGAATAGGAGGAAACCCCAATGAAAATATCAAAAATACATCTCATGTGGAACAGTTCTCACGAAAAGTAACTGGAGACTGGCAGAAAGACTTCTGCACAACCAAGGTTGTAAGATGATCCACAGAAAATCAGGTAGGAACGGAAAAGAATCAGTCAGATCTGGCCTGTGAACCTGGGAGGGGACTTAGAGGAAAAGAGAGATTATAGAGTGGAGATCTTCCTGTGGTAGTGAGATCTGAACCAGATATTGGGTGTACCAGCCCTGGGAACCAACAGAGGGAAGATGAGTCCCTTTGGTGGGTTGGAGGGCCAGTGGGACTAATAGGAAGTCTGTGGGAAGTTTGGACTTGGCTCGGGAGGAGTGCACTTGCTCCCTAAGCAGGGCAGAGAAGGCAGGTTGACACCTGCATGAGTGGCTGGCCAACTCCCTATGACTACTCTAGTGGGCTTCCCTGCCAAGGGAACACTCCAGCTCTGCTCGGAAGCTCAGATATGAGACGCACAGGAGGCTCAGATCCTAAGTGGCATCTGAGCAGAACAGAGGTAGCCATTACCAGCACTTACATAGGCAGCTCATTAAAAGCAGCTCTGATCTCTCCTAGCAACCATACCACCACAGCTGGTGCCCCTACTTATACCAAGAGTCCATACAGGCCTCACATACTTGAAAGAGCAGCTCAGCACCAGGGCAAGAGCAGCAGAGTCTAAGAAAAGAGCCAGCTGTGAGAGACAAATGAGGCTCAGGCCCAAAGTGCTATCTGAACAAGGTAGGGGCAGTGAATACAGGTGCTTACACAGGCAGGGCATCAGAAGCACTCATATCTCTGACCCCAGATGGACTATCACAGCCCATGCTCCAGACCACACCAGCTACACTGGCCCCAGCACTACTAATCTCTGGGGAAAGGAATCTGTGCTGAGAGGGTTGAGAGCACCACTTACAAGAAATGAAGCCAGCTTAGGCGCAGCCTTCAGAGTTTCTGCTCTAGCAACTTCAGACCTCCCTCCAACCCTGATAGGGAAGTGACAGCCACTGAGAAGATGGGAAGCTCTGAAACACCTAGCTCAGGCCCTGGCCCCATGTCTCCATATCAACCTCCTATCAAGATGAAAACTGCCTGAGGAAAAAGGTGAATTCTGTTCTTGTCAAATCCAGCTCTCCTACCAAAGTCATGGGGCATACTGTGTAGGGATGCTCCCACACAAGGACATCACTTTAAGATTGCAATAGGTAACTGTTTTACCTAATTTCATAGAAGCAAAGACAGTGACGCAAAAGGAGAAGATGGTATTATTCAATTACAAGAGAAAGAGAGAAGAGAGATTAAGATGGCAAAATAGAAGGACGTGGATGGGAGGCAGGAGGGAGGCTCCAGAGGCAGGGGATAAATATATAATTATGGTTGTTTCACGTTATTGTATGGCAGAAACCAATACATCATTGTAAAGCAATTATTCTCTAATAAAAAAAAAGAAGGATGTGGAGACCACCTCCTCCCACAAATGCATAGATTACATCTATGTGTGGAACAATTCGCAGAGTACCCACTGAACACTGGCAGAAGGTCTCATACAACCAAAATTACAAGAAAGGTAACCATGTACTGAGTAGGATTAAAGGGAATCTAGATGGAACTTGGGCCCCTGAAGGGGGACTTTGAAAGAAGAAAGGATCCTTCACCTTAGGAATCCCCTTCACTGGCTAAAAGTTCAGCTAGAACAGACAGGGAGTTTCAGAGGCTCAGAGGACAGTGCAGCAGCTGAATTGTGGCAGATAGAACATATGGCAACCAGTGTAGACAGTCCTGGCCACTTTGCTGCACTACTAAGCTCAAGAGTGTGGTCCTGGCCACAACTGGGGATGTGCTCTGATCTACCATAGAAGCCTCATTGTTAACATGTACATGAAGAGAGGTGCAGGGTCCCATCATATCAGCCTTATTCCCAGTGTGCTCACAGCAAGCGTGGCTCTGCCTCTACAAGCTCTGGGAATGCACCTGCAGATTTCCCTCCTTCAGAGGCAGGGCTTAAATCTGAGCCATGTTCTGGCAGCCATGCAACTTTGATGGATTTATGCTGCCAGCAGCTTCGTAAGCTAGGCACTTCAGGACCTCCCAGCAGGAGCTCCTATGGCTGGAGCTGATCTGACATTAGCAGTGGTGAGTTTTGTATGTGCATGCATGTAGAGGTGGGGCAGGCATCTGGGCTGATTCCATAGCTCCTATGGCAGGTCCATATGCAAGAATATTGTCCTGGTGCCTAACTTTGGCAGATCACCAGTGACTTTGTAGACACAGCACCTACGGGACACTCAGGCTGCTTGTCAGCATTCCCATGGTTGAGATGGGGCTGAGGGCAGTGACAACAATATGCTTGTGAGCACACACAAAAGGTGACAGGCAGTGCCTTAGGATGAACTATCTGGTGGATAGCTCCTGCAGAACAATATTCCACGGCTCTTCTCTCAGTTAAAGTGCTCAAGTCCCACCTACCTCACACTGCAGCTTAGAACTGGATCAAGGAGCTTCTACTCCAACTACTGGGGAGTAGATCCAACCCCCAACAGGGCTGTGACAACCACAGAGCAAAGAGGAAACCCCACTCAACATCCATTGTGGCACCAATCTCGACATCAGTCACAACCCTATCAAAAGGATGCTTCTAGAGAAGGGAATGGCAACCTACTCCTGTAGAGTTGCCTGGAGAATCCCTTGGACGGAGGAGCCTGGCAGGCTACAGTCCATGTGATCACAAAGAATCCAATATGACTGAAAGGACTGAGCATGCATGTGTGGCATCAAGAGGATGAAGGCCTGCACACACTGAGGAAAGACAGATAAGCATCCATACTAAAAATCAGCCCTCACACCAAAAATTTTAGACTAATACAGGCTACAGAGGGTTGATCCCACATAAAAACAATCCTTTAAGGCCAGAGTAGATAACTGTTTCTCCTAAATTCAAAGAGTCAGAGAAATACAAGTAAAATAAAGAAGCAGAGGAACCATTCCCGATTAAAAGAACAAGGGAATTCCCTTGAAAGAACAAAAACTGAAACAGACCTCTCCAGTCTACTAGACCCTGAGCTCAAAAAGGAGGTAATAAAAATACTAAAGACATTAAGAAAGCTATCAATAACAAAGAACCAGAAACTAAAAATTTTTTAAAAAGGGCCAATCAAAATTAGAAAACTAGTGTTTCCTTAGTGGTTTGGTGGTTAAGACTCTGTACTTCCAATGTAAAGGGTGCAGGTTCAATCCCTGGCCAGGAAACTAATATCCCACATGCTGTGAAAATGTGTGGCCCCTTCCAAAAAAATTAGAAAACTAGTTTTCTGGATGAAAGCCACGCTAAGGGCAATAAATAGTAAATTACATAATGCAGAAGGAAAATTAAGTCATCCGGAAGATTGATTAATGAAAATCACCCAACCAGAACAATAGAGAGACAAAAATAAAATAAAATAAAATAAAAAGATGAAGAAAGCAACCTAAGAGATCTATGGGATAACATAAAGCAAGTCAATTTACATATAATAGGTATCCCAGAAAGAGAAGAGGATTGAAACTGCATTTGAAGAAATTATGGTTGAAAATTTCCCAGACCTAAAGAATGAACCAGATACTCAGGTACAAGAAAAATGAAAGACCTCAAACAAGGTGAATCCAAACAGACCCACATCAAAACATTCCTATTGAGATGGCAAAAGTTAAAGAGAGGATTCTGATGGTAGCAAGAGAAAAAAAGTTAGTTACAAGGGAATCCCACCAAAACTAAGCTGATTTCTTTATAGAAGTCTTGCAGTCCAGAAAGCAGTAGCAAAATATACTCAGAGTTCTGAAAGGGAAATACCTACAACCTAGGATACTCTACCCAGCAAGATTACATTTAGAACAGGAGAGATAAAGAATTTTCCAGGCAATCAAAAATTAAAAGAATACAGCAACATAAACCTATCCTAAAAGAAATATTGAAAAATCTTCTCTAAATAAAAAATTAGCAAGAATCTATAAGAAAGAAAAAAAATCACATTAAGAAAGCAAATCATTTAAATAAGCCAGTACATAGGTTTAAAAAAAATAAAAACTGGAAAGCAATTGTAACTATAATGAACAGCAAAAGGATAACCATGAAGATGTAAAAGAGTACTAAAAAATTTTAAATGTGGAAAATGAGAGTAAGAAAACATAGATTATGTTTTAGAATGTGTTTGAGTTTATACAGACTACCTGCATAAAGCAAGTAGACATAGTAGTGAGTTAACATACTGGAAAAGCAGGATAACTACAAGTCAAAAACATATGATAGGATCACAAAAACCAAAGAGAACTCAAGCGTAAAACAAAGGAAAGACATAAAACCACAAAAGAAAAAAAGGAGAAATACAAAATCAACTGAAAAACAAGATTTAAACTGGCAATAAATACATATCTATCCATAATTACTTTAAATGTCAATGGACTAAACCCTCCAATCAAAAGACATAGGGTGGCAAATTGGACAATGAAACAAAAGCTTACAAAATGCTTTTACAATAAGAGACCCACTTTAGGGTGAAGGACACATTTGGATTGAAAGTAAGAGGATGAAAAAAGGTATTTCATACAAACAGAAATGACAAGAAAGTGGGGTTACCAATACTCATCAGACAAAATAGACTCTAAAACAAAGGCCATAAAGAATGATAAACAAGGACACCATATACTAACAACAACAAAAAAAAACTCAATACAAAAAGAAGATATTATATTCATTAACATATATACACCTAATAAAGGAGCACCTAAATACATAAAACAAGCACTAGCAGACATAAAGTGAGAAACTGACAGGAACACAATAACAGCAGGAGATTTTAACAGCCCACTGACATCAATGAACAAATCTTCCAGATAGAAGATCAATAAGGCAATAGAGATTCTAAATGAAATAATACAACACATGGAGACTAAGCAAAATGATACTAAAAATATCAATGGGTAAATGATGAAATCAAAGAGGAAATTTTAAACTATCTTGAGACAAATGACAATGAAAACACAAATCTACAAAATCTATTAGATGCAGCAAAAATAGTTCTAAGTAGGAAATTCCTAGCAACACAGGCCTTCCTGAAAAAAATAAGAAACATCTCAAATGAATAACCTAAATTACCACCTAGAAGAATTAGAAAAGAACAAACAAAGCCTAAACTCAACAGAAGGAGAGACATAATGAAGATCATAGAGGAAATAAATAGAGATTTTAAAACTAGAAAAATCAATAAAACCAAGAGGTAGTATTTTGAAAGGATAAACAATATCAACAAACCTCTGGCCATGTTCCCCAAAAGAAAAGAGAGAGGACTCAAACACAATAAGAAACAAATAAGGAGAAATAAAAACTTACACTTTAGAGATTTAAAAATACCATGAGGACACTATGAAGAATTATATGCCAACAAATTGGACAACCTAGAAGAAATAAACAAGTATCTGGAAACATTGTTGCTGCTCAGTCAGTATGTCTGATTTATTGTGACTCCATGGACTATAGCATACCAGGCTTCTCTGTCCACTGTCTCCTAAAGTTTGCTCAAATTCATGTCCATTGAGTCAGTGATGACATCCAACCATCTCATCCTCTGTTGCCTCCTTCTCCTCCTGCCCTCAATCTTTGCCAGCATCAGAGTCTTTTCCAGTGAATCAGCTGTTTACATCAGGTGGCCAAACACTGGAGCTTCAGCTTCAGCATCAATCCTTCCATTAAATATTCAGAGTTGATTTCCTTTAGGATTGACTGGTTTGATCTCCTTGCTGTCCAAGGGACTCTCAAGAGTCTTCTCTAGCACCACAGTTCAAAAGCATCAATTCTTCAGCACTCAGCAGCCAGATATGTGTACCCCATCCACACTGATAAGTCATGAGATTCAGGCAGCACACCAAGGAGAACCATGAACTTGGGCAGCTCTCCTCAGCTTTCTGTAATTCTTGAAGGGACACAGGTAAGAGTGGTCTCACACCCAGTCTCCCAGCAGCTGAGGGATTAAGGGTCTGTGTCTTGTGTACTATGTAACCATAGAGGCTTGGACTTCCTCCCACATTGCCCATACTCAGCATGGATAGGATAGAGTGAACTGATGTGCTAATCTGGTTATTTCTGGTCAGAAACTAACTTTAATTTTCAGTAGGACATATTCGTACTTCCTTCAATTAACTACATTTGAGTAAGCCAGGTTCCCAGGGCCCAGAGCTGTATAAGCGGTGGCAGTGCCATGCTATTCCTGTCTCCCACCACATGGACCCCTCCCCAGGAGTTTCTTGAGAGCACCAGCCACTTCCTTGTTCCTCAGGCTGTAGATGAGTGGGTTGAGCATAGGGGTAATCATGGTATAGAAGGCTGAGACCACCTTGTCCTGCTTGGAGGAGTGGTAGGTCTGGGGCCACATGTAAGCAATCATGGCAGCCCCGTAGAAGAGAGATACGACTGCCATGTGGGAGGAACAGGTAGCAAAGGCCTTTCTCCGACCTTCAGCAGAATGCATGCGGAGCACAGTTATCAGGATCAACAGGTAAGAGATGGAGATGACAGAGAAGGGCAGGAGTAGCATAATGACACAGCACACATAGATCATCGTCTGATAGAGAGAAGTGTCAGCACAGGCCAGCTTAAGCACTGCAGGGATGTCACAGAAGAAGTGGTCGATCTCCTGAGAGCCACAGTAGGGAAAGCTCAGGGTATAGATGGCCTGAATTAACCCATCCACCAGACCAGAGAGCCAGCACAATGCCACCATGAGCCAGCAGACATGGCGGCTCATGACCACTGAGTACCTCAGTGGGTTGCTGATGGCCACATAGCGATCATAGGCCATGAAAGCCAGCAGGAAGCACTCATCCCCCAGGAGGGTGACAAAGAACAGGATCTGGAGCCCGCAGCCTGTGAAGGAGATGGAGCCATGGCCCAAGAGGTAGTCAATGGCCATGCGTGGTACAATGGTGGAGATGAGCATGAGGTCCATGAGTGACAGCCAGCTGAGGAAGAAGTACATGGGACTGTGTAGACGGGAGTCAGTGTTGATGAGGAGGATCATGAGCCCGTTGCCAGAGAGGGCCACCAGAAACATGACCATGATGGTGGAGAAGAGGAGGAGGTGCAGCGGTGTGTGGTTGAAGAGGCCCAGGAGGATGAAGTGGGAGATGTGAGTCTGATTTTTCACCAAGGCCATTGTTCCTGAGAAGTACACGCCAGCAGATGGTTCAGATCTGGAATCAGGTGGTTTATGTTTAGTGCAACATTACTGAAGTCATTGCAACTTTTTCCAATATGTTGCCCTCTTCAAATGTTATTTGGTTTAGAACAAAAGGCATGTCCTCTTAAGAGAAATAATCTGTAACAAAGATACAGGCTGTTGTTGCTGATGCTGCTTTAAATCTAGGACTTGCTGCATCTCATTGAGAAGCACATATCAAGCTATTATTGCTAAAGTGGGCACTGATTTTGCCTCTATTAGAACGAGTCTGTCTCCAGTCTATACAGCTGCTTCTCCTACCAAGCTCTAGGCCAGCCTTATTCAAAGATTTTCCTTTTCAGGTAAATGTACTAAAGCAGCAAAGGTATTTACCATCTCTGTGAACTGAGTATTTACATAACCCATTTTCTCATATTAATTTGAGATAACAGCTATCTTATAAAGTGATATTAAAGACTGAAGGTGAGAGCATAAGCTATTCCCAGTCGGACAGAAATAATGACAGCTCACATTACTCGAGCATTTCTCACATGCCAGGCACCACTATGCCCACTCTCTCACATCCTCATAACTGCCTGGAAAGACTGATTATTATCACTGTTAATAAGAGGGGAAACTGAGACAGAGGGAGATTATTTTTCAGATATGGAAGCATAAAGTATTTCTTAAGAAGCTAGTAAATGAAAAACTGGAGGCAACCTAAAAACTCAACACAAAGTAAATTATAAAATAATAAAATATGTTGCCAGTGGAATACTTATGACATTTTAATAGATACTGAGCCAAAAAATATAGCAACTAGTCTTTTTAAGTATTTCAAAAAACTGTGAAAAATATGCCAATATATTTAAGCACATGGTTCCATCTAGGTAGCAGAGTTGAGTGTTATCTCTCTCCAACAGTGTATTTTATACATCTTCTATTAGGAATATGGAAATATAATTTTAAATTAACATTATACTATGTATAATATCAACATACAAAAATCTGAATCTTCCTCATACATCCACTAAATAAACAACTTATATAATTGCAATAAAAACCGTGAAGTGCCTAGGAAAGAAGCCTAATGCTAAAAATTATAAAGCATAATTGAAAGACAGTAAAGAAGGCCTGAAAAGGGCTATGCATATTTTTTGAGCCATAAGCTCAAGAGTGTAAGGATGTAAATTCTCCACAAAATTAATCTATAATTTCTTTGAGATCCCAATTAATTCCCAAAAGGACTCTTGCATTTTGGATAGGACCATTTAGAGGTAGAATTCTCTCAAAAGTCACTCAAAATCAGTAATGAGATCAAGAGCAAGAACACAGTATATGTTGAATAAAGTTAGGCTAGCTAAAAGTAGAACCCACAAAATAAAATTTGAAGGGACAACAAAAGCAGTAAAAAACTGAGCAAAGAAAGGGAAAAAAGTGGAAAAAAGACACCTGTGAGCATAAACCACAAAGTAACCTCTCCAAAGATAGGAATAAACCCAAAACTACCAGTTTCAGCCAGCAGAAGCTGGAAAGTGGTAAAAGAATTCTAAAGATAGTAGTTTATCCCAAGGAGCAGAGGAGAAGGATTTGAGCAATTCATGAGATAAGTTGTATTTGCAGGAACAGTTCAGTATTGGTGATAGGGGGAAAAGATAGGATGTACATTAGGAGTAGCCATTCTCCATCCCAGTAGCTCAAGGAAAACTAAATAGTATCCTCAAAACCTAGTCTAGCAATCCATGATATACTAACAACTCAACTTCTGGATTAAAATGGCAAACTGAACACACCTAATACCTGCTTCCTGAAAAAAGCCACTAGAAAGACAGCTGCTGCTGCTGCTAAGTCACTTCAGTCATGTCTGACTCTGTGCAACCACATAGACGGCAGCCCAACAGGCTCCGCCGTCCCTGGGATTCTCCAGGCAAGAACACTGGAGTGGGTTGCCATTTCCTTCTCCAATGCATGAAAGTGAAAGGTGAAAGTGAAGTCGCTCAGTCATGTCCAACTCTTCGCAAACACATGGACTGCAGCCTACCAGGCTCCCTGCCCATGAGATTTTCCAGGCAAGAGTACTGGAGTGGGAGAAAGACAGCAGTCACAGGTAAAAAGAACTAAGTACCTATCAAGAGGAAAAATTGAATAAACTGAAATAATATGCAAATGAGATTGCTTTTTGTATGTTTATGTAGAATTGTCCCCAAATTATATGGTTCAATGTAAAAGGGACATTATGGAAGAATGTATACAGTAAAATTGAACATATAAGGCATTATATTACTTATTTTATATTATGTGATATAATGTTTGTAAGCATCATATTACAATTATACTATATTATATTGCATACATTTCAGAGAGTATTACTTAATATTATATTTTACTCATATGTGTGTAAAAAGAAATGAATATGTTTCTGTGTACATTTATTTATGTAAATGTCAAAATCTCTGAAAGAAATCTCTGAAAGTAACACCATCAATTATTAGTTTTTTCAGTTAAGAGCTCACTGAATCTTTCATCTCATCTGCAAAATGAGGGCAAGAATAGTTTAGGAAGACTGAGTTCATGTGTTCAAAAGCACCAGACACTTGCCTTTTTCACACAGAAAATGATCAAAAAATGGTGGGTACTGTTGTTGAGCAGAGGAGTAGGGCTAAGCCTGTTCACTGAATGACAGAGAAACAAGGAGACATGATAAGGGGAGAAACTACTAGTAAGAAGCTGTGATGGTTCAAGCAAGAGATGGCCACTGGCTGTGTTATGTTGGGCAGGTTACCTAATCATTGTGATCCTCAGTTTTATCATCCATTCTGTCAGTGAGAATAAAATGAATTATGTATATAAAGCCTCTACTCTTGTGTCTGGTGCATCGTAGGCACCCAATACACATGGGCAGGAACATAATGATGTCTACAATTTCTATTACTTATTATGCTCTGGACAAGATGGTAGCAAGAGAAATGTAAGGAAGGAAAATATTTTTAAGTGCATTGCATTAGAGTTTGAATTTCCATCTTAATAGGAAACTTGGCCACTGTTTAATCAGGCTCAACAGATGCATCAATGACTTTCAATAAATGCCTTGGGAAAACTAATCTTTACTGACAAACATGGCCCCGCTCCAATGTAGTGTAATCCCTTGGTACCAACTGTAAAGAAAAAATTTTTCAACAAAGCCTTACCAGATAGCTATTGCAGATATAGTCTCAGCCAGGCAAAGCAGGAGATATTTTAGTGTAGAAAGGCAATTCTGCATCCCTCAGATAAGGCTTGCAGAGCCCAAGGTTGTGCATAAATGACTCCTGCAGGGATGCACCTAGGAATTTTCTCAGAGAGTCTGGAAGCAGAATGAGAAGTCAAACCTATGGTAGAACTTTCTCAAAGAGAAGGAAGCTACAGTGCAGAAAGAGAAGGGAGCAAACACACCAAAATATTTCTCCAAATAAGAGCAGAGTTCTGGCTTCTTCAAGTAGAAGAGGAACAGGAGAGATCATCCAATAGAAAAAAAAAAATTATGTGGTTTTAGGGAAAGACAAGCAAAAACTTGTTTCCATGAGTTTCAAACATAAGCACAAATGGTAGATAAGTGTGAGAGGACTTTACCATAATCTTTCAAAATCTAACAAACAGGTATCAGAGACACTCTCCCAGTACCTTGAAGGGGCCAGTTTCAGATGGTCTAGCCATGTTGCATTTCATTAAACTTGAATAGACAAACCACGTATACCATTGTAAAACTGGTCATGAGACCATAGGGATGAAATTTCCCTTCTCCTAGGTCTCAGTCCTGAGCTTTAAAATGAAATACTGGATCAAGCAACTCTCGGGTTTTCTCTAGTTCTACCCATGGAGTAAAGAATTAGGAGAAAAATCATTTCAGAAAACAAAATCTAACCACACAAGAGTTTTAAAATTTAAGATAAATAGTAATCAGCAGAATGTCAGGGATAGTTGTCAGATGAAAAATCATTTTAAGCATTTCATAGCAGAGAGGTAAAGTATAAGACACAGAGAGGAAGAGCCTTACCCCAAACCATGTAATCAGGAAGGCCTGGAGAGTCATGAGGTAGATTCCATTGGGAGCTCTTGCCCTAAGTTAATAGATTCCATGACCCAAGAAGAACTGATCAGATCACTCAGCTGGATCTACAATGGGGTCTCTCTAACTACAGAGAAAACTACACATCTCCATCTTCTTGAAACAGAAGCCGAAGGGAAGTATTAAACATCGAGAAGAGAAATTTCCAGGGAAAAGAAAGGCTTGTTTAGTCAGAACGCCTATAGAATTTCCTCCTAACTTGTGAAAATATCAGTTGACCAAGATGTCTGGAAGGCTTCCCATCCATAAACAAGAACTATCCATTGTCTCCCACCTTGGCTGTGGAAAGATTTTGAAGAAATGCATTAAGACTGGTTGAAATGGGAAGAGAAAGTTCAGAAAGAAGGAACCCCAAAATCCTGGAAAAGAGTGTTTCATGCTAAAAACCCGTTAGAACCTTTAGTGGTCAAGAAAAACCCATTTGGAAAGAAAACTTAGAGCACATAAGAGACCATACAACCCTCATGCAAAAGCAAAGACCATGGAAGAGGGTGAGACAAGGAGGGAAGGGGCTTCTATCTTGGAGTCAGCAGAGTTGATCACCTGTGGAGAAACACTTGTTGGCCAGATTTAGCATCCAGCTGAGAGGTTTTATTCTTTGTCACTTCTCACTGAGACTCATTGTTTTCCCTTCTACTGTGACTAAAGAAAGCTACTTATGTTCTTACAAGCCCTTAGAGAACCCTCCTCTGCAACATCTCTTTCCCCAGTCTGTTACTATTAAACCTTTTGGGAAAGGAAACCTCTTGCAGAGTTTTCTGCTCATCTCAATTCACCAGTAAACAAACTCTCTTTCAGGGAAACATTGAGAGGAAAACTGGGGAGATAGTCTATGGATCAATCTGGGAAGAACTGACTCTCCTTCCATTCCAAAATGGAATGGGAAATACTGACTTTTGTTCTGGGATATGACCTACATTGTAAGTAGTCACTAAATATTGGATGTAGGTGAAGCCAATAAAATATCTTCCAGAGTTTTCTAGACTTTTGTCCCTCTGGTTCCTTCTGCCCTTCCTGTTAAGCTATAAGATGTTCCCATCCAATATCACACTGACCTTTCTAATCTCAGAGCTCAATTCCACTGGAATTTTTCAAGTCAAAAATTCAGCAAATACTCTGCTATGAAAAACACATCACCTCTCTAAACTGACCACGTCTTTCTCACTTTTCCATCAGCTCTGACCTAGTTGGGTTTCTGTCATACTAAGAAATTTACAGAAGTAAACATAGCATAGCACAAACGCTTGACATTGAAGTTATATAGAGCTGAGTGTCAATATTTTTAGGCATCATTTTGAGCTAGGAACCTACCTGAACCTACTTATTCATTTGTAAAATGGGAGCAATAATTTTTCATCACAAAACATTTGTTGCATGAATTAAATTGATAGACAACTTTAAGTCATCTCCCTGTTATAAGGTTGTAAGAATTGTAGTTACTAGTATAACTTACCTCCATTCTCTCTAAAGCCACAAAACTGTGACAGAAACACAGACTTTACAAATATAATATAAAGATCATTAAACAAATATCCAACATCTATAGCAAGCAACAGAACAAATGCCAAGAAGGGGAGGATATTTAATTTCCAAGGTTACCACATCATAATATTGAAGATTATCCAGTTTTCAATGAAAAAATAACAAAGCATGAAGAAAGTAAAAAATTATAATTCATCCACAGAAGAAATAAATAAAAACTGTCCTTGAGAAAGCAAAGACTTTAGAACTACTGGACAAAAACTTTAAGTCAACTTTCTTAAATATTCTCAAAAAGCTAATGTACAATGAGATACAGAAACTAAGAAAGCAATACATGAATAAAAAGAGAATATCAATAAATGTATATACAAACAGAAATTCTAGAGCTGAAAAGTACAATAACTGAAGTGAAACACTCACTGTTGGAGTCAACTGCTTATTTAAGAAGGCAAAATTAAAAACAGAAAAGTTGACAATAGGTCAGATCAGATTGTCAGGACTAAGAAGCAGAAAGGAAAAAGAAAGAATTAAGAGCAATGAAAAGAGCTTGAGACTTGTGGATAACATCAGCATGGCTTCACAGACATTTGGAAATTCAAGGAAAAAAAAGGAGACAAAGATATATTAAGAATATTTAAAAATGTAATTGTTGAAAACTGTTCAAGTTTTATAAAAGACATAGTCAACACATTTAGAAGTTTAATAAACTCAATAAGCATGAACACAAAAGATATCATTATAGAGACACATTATAAAGAAATAGTTGGTAACCAAAGAAAGAGAATTCTGAAAGCAGGATCAGAGAAAAAACTTATCACATACATGGGCTCAATAGGATATATAGCAGTTTTCTCATTAGACACTTCAGACAAGAAGGGTGAGAACTGACCATTTAAACCACTGAAGGAAAAGACTGCCAACCAAGAATTATATATCTGGCAAAACTATCCTTCAAAGTGAAGGAGAGATAAAATATTTCTAGACAAGCAAAACCCAAGGGAATACACTGTTATTATACCTTCTTTACAAGAAATACTAACGGGTATTATTCAGGCTGAAATAAAGGGCCACTAGACAGGAACTTGAAGCCATATGAGAAACAACAAACTCTGATAAAAGTAGCAAAGGTAAATATGTACAAATCAGTATTATTGTATTTTTGGTTTGTAACTCTTATTTCCCACATTATTTAAAAGGTAAACAGTAATTATAAACTTGTGCTAATTGTCACACAATGTATAAAGATGCAATATTTGTGACCACAAAAGGAGATGGAGCTATATAGAAACAGGGCTTTTGTATGTAATAAATCATAGTTGTATTAAGTCAAACAAGATTTTTACAAATTTAAGTTATGAATTGTTATTCTTAAGGCAAATAATGAGAAATTTATTTAAAATATTCACAAAAGGAAATGAGAAGTGAATCAAAACAGTAACAAAGAGAGTCAATTATACCTAAGGGGAAAAAAAAGCAGTAGTGGAAAAAATTTTAAAGTATAAGACAAATAAAAAATAAATATCAAAGTGGCAAAGTAAGTTTTGAACTCACTGTCCATACCAGTAACTGCTTAAATTTCTATGAATTAAACTCCCCAATTTTAAAGCAAAGATTAACAGAATAAAATTTTAAAACATGATCCAACTACATGTTATCTATGAGGTCACATAGATTCAAAGACATAAATAGTTTTCAATTTGTTATGGAAAAAGAATGCTCCATGCAAATATACAAAGAAAAAGCTAAAAGTGATGATAGTAATTTCAGAAAAGGTATAGTTTTAAAAACTATTATATAGCAGATCAACATGGTGGAGTAGAATATGAAAACATAAAAAATATATCTACATATGGAACAATTCTCATCAAAATCTAACTAAACACTGGCAGAAAATCTCTTGCACAACTGAAACTGTAAGAAAGATCCAAGGAATTGGGTAGGAAGGAAACAGAAGAGATAAGGTTAAGAGCTGTGCCCCTAAGAGGAGACTTAAAGGAAAAGGGAGATTAATTGGGTTGAATGAAATTCTACAATTTTTAACAATATGCTTAGCCCAGGGAATATCATGCTTAAGGAAGTAAGGCAAACATGAAAAAAGAAAGAGAGACTATATGACATCACTTACAAGTAGAATCTGAAAAATATTACAAATAAAATTATTTATTAATACAAAAAAAAAAGTTCACAGACATGGAAAAGAAAGTTATGGATACCAAATGAGATAGGGGATAGAAATTGGAAGTACAAGATAATTTTATAAAGTAATTAAAATTAATTTAAAAAAGAAATAAGAATTCAAAGCATTAGAAACATGAATGTTGACTAAAATTGGGGAAAGCATAGATTAAAAAAGCAAAGTGAAAATGTCTGACTGTTTGTGACAACCAGGCTCCTCTGTCTATGGAGTTCTCCAGGCAAGAATACTGGAGCAGGTATCTATTTCCTTATCTAGGGGATCTTCCTGACCCAAGGATAGAACTCAGGTCTCTTGCATTGCAGGCAGATTCTTTATTGTCTGAGCCACCAGGGAAGTGCTAAGAATAGTAATTTATCAAATAACTCCAGAATACAAGAAATAACCAGACAGAAATGAAAATATAATAACTGAAATGACAAATACACTAGAATGAATCCAGAGCAAACTAGGTGATACAGGGGAAAAAAAAACATTGGGTCCCAAAGAAGACCCCAAACAGACCACACCAAAATATATCATAATTAAAACTGGCAAAAGTTAAGTTAAAGAGACAGTCCTAAAAACAGCAAGAGAGATACAAATACTCATATATAAGGGAATATATGGCATTCACTTGATTTCTCTACAGAAACTTTACTGACCAGAAACAAGGCGCAAGATACATTCAAGGTGCTGAAAGGTGAAAAACATGCAACCCAGATATTCTCCCTAGTAAGATTATTATTTACATTCCAAATACATAGGTTTTTTAAAAGTATCTTTGATATTAATTTCTCATTTTGATATTAATTTCCCTTTTAAATGCTTTCTTCTCTTCAATCACCCTCTGTGTTTTTTCAGTCTTTTAGCTTTAATGGCTAAGTCAAAGATCTCTCTTAGTAAACATCATATCACACTTGAAAATATATGGGTTACTTTCAAATATCTTTACTGATTTCTAATATGATTTCACAGTGGGAACAGACTCTGTATAATTTCAATATCTTTAGACCATGAAGTTTTTGCACCTTGTTTCATGTCCCTTGATATGTTCCAGCATCTCCTGTTTCATGGTCTATGAGAAATTGAATAGAATTTGTATCCTGCTATTGTATGAAAGTTTTATAAGTCTTAATTATGTTCAATTGGTTCATAGTGATTTTCAGATCTACTATATTGTTCTATTTGTCTGTGTGTCCATTCTATTAATTTTTGAGAGTTCGATATTGAAACTACAACAGAATCTTAATTCATTTACTTTAAAAAAATAGTCATATATAGTAGAACTAAATGTAACTTTTTTCTATATTTTGCAAGACTCTTGTAAATGTGCTATCATACTTTCAAAATTTTAAAAGATTATTTTTAATAATAGAGAGATAAAGAACTTCTCAGAAAAGCAAAAATGAGTTCATCAATACTAAACTTATCTCACAAAAATGTTAAATTGTCTTCTCTAAGTGAAAGGAAAAGGTTACACAAGAAATAAGAAGTTATGGGACAAGAAAATCTCACAGGTAACAGCAAATATATAGTAAACACAGGAGATCAACTATTTAAATAAGATGGTATAAAGGTTAAAAGACAAAAATTATAAAATCAACTAGCATACAATAAGCAGTTAAGGGATAGTAATGAAGATGTAAAATGGAGTGAAATAACAGAGAACTTTTAGGGTTGTGTTTGACCTAAATGACTGTCAACATGAAACAAACAGTTAAAACACAAAATGGGAAGAGACTAAAAGAAAAATAATAGAGAAAAGCTACAAATTACAATCAGAAAATAAGTGACGGAATGGAAACAAGTACATGCCTATCAAATCCCTTTAAGTGTAAGCAAACTAAAAACTCCAATCAGAAGACACAGGATAACTGGTGAAATAAAAACAATATGCTGCCTACGAGAGATTTGCTTCAGAACTAAAGACACAAAAAGACTGAAAGTGAGAGGATGGAAAGAAGATATTATATGCAAATGGAATGGAAAAGACAGTTGGGGTAGCATTATACAGTTCAGACACAGTACACTTAAAAAAAACCCACTATACTATGGAAGACTTTCAAGATGGTGGAGTAAGACAAGGAAATTTCCTTCCTCCCCTAAAATACATCAAAAATATATCTGTATATGGAACAACTCCTATGAAACACCTTATGAAAGCTGGCAGAAGACCCCAGACTTCAAAGCATCAGTTCTTCAGTGCTCTGCCTTCTTTATGGTCCAGCTCTCATAACCATACATGACTACTGGAAAGACCATAGCCTTAACTATATGGACCTTTGTTGGCAAAGTGATGTCTTTGCTTTTTAACACACTGTCTAGGTTTGTCATAGCTTTCCTGCCAAGAAGCAATTGTCTTCTAATTGCATAGCTGCAGTCACCATCCAAAGTGATTTTAGAGCCCAGAAGAGGAAATCTGCTTCCACTGTTTCCCCTTCTATTTGCCATGAAGTGATGGGCAGATGCCATTATTGTAGTTTTTTAATACTGAGTTTTAAGCCAGCTTTTTCACTGTCCTCATTCACCCTCATCAAGAAGTTCTGTGAGGGGCTGTAAAAAGGCATTCTGTGCAAATGGAAATTTAAAAAAAAATGGGAGTAGCAATATTCATATCCGATCAAATAGACTAAAATAAAGACCAATATAAGAGGCAAGAAAGGACACTACATAACAATCAAGAGATCAATCTCAGAAGAAGCCATAACAATCATGTATGAATTCAGCATTGGAGCACATCAATACATAAGGCAAATGCTATAAATATAAAAGGAGAAATCAACAATAACACAATAATTATAAGAGACTTTAACACCCCCTTCACACCAATGGACAGATCATCCAGATAGAAAATTAAAAAGGAAACACAAGCTTTCAATGATACATTGGAACAGATGGACCTAATTGATATCTATATGGTGTTTCATCCAAAAACAATAGATTTCACTTTGTTCTCAAGTGCACATGGAACATTCTCTAGGATAGATCACATCATGGATCACAAACCAAGCCTTGAAAGTGAAAGTGTTAGTTGCTCAGTCATGTCCACCTCTTTGTGACTCCATGGACTGTAGACTGCCAGGCTCCGCTGTCCATGGAATTCTCTAGGCAAGAATGCTAGAGTGGGTAGCTATTCCCTTCTCCAGAGAATCTTCCTGACTCAGGAATTGAACCCAGATCTCCTGCATCACAAGCAGATTCTTTACTGTCTCAGCCACCTTGAAGAAATGGACCAATTTCTAGAAAAGTATAGCTTTCTAGTTCTAGAAAGAACTAGAAAATATGAACAGACCTATCACAAGTACTGAAATCCAGACTGTGATTAAAGAAAAAAAACCTTTCAACAAACAAATGTCGAGGTCCAGATGAGTTCACAAGTGAATTCTACCAAACTTTTAGAGAAGAGCTAACACCTATCCTGCTAAAACTCTCCCAGAATACTGCGGAGAAAGGAAAATACCCACAGGCAACCATTACCCTGATACAAAACCAGACAAAAATATCACAAAAAAATAAAATTACTGGCCAATATCACTGATGAACATAGATGCAAAAATTCTCAACAAAAGTCTAGCAAACAGAATCCAAAAACACATTAAAAGAATTATACACCATGATGAAGTGGAATTTATCCTGGGGATGCAAGCATACTTCAGTATATGCAAATCAATCAATGTGATACACCATATTAACAAATTGAAAATAAAAATCATATGATAATCTCAATAGATGTAAAGAAAGCTTCCTATGAAAATCAATACCCTTCTATAATTAAAAAAAAAAAAACTCTCTAGAAAGTACACATAGAAGGAACCTACCTCAACATAATAAAGGCCATATACAGGCTACCCTGATGGCTCAGATGGTAAAGAATCTGCCGACAAGGCAGGAGACATGGGTTTGATCCCTGGGCTGGGAAGATTCCCTGGAGAAGGAAATGGCAACCCACTCCAGTATTCTTGCCTGGAGAAGTCCATGGACAGAGGAGCTTGGCAGGCTACAGTCCATGGGTCACAAACAGTTGGACATGACTGAGCAATTAACACTTTCATTTTCATAACAAACCCACAGCAAACATTATTCTCAATGGTGAAAAACTGCAAGCATTTCCTCTAAGATCAGGAACAAGACAAGAGTGCCCATTCTTGCACGTTGTTCAACATAGTTTTGGAAATCCTAGCCATGGCAATCAGAAAACAAAAAGAAATAAAAGGAATCCAGATAGATCAAGCAAAATGTTCACAGTTTGCAGAAACATGATGCTACACACAAAAACCCTAAACATATGACCAGAAAATTACTAGTGCTAAAAAATGAATATAGTAAAGTCACATGATATAAAATTAATACTCAGAAATTCCTTGCATTCCTATACATTAACAATGAAAAATAGAGAAACTAAGGAAACAATCTCATTCACCATTGCAACAAATGAATAAAATGCCTAAGAATAAACCTACTTCAAAAGACAAAAGAACTGTATGCAGAAAATAATAAGACACTGATAAAGAAATCAAAGATGACACAGACACATGGAGAAATGCACCATATTCTTAGACTGGAAGAATCAATATTATGAAAATAACTATACTACCCAAAGAAATATACAAATTCAATGCAATCCCTATCAAGCTACCAATAGTATTTTACACAGAACTAGAACAAAAAATTTCACAATTTGTATGGAAACACAAATGACCTCTAACAGCCAAAGCAATCTTGAGAAAGTAAAATGAAGCTGAAGGAATCAACCTTCCTGAGTTCAGAATATGTTACAAAGCTACAGTCATCAAGACAGTATGATATTGGCACAAAAACAGAAATATAGACCAATGGACCAAGACAGAAAGCCCATAGATAAACCCACATATCTATGGATACCTTATCTTTGATAAAGGAGGCAAGAATATGCAATGGAGAAAAGACAACCTCTTCAATAAGTGGTGCCGGGAAAACAGGACAGCTCCATGTACAAGAATGAAACTAAAACACTTTATAACACCATACACAAAAATAAACTCAAAATGTATTAAAGACTTAAATGTAAAACCAGAATCTATAAAGCTTTTAGAAGAAAACATAGGCAGTATACTCTTTGACATATATCACACCAGGATCCTCTTTAACCCACTTCCTAGAGTAATGGAAATAAAAACAAAATAAACAAATTGGACCTAATTAAAGTTAAAAGCTTCTTAACACCAAAGGAAGCATTAAGCACAATTAAAATATCCTCAGAATTGGAGAAAATAATTGCAAATGTAGCCACTGACAAATGAGTACTCTCCTCATATATAAGTAGCTCTCCTCAATATATAAGAAGCTCATATAGCTCAATAGCAGAAAAACAAACAGCCCAATCAAAAAATGCACAGAAGACCTATACAGACATTTATTCAAAGGAGACATACAGATGACCAATAAACACATGAAAAGATGTTCAACATCACTTATTATTGGAGAAATGGAAATCAAAACTGTTAAAACAATGACTGGTATTAATCTTACAATGATCAGAATGGTCATCACAAAAACTCTACAAACAATAAGTGCTGGAGAGGATGTGGAGAAAAGGGAACCCTCTTGCACTCTTGGTGGGTATATAAACTGGTCCAGCCATTATGAAAAACAGTATGGAGATTCCTATAAAAATTAGGAATAAATCTACTCTATGACCCAACAATCCCACTACTGGGCATATAGCCCAAGAAAACCATAATTTTAAAAGATACATGTACTCCAATGTTCATTGCAGCACTATTTACACTAGCCAGAACTTGGAAGCAACCTAGATGTCCGCTGACAGATGAATGGATTAACAAGATATGGTACATGTACACAATGAAATATTCTCTACCATTTAAAAGAACGAATTTAAGTTGGTGGTAATGAAGTGGATGAACCTAGAGCCTGTTATATAGGGTGAAGTAAACCAGAAAGAGAAAAACAAATATCATATTGAGGCATGTATATGGAATTTACATGCAAATTTACAATTTGCAGGGAAGGAACAGAGATGTAGATGTGGAGAACAAACTTGTGAATACAGTTGGGAAAGAAGAGAATGGGTTGACTAAGGAAAGTACCATTGACGTATATACACTATCACTTGTGAAATAGCTGGTGGGAAACTGCTATATAACTCAGGGAGCCCTGACTGGTGCTCTGTGATTACCTACAGGGCTGGTACCGGGAGAGTGGAGGGAGGGTAAAGAGAGATGGGATATATGTACAATTATGGCTGATTCTCATTGTTCTACTGCAGAAACCCACACAACATTGTAAAGCAAATTTCCTCCAATTAAAAATTAAATTTTAAACAAGTCTAGAATAAAAGACAAAGAAGGGCATAATAAAATGATAAAGGGATCAACGTGAACAGAGTATATAGCATTCATTAAAATGTAAAACCTAATATAGGAGCAAATATTGTTACTGTTCAGTGTGAGGTACAGCACATCATAACATAGTCAATGTTGTATAATAATTTTAAAAGGAATATAGTCTAAGAAAATATTGAATTGCTATGTTGTTCACCTGAAACATAATATATAAATCAATTGTAATTGAATTTTTAAAGATACCGTTCTAAATTCTTCATTTAATCTTCTATAGTATGAATTTCCAGAGAAGGCAATGGCACCCCACTCCAGTAGTCTTGCCTGGAAAATCACATGGATGGAGGAGCCTGGTAGGCTGTAGTCCATGGGGTCATGAAGAGTCGGACACGACTGAGTGACTTCACTTTTACTTTTCACCTTCATGCATTGGAGAAGGAAATGGCAACCTACTCCAGTGTTCTTGCCTGGAGAATCCCAGGGCTGGGGGAGCCTGGTGGGCTGCCGTCTATGGGGTCACACAGAGTTGGACACGACTGAAGTGACACAGCAGCAGTATGAATTTCATCTTGAATGAATTAGTGTTTATTGGGCTTATGTTCCTGATTCTTGCTTGCTTTGAGGCTACTTTTCAAGGGGAGATTTGTATTTTTTCAATTTTATTATTATTCTTATATCTCTCTGGAGAAGGAAATTGCAACCCACTCCAGCACTCTCACCTGGGAAATCCCATGGACAGAGGATCCTGGTGAGCTACAGTCCATGGGGTCACAAAGAGTCAGACATGACTGAGCATGCATGCATGCACACACTTGTCTCTCTCAGCATGTCTCTGTAAAAAATGTGTGCCAATCTCCCTTCTGTATTCCAAAGTTGGTGAAGAGCTCTTTCCAGGCTTCTGATGCCATATCCGTAAGCATGTTCCAAAGTGAGTCTTCACAGATGTTGCCCTCATTGTGCGGGCTCTATAGTAGAGTTAATTATCTGCTCACCTGTGATCTGTGTCTTCTAGTCTTTGTAATCCCAAAAGCTCTTACATTGCCTATACTCAGCATGGACAGGATTTATTGAATTAATATGCTAATCTGGTTACTTCTGGTCAGAGAATGACTTTTATTTTCAGTGGGGCATGTTCATTCCTCTTTCAATCAAACTACAGTTGAATATGCCAGGTTCCCAGGGCCCAGAGCTGTATAAGCCGTGGCAGTGCCATGCTATTCCTGTCTCCCACCACTGGACCCCTCCCCAGGAGTTTCTTGAGAGCACCAGCCACTTCCTTGTTCCTCAGGCTGTAGATGAGTGGGTTGAGCATAGGGGTAATCATGGTATAGAAGGCTGAGACCACCTTGTCCTGCTTGGAGGAGTGGTAGGTCTGGGGCCGCATGTAGGTGACCATGGCAGCCCCGTAGAAAAGAGATACGACTGCCATGTGGGAGGAACAGGTAGCAAAGGCCTTTCTCCGACCTTCAGCAGAATGCATGCGGAGCACAGTTACAAAGATCAGCAGATAGGAGACAGAGATGACAGAGAAGGGCAGAAGCAGCATGAGGACACAGCACACATAGATCAAAGCCTCATAAATGGATGTATCTGCACAGGCCAGCTTAAGCACTGCAGGGATGTCACAGAAGAAGTGGTCAATCTCCTGAGAGCCACAGTAGGGAAAGCTCAGGGTATAGATGGCCTGAAACAACCCATCCACCAGGCCAAAGAGCCAAGATCCTGCCACCATGAGCCAGCAGACACGACGGCTCATGACCACTGAGTACCTCAGTGGGTTGCTGATGGCCACATAGCGATCATAGGCCATGAAAGCCAGCAGGAAGCACTCATCCCCCAAGAGGGTGAGGAAGAAGAGGATCTGGAACCCACAGCCTGTGAAGGAGATGGAGCCATGGCCCAAGAGGTAGTCAATGGCCATGCGTGGTACAATGGTGGAGATGAGCATGAGGTCCATGAATGACAGCCAGCTGAGGAAGAAGTACATGGGACTGTGTAGACGGGAATCAGTGTTGATGAGGAGGATCATGAGCCCGTTGCCAGAGAGGGCCACCAGAAACATGACCATGATGGTGGAGAAGAGGAGGAGGTGCAGTGGTGTGTGGTTGAAGAGGCCCAGGAGGATGAAGTGGGAGATGCGAGTCTGATTTTTCATCAAGGCCATTGTTCCCGCAGAGGGATGTGCCAGACAGAGGGTTGTGATCTGAAAGCAGGAGGTTTATATTCAGTGCCATATTACTAAAGTCATTAACATTTTCACAAAACTTTTCTGTCTTTATATGTTACCTGACTTAGAGTAACAGACATGTTCTCTCAAGAGAAAGAATGATAATAAACATGCAGGCTGCTGTTGTTGTTTTAGCTTCTAGGTCTTTGTGCACATAACTGAAAAGCAAATGTTAAGCTATTTTTACTAAAACAGACACTGCTTCTACCTTTGGTAGGCTGGATCTGTCTCCAGACCACATAGTTGCTTCTCCTGAAGCTCAGTAAAGGATTTGCTTTTTCAGGGAAAAACTACCAAAGCAGAAAAGACATTTACCGACTTTGTGACCTAGTCACTTAATACCCTTTCTGAACCTGTTCTCTCATCTTAAATTGGGATAACAACTGTCTTGTAAAGTGATAGTAAAGATTGAAAGTAACAGCTTAATCAATGCCTGTTGCTGCTAAATCGCTTCAGTCGTGTCCAACCCTGTGCAATCCCATAGACGGCAGCCCACCAGACTCCTCTGTCCCTGGGATTCTCCAGGCAAGAACACTGGAGTGGGTTGCCATTTCCTTCTCCAATGCATGAAGGTGAAAAGTGAAAGTGAAGTCGCTCAGTCGTGTCTGACTCTTTGTGACCCCATGGACTGCAGCCCACCAGGCTCCTCCATCCATGGGATTTTTCCAGGCAAGAGTACTGGAGTGGGGTGCCATTGCCTTCTCCAATCAATGCCTAGTAGTATAGAAATGATGACAGCTGATGTTACTTGATCATTTCTCATGTACCAGATACCATGTTGGGCACTGTCACATTCTACATTCAATTCTCATAACTGCTTTGAAAGAATAATGCTTATTCCTATTTCACAGGTGGGGAAAGTGAGAGAGTGGGAGGTTTATTATTATTTTTTTAATATAAAAGCCTAAAATATTTTCTAAGAAAAATAGTAAGTGAAAAACTGGAGACTACCCAAAAGCCTAACCCAAAGGAAAACCTAAGTAAATTATGGTATGATTAAATGATAAAATAATATGTTGTCAGTGTGATACTTATGAGATTTTAATAGATATGAACAAAAAGTTCATATCAATGAGTATTTTTGTATTTCAAAAGACTGGGAGAAATACGCCAAGATATTAACCACGTGGTTCCACCTAGAGAGTGGGGTTAAGAGTTATCTCCCTCCAAACTTTTGTTTTTTACACACTTTTTATTTAGAAATATAGCCTAATTTTATTATTATTTTCTTTTTTTAACTTAAATTTATTTTTTTTAATTGGAGGCTGATTACTTTACAATATTGTATTGGTTTTACCATACATCAGTAACATTACACTACGTATAAGATCAACAGCTAAAAATCTGTATCTTTCTCATACAATACCACTAACCAATTAAAAAGTGGGGAAAAAATATCTACAATTGCAGCAAAAACTATGAAGTAGGGACTTCCTTGATGGCATAGTGGATAAGAATCCACCTCCAAATGCAGGGAACATGGGTCTGACCCCTGGTCTGGGAAGATTCCACATGCTGCAGAGCAACTAAGTCCATGTGCCACAGTTACTGAGCCAGCACTCTAGAGCCTGCAAGCCTCAACTACTGAGCCTGGGTGTGGCAACCATGAAGCCTGCATGCCCTAGAGCCTGGGCCACAACTACGAGCCCAAGTCCTACTATTGAAGCCCGAGTGCCTAGAGCTTATGCACTGCAACAAGAGGAGCTCCTGAAATGGGAAGTCCCTTCACACAATTGAAGAACAGCCCCCACTCACCACAAGTAGTTGAAGAGTAATCCCTGCTCATCACAAATAGAGAAAGCCCACACCGACACAAAGCAATGAAGACTCAGTAAAGCCCTAAATAATAAATAAATAAATTTTAAAGATATATTTTTTAAAAAACTGTGAAGTACCTAGAAAAGAATGCTGATTCTAAAAATTATAAAACATAACTTAAAAACAGAAAAGAAGGCCTGAAGAAAGCTATACAGCTCAACATTGTAAGGATGTAAACTCTCCCCAAAATTAATCTATCATTTCCGTGTAATCATGATTAAATTCTCAACACAACACTTGCAGTTTTGAAATGACGTGTACAGCCAGAATTCTCTCAAAAGTCACTCAAAGGCAGTAAGGAGATCAAAAGCAGAAACACTGTCCATGTTGGCTGAAGTTGGAGTTAGCTTAAAGAAGAACTCACTAAATAAAATTGTAAGGGTCACCAGAAGCCATAGAAAGTGAGCAAGGTGAAGAAAAAAGTGGAAAACAACACTTATGAGCATAGACCTCAAAGTAACTCTTCAAAGAGAAGGGCAAAACCAAAACTGATAGTTTGTGCAAGGAGAAGGAAAGAACTGGTACAAAGAAAGTCTTGGGATCTGATTTATTCTAGCAAAGGAGAAGGGATTGGACAAAGACTCACACAGATGAGCTGTATTTGCAAGAAGAATTCTGTTCTGGTGGCATAGAGAGAAGAGAGGCTATACATAAGAATAGCCCTACAGGGAGTTCTCTGGCAGCCTAGTGGTTAGGACTCTAAGCTTTTACTCCATACCCCAGTTCAGTCCCTTGTTGAGCCACTGAGATCCCACAAGCTGAGCAGAGGCATGGCCAAAAAAAAAAAAAGAAACCCTATAGTTCTTCAACTTAGAAACCTGGGGCTAACTAAATATTATACTCAGCACTCAGAGTCTCAAGACCTATGATACAAGAGTCCCAAGAACTCCACTTCTGGAATTAAATGGCTTATTGAACATACTCAACTTTTGTTTCCTCAAAAAAATCTTGCTAAGAAGAGGGTAATGAGTAAAATCTGAACATGAGAAAAAACAAGAACAACAAAGCTTTTAGAACCTCGAATAAATGGATGGATTGTAACTAGCATGCAGACCTAAGATGGCTAAGGGACTATAAGTTAGGGCAAGGGTGAGACTGAAAATGGTGATTTTCTGAAAGTTGGCTAAAGGAGCACAGTTCCCTCCCAACTCCACACACATGGGCCCCACCCATCCCTCATCCTGGCAGAAAGTAGGAGAATAATTCTCCAGAAAAGTTGAATCCAATAATTCCAAATCCAGTGGAGGCCCAATGGAGGTGATGGTGCTGTGAGCACAAGGGCTTGCCTGGTACCTCCACCTGGGAAAGAATCCATTGGGAAAGAATACACCTACCAAGCAGGAAATCCAGGTTTGATCCCTGGGTCAGGAAGATCCTCTGGAGAAGAAAATGGCAACTCAATCCAGTACACCTGCCTGGGAAATCTCACGGACAGAAGAACCTGGTGGGCTACAGTCTGTGGGGTTGCAAGAGTCAGACATGACTTAGCAACTAAACCACCACCACCACCTACATGCTTAGGGGGCCCAACGTGTTTCTTTTGACCCCACATTTTAATACAGGTAGACAACAGAGGGTCAGCAAACATCTGAAAAATGTTTCCAACCTCAAAGAAAGAAAGGAAAATCAACAGCAGAGCAAAACAGATGAAAAAAGAGACTTCAGGGAAACAAAACTGTTTACATTCAACATTAAATGAGGTAAGGAAAGATGCAGCAAACATGAACTAGAATGATGTGCAATAGAAAAAGGAGCATTCAGAGGATGGAGGACTTTTTGGTAAAAATATGTTCTATTTATTCATTTTACAGATATATGTACACAAACATGAACTGATGCACAGACAAGATGGTTTGGTGTAGATTTGTTTATAGTAGAAAAAAGCTTGAAAACAGTCTATCACAGAGGAAAAAAATGAATAAACACTGGAATAATATTCAAGTAAGAAACAGAATGAGATTGCTTACTATGTGTTGATATAAACTTCTCCAAAATAATATGGTTCAAAAAAAAAAAAAGGACATTACAAAGTGGTATATATAATGTAATTGTAAATATAAAATGTTATACTGTATAGTATATAATTATGTACCATAATAATATTATATATTACTATGTAAATTTTAAGCTATAATAATACACTATATCACATATTATACAACATATACAAGTAATATATAATATCACAGTTTGCATATATATAAATGTGTGTTTATACACAGATAAGTACATATATACATAGAAGATATTTATATATAATACATGCATATACAAATAAATTAAATCTCTGGAATGAAACACAGGAGCTACTAACAGTGTTTGCCCCAGAAGAAAGAAGAATCAGATTGCTGAAATCTAGGGTAGAAAAAGAAAGTCTTAATGGTATATGATGTGATCTCTCTTGAATTTTACTCTTTGTGAGACAATAGATATTTAAAATAAATACATAAATATAATGCTGAAATGATAACCAACAGCATTATTAATGGGAATTGATAAAGTGAGAACCAAGATTCCTATTGGTACTTAATTAGTGTTTTCTGAACAAAGAGTCAAAAAATTTTGAAAGGGTTAAACAAAGGCTAACATACCAAAGTTAAAAGTGATACTACCTCATCTATTATCAAAATGTAAAAAATCTAGCATCAGTGAAGGAATAGAAAAACTGACCAACAAAAGAGAATAAGTCCAGAATCATCCTATATGTGTGAAAATTTACATTTTGATATAAATAATACCATTTAAATTCTGTGAGAAAAGAAGCCCTATTCAATAAATGAGGTAGAGCAATTGCTCATCTCTTTTGAAAATCAATTAGGTCTCTAATCATACCACACACAAAAATAAATTCTGCAAGCTTAAAGAACTGAATTAATAAATAACAGTATTAAAAGAAATATGGGAGAATGTATTTATGACCTAGGACAAAGACTAGATGCATTTAAATATGACATAAAGAATGAAGTATACATATATATACTACCTGTTTTATATAGTAAGTACATAATAATAAATAAAATATCACTTAATATGTGGCATCTGGGCATACACACCGAGGAAACCAGAATTGAAAGAGACACGTGTACCCCAATGTTCATCACAGCACTGTTTATAATAGCCAGGACATGGAAGCAACCTAGATGTCCTTCAGCAGAAGAATGGATAAGAAAGCTGTGGTACATATACACAATGGAGTATTATTCAGCCATTAAAAAGAATACATTTGGATGAGTTCTAATGAGGTGGATGAAACTGGAGCCTATTATACAGGGTGAAGTAAACCAGAAAGAAAAACACCAATATAGTATACTAATGCAATAAAATATCACTTAATATGTGGCATCTGGGCATACACACCGAGGAACCAGAATTGAAAGAGACACGTGTACCCCAATGTTCATCACAGCACTGTTTATAATAGCCAGGACATGGAAGCAACCTAGATGTCCTTCAGCAGAAGAATGGATAAGAAAGCTGTGGTACATATACACAATGGAGTATTATTCAGCCATTAAAAAGAATACATTTGGATGAGTTCTAATGAGGTGGATGAAACTGGAGCCTATTATACAGGGTGAAGTAAACCAGAAAGAAAAACACCAATATAGTATACTAATGCATATATATGGAATTTAGAAAGATGGTAACAATAACCCTGTAGGCAAAACAGCAAAAGAGACACAGATGTATAGAACAGTCTTTTGGACTCTGTGGGAGAGGGTGAGGGTGGGATGATTTGGGAAAATGACATTGAAACATGTATAATATCATATATGAAACGAATCGCCAGTCCAGGTTTGATGCAGGTTACAGGATGCTTGAGGCTAGTGCACTGGGATGACCCAGAGAGATGGTACAGGAAGGGAGGAGGGAGGGGCGTTCAGGATGGGGAACACGTGTATACCTGTGGCGGATTCATGTTGATGTATGGCAAAACCAATACAATATTGTAAAGTAATTAACCTCCAATTAAAATAAATTAATTTTTTTAAAATTTAATAAAAATAAAAACAATTTTTCATATTAAAAATATGTGGAATCTAAAAAATGAACTTTACAAAATAGAAACAGACTCACAGAAAACAAACTGACAGTTACCAAAGGAGAAAAGTGAAGGAGAGAGATAAATTAGGAGATTGGGATTGACATATACATACTACTATAAGTAAAATAGATAATCAACAAGGACCTACTGTTTAGCACAGGGAGCTCTATTCAATACTCTGTAATAATACATTGAAAAAGAATCTGAAAAAGAAAGTTACATGAAAAAAAGAATAGATACATGTATATGTATAATTAAATCACTTTGCTATACCCTGAAAATAACAAGCCTCACAAATCAACTATACTCCAATATAAAATAAAAATATTAATGATATGATAATTATAAAATATATATTAGACAGCAATTCATACTTTTCAAAATGTTTTAAAAATAACACAATACAGTAAGATAAAGGATAAACAAAATAAGCAATAATTCTCAGGGGAAAAAATCCAAATAAACATTAAATAAAAACTGCTTTACATCATTCTTCTTCCTTGATGCCCTGCAATAAATTCTTTACTTCACCAAAACATAAGCAAAAAAGACTGCTTTATTTCACTAGTAACTAGAGAAAATCAAACCAAAAGATACAACTCTGCCAGGGTCCAGCTCCCCACAGGATCTAGGGGAACTTGAAGGAAAAACGGCGTTGGCAGATAATTTAGAGAGATAAGGAAAGAATATTGTAGATAAGAAAATAGAGGAGAGAAAGAGGCTGATATTCCTTGGTTTACATAGAAAGCCAATAAAACTCAGAGACAAGGAGTTTGCCCTGTTCATGGAGGCCACAGGTGCCCTCCCTGTGTCCCGAGGGATTGAAGACGCAGAACGTCTTCCCATTCAGGTCTTAGAAACCCGGGCAGATAAGTGAATGCAGGGAGCCTCTATGCTCTAAGGAATCAGCCTGAAAAAGAGAGTAAGAGAGAGGGAGAGAGAAAGAAAGAAAAAGAAAAAAAAAAACACGGGGTGACCAAGCTTTTTTGGTGAGCGAGGCCCATTTTTTTTATTTTCAAAAGGTTTTTTTATACCTTTACTTGTACATAGAGGGAAATGAAAGATGCAAAGTCATACAGAGTCAGCCCAAACATTACATCTGTTTTGTCTTTATCAAAACCAGGACTTTTTCTGCAAATCTTTTCCATAGACAATGTTGTGTACATTATCTTCTGGCCTTGGAGGCCTGCGGATATGTTATGACCCTCTTTTGATAAAGGCTGTTCAACCAGAAAACTTATTTTCCCTCAAAGTGTTTTTTCTTTATATTTCTAATCTATGTCAGCCTCAGAAAGTATTACACAAGTTAGATTTCTCACAGAGCAAAGGTGCAGTGAGTTACAAGAAAGAACCAATTAGCTCAGTCTGATGTGGTTAATTCAAGGCTACTGCTTGTTTTTCTTACATTCCAACTATGTTAAGTAATGCACTCCCAGGTGCACAGTGGATAAGAGATATGGGAACTTACAACAAGCATTGGCCCAATAATGAAATCCTACACCAGCACTATTCTAATAACTTTTAACTCTTTAAAAGGTTCTATGTTTTAGGCTTCCCATGCCTCTCACTGTTGGGGGGCTGTAAACAATCACACGTGTAGCTGTAAAAGTCTGGGGAAACCTGCCAAACAAGCTAGAATGCTAACAGAGGCAGTTTGAGGTGAGACACTCCTTTTATATGCAGGAGACTGTAAACTGGAGCTCTAAGTTAACTTTTTCCAGAGAAACGTGGTCAGGGATAGCCCCCTGTTAATGTCAGAGGAGTTGGTAAAAGTCATGAAATAGTAAAACAGACAGACATTCTGCTTTTGGGGTAGATGCTCGAGCAGTCTAGGGAGCCCCTCGAGTCCTGATGCCTTGCTTAACAGTTCTCTTCCACATGACCTTTGCCATCGGTGGGATCTCCCGCGCTGGCTCCCGGCACAACTCTTTAACCAAATTGGAATAAGGTTTGGGAATATTAAGTGTGGGGAGGCAAGAATATGAAAAACAAGTAACCCACTCCAGTATTCTTGCTTGGAGAATCTCATGGACTGAGGAGCCTGATGGGCTGCAGTCCATGGGGTCACAAAGAGTCGGACACGACTGAGTGACTTTATTTACTTACTTACTTATAAAGTCCTGAAGGGCACAGAGGATAATAATGGCTACTTCTGGAGAGAAGGTTAGAACTGGGTGAGGATAGTGGTCAAAGAGGAACTCTAACTTAATCTATAATGACTGACTTTTTGACAAGAATGTATTTATGTGTTTCTGGATTTAAGTGAAGATTGTCATCAGCAGATAACTAGCATGTGTGGTAGATCTTTGCTTTTTCAGCTTGCATTGTAACATAACTTTTAAGACACACTCAACAAATTAAACATTAGGACATTTTTTGAAATAATTATATTTTAGCAACATTGGCCAAATACAATTCTCAATGTCAACTTGGGGGTTATGTGGGGGATCTCTTTGTTGTCAAAGCTAACTAGCCATACACACCACACTCGTAGCACATAGGATCGAACTGATAATCCCATTCCAGGCAAAGATTGTAAGCCTTGTAGAACAATAGGATGCGAATGTGAAAGAAAGAGGGTGAGGGATTAGAGAGCTGAGGGATGAGGAAAAACGTGAATAATGGACCAGGAGAGGAAGGGAAAGATGAAAGGAATAATGAGAAAATGTCATGGAAAAGGAGACAAGATTAACAGCCATAAAAAATAGGGATAAAAAAAGTAAATAGAGAATTGTGTTTCAATATAAAAAAATTATTCTTCCTCAGAAGAGACAGAGAAAGTAGAGAACACAAACTTGGTGAGAAAAGGGAACACAGATGCTGAGAGAGAAGGATCGGGGGAAAGACAATGACACAGATGGGAGAAGACACAGGAAAAGGAGTCCCTGAGTGCAGAAGGCAGCCAGACAGAGGCACAGAATTCTCCCATTATCAACACATTAATGAGCTCTCTGAGTTCTGGGACTCTGGGAGCTGGGAGAGCCCAATGTCTCTGGCTCTGCCCACCCTTCTTAGAAGAGCTGTGGAGCAGACTGGATTGTCTCCAAACTCTTCTGGCTCTCCTCAGAGGCAGTTGCTTACAGTCTTACAGAGTTGCTTACAGTTGCTTACAGAGAGAAGCAGTACAATGGCCTGACCCTTCTCAGCTTCCTTCCCAACCCTCACTGGAACATTCTGCACTCATGTTCAAGAGCCTGTCTTCTTCCAGGTGAACAGAGATCCACAGACCCTATAAGGCCAGACTCAACAGATCCTGATATGCCAGACCTACCTGTTGAGTCCCAGACTTCATCTCCATCTTGATATGTCCAAGTCCACTCAGGTTCCTACTGGACAGAGTCTGTGCTTGAATTCATACCATCCTATCTGCTTGGAATGCCTTCCCTGATTATTCATTCATTCAGGTGTAATTGCTGAACACCTGTAACGTGCCAGGTTCTGTTCTAGGTGCTGAGAATAGACTTGATAAGCAGATGCACTCCTCTCCTGGGACCTGACACTCCTGTTGATCTTTCCTCCCAACCCCCCAAATTCTGACTCTTCCATCAAGTCCCTCCTCCTCAGTGGTCTCTCCTCTTATATCAGTTGGTGTCTAGAATTAATATGTTGCTGATTAATCTAGTAGTGTCTTATTGACCAACAGAACATCAAAGTTTGCTTAAATAGGAATATATAAACCCTGAAATTATACATAAAATTTGGTGCTTATGTGCACAGTCATGGACAGAAAGCCTTCAGTTCTATTATATTCTCTTAAAAGTGAAAAGAAACTGCATTTTATTTCTAAACTGACATTATTTATCTGGTGGTGTTGTTTACACTTTCAAGAATGGATTTCCCCAAACTTCAGTTTACTGAACACAAAGACTGTTAGTGTGGTCTCTGTGTGCACCACGAGTGTTACCTATTCACACTCAAGAGCATGTAGCACTAAGGGCAGGTGGCAGTCCAGCAGTTCCCATGGGTGCAGTCTCTCTGCCCTTAAGGGTAACAGGGAGGAGTTCTCCATTATTTTGTGGAATCAAGAGAGGCTTCCGGGTGCTCAGGAGGTGAAGTTGGATCCTGAAGGATAATTAGAATATCCAAACTTAGCAGAAGTCAGTTAAATACTTCAGAGATAGGGAAAAGACAGAGCTTGAGGCAGAGAAGAGAAAGCAAAATATTGATGGGGGAGGCAAGTTGGGCCTATTGACTGAGCAGAGTATCCACATAGGGAGGCAGTGGAGGGAGCCTACCCATGAATGTTCAGATTCAAGAGTTGGAATGGAAACTTGTATATCACCAGGTCATGGTTAAGAGATAGAATTTGGCCAATTGTTAGCATTGGGCAAGTGCTCACTGAATCTTTCATCTCATCAATAAAATGATGACAAGGGTAATCATCTTCCACAGTGGTTATGAAGATTAAATGAGTTCACATGTTTAAAAGTCACACAGAAAAGGCTCAGCAAATGGTGGGTATCCTTGGCTGTTGAGAAAACGAGCAGGTCTGCCTAGTCACTGAATGGCAGAGAGACAAGAAGACAGGGGAGAGAAGTAACTACTAGTAATTAGCTATGATGGTCCAAGCAGGAGATGGTTGTGGGCTGTGTGGGGCATGTTCTTTAACCATTTTGACCGCCCCACCCCAGTTTTATCATCTTTAAAGGATAAAATGAGGGTAAAATAGGATAATGTATGTAAAGCCTCTACTCTAGTGTCTGATATACAGTAAATGCCTTATAAGTAAGTGTTAGTCACTCAGTCATGCCTGACTCTTTGCGACCCCAATTGACTGTAGCCCACCAGGCTCCTCTGTCCATGAGATTTTGCAGGCAAGGATACTGGAGTAGGTCACCATTTCCTTCTCCAGGGGATCTTCCAAACCCAGGGATCGAACCCGGGTCTCTTGCACTGCAGGCAGATTCTTTACTGACTGAGCTACAAGGGAAACCCTATACATAGTGGCAATTATTATGATGTCTACAACCTCTGTCACTTATTATGCTCTGGACAAAGGTGGTAGCAGAAGGACAGTAAAAGAGGTAAGTTTTTTTTTTTAAGTTAATTGCACTGGGAATCAGAATATACAACTTGAAAGAAAATTTGAACTGTTTACTCTGACTTATCAAATGTATCAATTGATTTTCAGTAAATGTCTTTTGATGAATTGATTGGGAAAACTGATCTTTGGTAATAAAGGAAATCCCACTATAATGTAATCTAACACTTTGTTATCTATTGAGATATGAATTTCTCCAGAGAAAGCCTTCCCAGGTGGCAACATATAAGATTTTACTTAGGCAAAGCAGGAGATATTTTAGGACAGAAAGGGTTTCCTGCACCACTCAGATCAGACTTGCCAGAGCCCAAATCTGAACATGACACTCCTGCAGAGGTACACCTGGGAATTTTGTCAGAGAGCAGAAAGGGGGGAAGTCAAACCTATAGGGTAACTTTCTCAAAGAGAAAAAGCTACAGGGTTGGAAAAGAAGGGATCAGGAACATCAAAACATTTCTCCAAATGAGAGTAGAGCTCTGACATTCAACTAGATGAGGTATTGGAGAGGACTTCCAAAAGAAAAAAATATGTATATGGGGTGTTGGGGAACAGCAAGCAGAAATTTGTTTTCTAGGTTTGGAAATATAGGCACATATGTAAGTAGAGGACTTTATCTTGTCTCTCAAAACCTAACAAGCAGACATCATCACAGACAGATAACTCTCCCAGTAACATGAGTCATCCAACTTCAGGGAGTCTAGACTTTGTTGCATCCTCTCTAGACCTGAAAAATCAAATTATGCCCACCCTTCCTGAAACTTGTGATGAGACCCTGAGGAGGTAATCTTCTCTTTCTGGGTCTGAGTCTCCCAAGCTTTAAACCGAAAACTTCAATCAAACAACCCTCAGGTCTTCTCTAGTTCTACCCAAGCAATAAAGGATTAAAAGAGGAAAAATTTTTTTCAGAAGTAAAATCTAACCACACAAGTTTTCTACCTTAAGAGAAATTGTAAACAGGAGAATGGCAGGAATGGTGGTGGGGTAAAAAACATTTGATGGCAGAGAGGTGAAATACAAGACACAGCAAGGAAGAGCCTTCCCTGAGCCCAGGTAATCAATGACATCGGGAAAGCCTGGAGAGTCAAGAGGCAGATCCCACTGGGAGCCCTATGTCCTTGGTGAACAGATTCCACAACCCAGGGAGGATTGATCAGATCGGGCAGTTGGGTCTACAGTGGGATCTCTCTCATTGCAAGAAAGATCTTGCAATCTTCTTAAGGGAAATGGGCCTGAAATGGAATCAGGGGGTACTTAGGAAATGTAAAGAAAAGAAATTTCCAGGAGACATAAAGTCTTGTGTGGTCAGAATACCTCAAGAATATCCTCTTGTCCTATGAAAATAGCAGTTAGCTGTGGTGCTATGGGTACTTCCCAAGCTGAGGGAGAAAATATTAAATGCCTTTCACCATGGTTCTGAAGAAATGCGCTTAAGCAGGTTAAAAATGGAAGAAAATGAGTCTGAAAGAATGTAGAAATCTAGGAAAACCTGGAAGTGAAAGTTCCATGCTAAAACCTGGCAAAATCTTTAAGGGTTAAGAAAGAGTCTTTCAGGAACAAAAATTAGAGCACATAGAGACCAGACATTCCTCATCCCAAAGGAAAGCAGTGTGGGAGTGGGTCAGACCAGAAGAAAAGGGGCTTCTGGTTGGAAGAAAATATAGAGCCTCTTACCTGTGGAAGAAACCCCTTGCCGGGCTAGGTCAAGCATCTATCTAAGAGACTTTATTCCTTGTCAACCCTCACTGCCATCCATTGTTCTCCCTTCTGCTGTGACTGAGAAAAGTTACTTCTGTTTTCACAAGTCCTTAGAGAACCATCTTCTGCAACATCTTTGTTCACAGTCCCTTGCAATTAAATCTCTTGGGGTAGGAAGTCTCCTTCAAAGTTATCTGCTCACCTGATCTCATCACAAAACAAAATCTCTCCTGAGGATATGTAGAGAAGAAAACTGGAAAGAGATTCTATAGGACAATCTGGGGGAAATTGGCTCTCCTTCCATTCCAAAATGGAATGGGAAATGTTGGCTTTCGTTCTGAGTTGTGGTCCACTTTGTGCATGTCCAGTAAATAATGTGTGTAGATGAAGCCACCAGGACATCTTCCAGAGTCTTCCAGACTGTCGCTCCTCTAATTCCTTCTGCCTCTTCCCATTATCTAGGTTAAAGGAAGAGAGTGCACTGTGTGCTGTCATGTCTGACTGTGACAATATGGTGTAGTCCACCAGGCTCCTTTGTCCATGAAATTTTCCAGGCAAGAATACTGGACTGGGTTTCCATTTCCTACTCCAGGAGATCTTCTCAACTCAGAGTTTCAGTCTATGTCTCCTGCATCTCCTGCATTCGCAGGCAGATTCTTTACCACTGCACCACCAGGGAGACCCAGGATAAATGAAGAGATGTCCACCCAAAATCATACTGACCCTCCTAACCTCTGAGTTCAATTCTGCTGCAATTCAAGTCCTCAAGAGATGAAAGATTCAACAAACAATCTGTTTTGATAAAGAGGTAATCTATCCCTGGACTGACCTCCTCCTGCCCGCTTTTCTGTCATCTGTAACCCAGTTAAGCTTTTGTTATACTAAAAAATTTATAAAAAGTAAAGGTAGCATAGCACAGACACTTTGAAGTCAGGCAGAGCTGTATGTCCATGTTGTTTAAACTTCTTTTAGTCAAGGGATCCATGTGAACCCCAGTTTCCTCATTTGTAAAATGGAAATAATAATTTTAACTAAAAAAATATTTGTTCTGAGAATTAAACTGAATAGACAAACTGAATTCCTCTTCCTGTTATAGAAATGCAGTTACTAGTGTAACTTCACTCCATTCCCTCTAAAGCCCCCCAAAAAAGGGGCTTACAATAAACAATACAAAAATTGTTTATAAATCTCATTAAACAAATAAAGCCTATTGCAAGCAACAGAAACAACACTGAAGAGGAGGAAGAATGTAATTTCCAGAGTTAACACATTATCATATTCAAAATATCCAATTTTCAGTGAAAAATCACAAACTGTAAAGACAAGAAATGCAAAGAAGCTATCCTTGAGAAAGCAGACATTAAACCTACTAAAGACTTTAAGTCAACTGACTTAAATATTCTCTAGGTGCTGAAGGAAACTATGGAGAAAAAGCTACAGAAAACAATTTTTAGGAAATATTTTAGGAAAAAAATCCATGAATAAATAGAGAATATCAATAAATAGATATAAATTATAAAATGAAACAAACAAACATTCTGAACCTGAAAAGTACGTAATTGAAATGAAAAACTCACTAGAGACATCTATATCACACTTTAAAAAGCAAAATTAAAAATGAGAGCCCTTGATTATGGTCAATTCAGATTAGCAAATCTAAGAAGTAAAAAGAAAAAAGAATGAAGAATAACTAAAAGAATGTAAGAGACTATGGGATGTCATCAAGCAAAGCAACATAGGCATTTCTTTCTTTTCAAGAAAGAGAGGAAAGAAAGACACTGAAGAATATTTAAAGATATAAATATTGAAACTGTTCAAGTTTGAAAAAAGACTTGAATCAGCATCTTTAAGTTCAATGAATTTCAAAAAGCACAAACATGAGATATCCTTACAGTTACATTTACATTTACAATAATTTAATTACATTATAATTAAATTATTGGAAGGTAAGAACAAAGAGAATCTTTTTTTAATTTATTGTTTTATTTAAAGATAGCTGCTTTTTTGTCATTTTCTGTCAGATTCAACATGAATCAACCATAGGTATGCATATATACCCTCCCTTTTGAAACTTTCTTCCATCTCCCACTGCATCCCACCCCTCTAGCTTGATACAGAGCCTCTGTTTGAATTTCCTGAGACATACAGCAAATTCTCTTTGGCTATCTATTATACATATGGTAATGTAAGTTTCCATGTTACTTTTTCCATACATCTCACCCTCTCCTCTCCCCTCCCCATGTCCATAAGTCTATTCTCTGTTTCTCCATTGCTGTCCTGTTAAATAAATTCTTCACTACCATTTTTTCTAGATAGTGTATCTATGTGTTAGAATATGATATTTATCTTTCTCTTTCTGACTCACTTCATGCTGTATAATAGGTGCTAGGTTCATTCACCTCATCAGAACTGACTCAAATGTGTTCCTTTTTATGGCTGAGTAATATTCCATTGTGTGTATGTACCACAGCTTCTTTATCCATTCATGTGTCATCTAGGTTGGACATCTAGGTTGCTTCCATGTCCTAGCTATGGTAAACAGTGCTACAATGAACAAGGGGATACATGTGTCTCTTTCAATTTTGGTTTTCTCAGGGTATATGCCTAGGAGTGGAATTGCTGGGTCATATGATGGTTTTATTCCTAGTTTTTCAAGGAATCTCCATACCATCTTCCACAGTGGCTGTATCAATTTACATTTCCATCAACAGTGCAAGAGTGTTCCCTTTTCTGCACACCCTCTCCAGCATTTATTGTTTGTGGACTTTTTGATGATGGTCATTCTGACTGGTGTAAGGTGACAATCATTGTAGTTTTGATTTGCATTTCTCTAATGATGCGTGATATTGAGCATCTTTTCATCTGTTTGTTAGCTATCTGTATTTCTTCTTTGGAGAAATGTCTATTTAAGTCTTTTTCCCACTTTTTGATTGGGCTGTTTGTTTTTCTGGCATTGAGTTGTATGAGCTGCTTGTATATTTTGTGAACTCCAGGAGTTGGTGATGGACAGGGAGGCCTGGTATGCTGCGATTCATGAAGTTGCAAAGAGTTGGACACGACTGAGCGACTGAACTGAACTGAACTGAACTGAATCCTTTGTTCGTTGTTTCATTTGCTATTACTTTCTCCCATTCTGAGGGCTGTCTTTTCACCTTACTTATAGCTTCCTTTGCTGTGCGAAAACTTTTAAGTTTAATCAGGTCTCACTTGTTTACTTTTGGTTTTTTTCTCCATTACTCTAAGAGGTGGGTCATAGAGGATCTTGCTTTGATTTATGTCGAGTGTTCTGCTTATGTTTTCCTCTAGGAGTTTCATAGTTTCTGGTCTTACATTTATTTAGGTCTTTAATCCATTTGGAGTTTATCTTTGTGTATGGTGTTAGGAAGTGTTCTAATTTCATTCTTTTGCATATAGCTGTCCAGTTTTCCCAGCCCCATTTATTGAAGAGGCTTTCTTTGCTCCATTGTATATTCTTGCCTCCTTTGTCAAAAATAAGCTACTCATAGGTACATGGGTTTATTTTTGGGCTGTCTTGTTCCATTGGTCTACATTTCTGTTTTTGTGCCAGTACCATACTGTCTTGATGATTGTAGCTTTGTAGTATAATCTGAAGTCAGGCAGATTGATTGATTCATCCAGCTCCATTCTTCTTTCTCAAGACTACTTTGGCTATTCTGAGTCTTTTGTGTTTCCATATGAATTGTGAAATTTTTTGTTCTAGTCCTGTGAAAAATGCCATTGGTAATTTGATAAAGATTGCATTGAATCTATAGGTTGCATTTGGTCATTTTCACAATGTTAATTCTTCCTACCCAGGAACATGAATATCTCTCCACCTGTTTATGTTGTCTTTGATTTCTTTCATTAGTATCTTATAATTTTTTGTGTACAGTTCTTGTCTCATTAGGTAAGTTTATTCCTAGATATTTAATTATTTTTGTTGCAATGGTGAATGGGATTGATTCCTTAATTTCCCTTTCTGATTTTTCATTGTTAGTATATAAAAATGCAAGTAATTTCTGTGTATTGATTTTGTATCCTTCACCTTTGCTCAATTCACTGATTAACACTAGTAATTTTCTGATACTATCTTTAGGGTTTTCTGTGTACAGTATCATGTCATCTGCAAACAGTGAGAGCTTTACTTCTTCTTTTCTGATCTGGATTCCTTTTATTTCTTCTTCTTCTCTGATTGCTGTAGCTAGGACTTCCAAAACTATGTTGAATACTAGTGGTGAGAGTGGACACCTTTATCTTGTTCCTGATCTTAGGGGGAATGGTTTCAGTTTTTCACTGTTGAGAGGAATGTTTTCTGTAGGCTTATCACATATAGCCTTTACTATGTTGAGGTAGATTCCTCCTATGCCAATTTTTGTTGAGGTAGATTCCTCCTATGCCAATTTTTTCAAGAGTCTTAATCATAAATGGGTGCTGAATTTTGTCAAAGGCTTTTTCTGCATCTATCGAGATGACCATACAGTTTTTATCCTTCAATTTGTTAATATGGTGTATCGCATTGATCAATTTGTATATACTGAAGAATCCTTGAATTCCCAGAATAAACCCAACTTAATCATGGTGTATGCTCTTTTTGATATGCTGCTGAATTTTTTCTGCTAAACTTTTGTTGAGGATTTTTGCAACTATGTTCATCAGTGATATTGGCCTGTAGTTTTCTTTTTCTGTGTTGTCTTTGGTTTTGGTATCAGGGTAATGGTGGCCTTGTAGGATGAATTTGGAAGTGTTCCTTCCTCTGCAATTTTTTGAAAGAGTTTTAGAAGGATCAGTTCAGTTCAGTCGTTCAGTCGTGTCCGACTCTTTGCGACCCCATGAATCACAGCACGCCAGCCTCCCTGTCCATCACCAACTCCTGGAGTTCACTCAAACTCACATCCATCGAGTCAGTGATGCAATCCAGCCATCTCATCCTCTGTCGTCCTCTTTTCCTCCTGCCCCCAATTCCTCCCAGCATCAGAGTCTTTTCCAATGAGTCAACTCTTCACATGAGGTGGCCAAAGTACTGGAGCTTCAGCTTTAGCATCATTCCCTCCAAAGAACACCCAAGCTGATCTCCTTCAGAATGGACTTGTTGGTAGGCATTAGCTTTTCCTTAAATGTGATAGAATTCTTCTGTGAAGCTGTCTGGTCCTGGGCTTTTGCTGTTTGGGAGATTTTTGATCACAGCTTCAATTTCAATGCATGTAATTGAGTTGTTCATAATTTCTATTTATTCCTGGTTGAGTCTTTGAAGATTGAATTTTTCTAAGAATCTGTCCATTTCTTCCAGGTTATCCATTTTATTGCCATATAGTTGTTCATAATAGTCTCTTATAATCCTTCATATTTCTGCACTGTCCATTGTAACCTTTCCTTTTTCATTTCTAATTTTGTTGATTCGATTCCTTTCTCTTTTGTTCTTGACGAGTCTGGCTAAAGGTTTGTCAATTTTGTTTATTTTCTCAAAGAACCAGCTTTTAGTTTTATTAATCTTTACTATTGTTTCTTTTATTTCTTTCTCATTTATTTATGCTCAGATCTTTATGATTTCTTTCCTTTTACTAATTTTGGAGGTTTTTTGTTTTGTTTTGTTTTGTTTTTCCAAGTTGTTTTAGGTGTAAGTTGAGGTTGTCTATTCAATGTTTTTCTTATTTCTAGAGGTAGGACTGTATTATTACAAACTTCCCTCTTAGAACTGCTTTTGCTACATCCCATAGGTTTTGAGTTGTCATGTTTTCAGTGTCATTTGTTTCTAGAAATTTTTTTATTTCCCTTTTGATTTCTTCAGTAACTTGTTGGTTACTTAGAAATGTGATGTTTAATCTCCTTGTGTTTGTGTTTCTTACAATTTTTTTTCTTGTAATTGATATCTGTTTCATAACGTTCTGGCTGGAGAAAATGCTTAATACAATTTCAATTTTCATAAATTTACTGAGGTTTGATTTGTGACCCAAGATGTGGTCTATCCTGGAAAATGTTCCATGTACACTTGAGAAGAAGGTGTATTCTTCTGTATTTGGATGGAATGTCTTGAAGATATCAATGAGATCCAACTCATCTAATGAATTATTTAAGACTTGTGTTTCCTTATTAATTTTCTGTCTTGATGATCTGTCCATTGGTGTGAGTGGAGTGTTAAAGTTTCCTACTATTATTGTGTTACTGTCAATTTCTCATTTTATGTCTGTTAGTGTTTGTCTTATGTATTGAAGTGCTCTTATGTTGAGTGCATAGATATTTACAATTGTTATGTGTTCCTCTTGGATTGATCCCTTGATCATTATGTAGTGTCCTTCCTTATCTCTTGTAACCTTCTTTTTTAATGGTCTATTTTGTCTGATATGAGGATTGCTACTCCAGCTTTCTTTTGCTTCCCAGTCGCATGAAATATATTTTTCCATCCTCTCACTTTCAGTCTATATGTGTCTTGAGGTCTGAAGTGGGTTTCTTGTAGACAGCATATATATGGGTCTCATTTTTGTGTCTATTCAGCTAGTCTGTGTCTTTTGGTTGGAGCATTTAATCTATTTACATTTAAAATAATTATTGATATATATGTTCCTATTGTCATTTTCTTAATTGTTTTGGGTTGAAATTGTAGATCCTTTTTATTCTCCTGTATTTCTTGACTATATAAGTTCTTTTCACATTTGTTGTAAAAAGCCTCTTGATGAAAGTGAAAGAGGAGAGTGGAAAAGTTGGCTTAAAGCTCAACATTCAGAAAACGAAGATCATGGCATCCAGTCCCATCACTTTGTGGGAAATAGATGGGGAAACAGTGGAAACAGTGTCAGACTTTATTTTTTTGGGCTCCAAAATCACTGCAGATGGTGACTGCAGCCATGAAATTAAAAGATGCTTACTCCTTGGAAGAAACGTTATGACCAATCTAGAAGCATATTCAAAAGCAGAGACATTATTTTGCCGACTAAGGTCCGTCTAGATAAGGCTATGGTTTTTCCAGTAGTCATGTATGGATGTGAGAGTTGGACTGTGAAGAAGGCTGAGCGCCGAAGAATTGATGCTTTTGAACTGTGGTGTTGGAGAGGACGCTTGAGAGTCCCTTGGACTGCAAGGAGATCCAACCAGTCCATTCTGAAGGAGATCAACCCTGGGATTTCTTTGGAAGGAATGATGCTAAAGCTGAAACTCCAGTACTTTGGCCACCTCATTCAAAGAGCTGACTCATTGGAAAAGATTCTGATGCTGGGAGGGATTGGGGGCAGGAGGAGAAGGGGATGACAGAGGATGAGATGGCTGGATGGCATCACGGACTCAATGGGTGTGAGACTGAGTGAACTCCGGTAGATGGTGATGGACAGGGAGGCCTGGCGTGCAGCAATTCATGGGGTCGCAAAGAGTCGGACATGACTGAGCGACTAAACTGAACTGAAAGCTAATTTGGTGCTACTGAATTCTCTTAACTTTTGCTTGTCTGAAAAGCTTTTTATTTCTCCATCAATTTTGAATGAGGTCCTTGCCAGGTACAGTAATCTTGGTTGTAGATTTTTCCCTTTCACTACTTTAAATGTATCCTGCCATTCCCTTCTGGCCTGCAGAGTTTCTGCTGAAAGATCAGCTGTTAAGTGTATGGGCTTTCCCTTGTATGTTACTTGTTGCTTCTCCCTTGCTATTTTTAACATTCTTCCTCTGTGTTTAGTCTTTGTTAGTTTGATTAGTACGTGTCTTGGTGTGTTTCTCCTTGGGTTTACCCTGTATGTGACTCTTTGTGCCTCTTGGACTTGATTGACTATTTCCTTTTCCATGTTGGAGAAATTTTCAAAAATTTCTCATATGTTTTCTTTTTCTCTTCTTCTTCTGGGACCACTGTGATTCGAATGTTGGTGTGTTTGATATTGTCTCTGAGGTCCAAGACTATCATCAGTTTTTATTTTTCATTCTTTTTACTTTATTCTCTCTTCAGAAGTTATTTCCACCATTTTATCTTCCAGCTCACTGATTTGTTCTTCTGCTTCGGATATTCTGCTATTGATTCCTTCTAGAGTATTTTGCCAGGAGAAATATCAGTAACTTCAGATATGTAGATGACACCACTCTTATGGCAGAAAGCGAAGAAGAACCAGAGCCTCTTGATGAAAGTGAAAGAGGAGAGTGAAAAAGTTGGCTTAAAACTCATCATTGAGAAAACTAAGATCATGGCACCCAGTCCCATTACTTCATGGCAAATAAATGGGGAAACAGTGGAAACAGAGGCAGACTTTATTTTGGGGGGCTCCAAAATCACTGCAGATGGTGACTGCAGCCATGAAATTAAAAGACACTTGCTCCTTGAAATAAAAGTTATGACCAGTCTAGACAGCATATTAAAAGCCAGAGACATTATTTTGCAAACAAAGATCCATCTAGTCAAGGCTATGGTTTTTCCAGTAGTCATGTGTGGATGTGAGAGTTGGACTATAAAGAAGGCTGAGTGCCAAAGAATTGATGCTTTTGAACTATGGGTGTTTGAAAAGACTCTTGAGAGTCTCTTGAACTGCAAGGAGATCCAACCAGTCCATCCTAAAGGAGATCAGTCCTGAGTGTTCACTGGAAGGACTGATGCTGAAGCTGAAACTCCAATACTTTGGCCACCTGATGTGAAGAGCTGACTCATTTGAAAAGACCTAATGCTTGGAAAGATTGAAGGCATGAGGAAAAGGGGACGACAGAGAATGAGATGGTTGGATAGCATCACCAACTCAATGGAGATGAGTTTGGGTAAATTCTGGGAGTTGAGATAGACAGGGAGGCCTGGCGTGCTGCAGTCCATGGGATCGCAGAGAGTCAGACACGACTGAGTGACTGAACTGAACTGAACTGAGATCATTTTTAACTTCAGTAATTGGGTTGTTTGTATGTTTATTCTTTAATTCTTCTAGGTCTTTGTTAATTGATTTTTGCATTTTCTCCATTTTGTTTTCAAGGTTTTAATCATCTTACTATCATTATTCTGAATTCTTTTTCAGGTAGTTTGCCTATTCCTCTATCTTCATTTATTTGGACTTCTGTGTTTCTAGTTTGTTCCTTCATTTGTGCAGTATTTCTCTGCCTTTTCATTATTTTTTAAAGCTTATTGTGTTTGAGGTCTCCTTTTCCCAGGTGTCAGGGTCAAATTCTTTCTTCCTCTTGATTTCTGCCCTCCTATGGTTTGTCCATGGGATTGTTAGGAGTCGGACACGACTGAGCGACTCCCTTTCACTTTTCACTTTCATGCACTGGAGAAGGAAATGGCAAGCCACTCCAGTGTTCTTGCCTGGAGAATCCCAGGACAGGGGAGCCTGGTGGGCTGCCATCTCTGGGGTTGCACAGAGTCAGACACAACTGAAGCAACTTGGCAACAGCAGCATGGTTTGTCCAGTAGTTTGCTCATTTGTATAGGGTGAGATATGTGCTGAGTTTTTGTTTGTTTATTTGTTTGTTTTTCCTCTGATGGGCAAGGCTAAGTAGGATGGTAATCCTGTCTGCTGGTGATTGGGTTTGTATTTTTGTTTTGTTTGTTATTTAGATGAAGTGTTCTGCACAGGGTGCTACTGGTGGTTGGGTGATGCTGGCATCTTGTATTCAAGTGGTTTCCGTTGTGTGAGTTCTCACTATTTGATACTCTCTAGGGTTAGTTCTCTGATAGTCTAGGGTCTTGAAGTCAGTGCTCCCACTCCAAAGGCTCAGGGCCTTTGAATTGTCAATTCATCAAGCAGCTATAACAATTTTAATCATACATATATTAAACACAGCCTCAAATTATGTGAAGCAAACTTTGATAAAATTGAACTGAAAAGAGACAGTTCTGTGATAATGGTTGAAGACTTAGTATTTCACTTTCAAAAACTGATAGAACATCTAGATAGAATATCAATTAGAAAATAGAGGGTATCAACAATATTATAATCCAACTTTGTCTACTAGACATATAATGGTAGAACATTCTACCCAGCAACAGAAGACACACATTCTCCTCAAGTGACCTGGAGCATTCCCCAGGATACACCATATGTTAGACTAAAAATTGCCTCAATAGATTTCAACTATTGAAATAATATAGTATCTTCTTTGACCAAAATAGAATGAAACTAGATATCAATGATAGGAAGAGAATGGAAAATTCAAAAATATGTGGAAATTAAACAGCACACTCTTAAAAAACAAATGGACCAAAGAAAAAATTAAAGATAAATTATAAAAAATCTTGATACAAATGAAAATGAAAACATAATATACCAAAATATGGGATGCCAGGAAAGTAATGCTCAGAGAGAAATTTACAGCCTATATCAGAAAGGAAGTATAGAACTCAAAATGATCACCTAACTTTATACTTTAAAGAAAAAGAGAAAACTAAACCAAAAGCTAGAAGAATGAAAAAAGCAAAGATGAGAATGAAGATAAAGAGATTAAAAAACAATAAATAAAATTGACCAAACCAAAAGTCTTTTCTTTAAAGATAAACAAAATTGAACAAACTTAAGCTAGAATGGCAAACAAAAAGAGAGAAGTCAATAAAATAACTAAAATCAGAAATTAAAGTAGGGATATTACTATAGACTGTACGGAAGTAAAACTGAGTATAAGAGAATACCATGAACTGATGCTGAAGCTTCAATACTTTGGTCACTTGATGTGAAGAGCCAACTCATTGGAAAAGACCCTAATGCTAGGAAAGATTGAGGGCAGGAGGTGAAGGGGATGATAGAGGATGAGATGGTTGGATGGCATCATTGACTCAATGGACATGAATCTAAGCAAACTCAGGGACAAGTGAAGGACAGGGAAGCCTGGCATGCTGCAGTCCATGGGGTCACAAAGAGTCAGACACAACTGAGCAACTGAACAACAACCTCACACTAGGAAGAGTAACTTCTTTTTGTGGATTGTTTTTTCCTCCGCAATCCTTAGTGTTCTTTTGCCATTTCAGTTCTCAAATATCTGGTTAATGACTCTTTACACTTTTTCTGCTAAAGTAACTGATAAAGTTTTTATTCCTAGCTTACCCTGACTGATATGTAAGTTATTAAACAATGGCTCAAATTCTGTCTTTATTTCTGTTCTAATCTATACTTTCCAAAACAGATATAGTTTTACTTTTGCAGAACTTTAAGTACAGAAATAATCACAGTTGCCACAGCAAATTTGGCATCTGAATAGTGCTTTTAAAAACGTTTTCATACATATATCCTTTTTGATGTCTTCTTCTTGCCTTCATTCAATAAGGTTTATTAAGTAACTACTACCTATGAGGCACAGAACCAGGTACTGGAAACATATAAATAATTTATTAACAGTTAGGGATATATTTGTATTTCTTTTTTATTTAAGTATAGTTGATTTACAGTGTTTTGCCAATCTCTGCTATACAGCAAAGTGACTCAGTTTTACACATATATATATTCATTTTTAAATGTTCTTTTCCATTATGGTTTATCCCAGGAGATTGGATATAGTTACCTGTGCTACACAGTAGGACTTTGTTGCTTATCCATTCTAATGGAAGTAGTTTTGGCTACCTCATGCGAAGAGTTGACTCATTTGAAAAGACCCTGATGCTGGAAGGGATTGGGGGCAGGAGGAGAAGGGGACGACCGAGGATGAGATGGCTGGATGGCATCACGGACTCAATGGACGTGAGTCTGAGTGAACTCTGGGAGTTGGTGATGGACAGGGAGGCCTGGCATGCTGCGATTCATGGGGTCACAAAGAGTGGGACACGACTGAGCGACTGAACTGAACTGAACTGAACCCCAAACTCCCATTCCACACCTCTCCCTCCCCACATCCCTTAGACTAGGAACCATCCAATAAAGAATCATAGAGACTCAGTTTCTCCCATCTAGAAAGTTTTTATTTAAAATATTTATATGTATGGCAAAACCAATACAGTATTGTAAAGTAAAATAATGTAATGTAATGTAAAGTCACTCAGTCGTGTCCAACTCTTTGTGACCCCATGGACTGCAGCCCACCAGGCTCCTCAGTCCATGAGATTCTCCAAGCAAGAATACTGGAGTGGTTTCCATTTCCTTCTCCAGATGATCTTCCCGACCCAGGGATCGAACTTGGGTCTCTGGCATTGGAGGCAGACGCTTTAACCTCTGAGCCACCAGGGAAGTCAAAGTAAAATAAAGTAAATAAAAATTAAAATAATAAAATATTTATATTTATTAGGTGAAATCATCAACTAAATAATACAGATGATACATAAATGAAAAAAGACTGTGCCCAGGACATAGCAAGCACTCAATAAGACACAATTATAACCAAGAAGAATTAAAAATAGAGTGAATTTCCTTCAAAGACTTCATAAATGATCAATAATGATAATAATAACAATGCATTGCTTCCTCATGGTTCTTTAGATTTACATATAGTTATCCCAACAAAATCCCTGTGAGGTAGGGCAGTGTCATAATTCCCATTTATTGATGAGGAAACAGTCACTCACAAAGCGTGAATGACTCTCCAACCTTATGCAAACAGGAGGTGGCAGCACCAGGCTCCAGATGCCCTGGTGTTCAGTGCCAGTTGCCAACCCTGCAGTGATCCAGCCCCTTCTTCAAGGCTCCCATCACCTCCCGATTTCTCAAGCTATAAATGAGAGGGTTGAGCATAGGTGTAAGGACTGTGTAGAAGAGCGAGACCACCTTGTCATGGCTTGGGGCCCGATAGCGCCTAGGCCTAAGGTAGATGAACATGGCTGCCCCATAGAAGAGGGACACAGCAGTAAGGTGGGAAGAACAGGTGGCCAGAGCCTTTTTACGAGCATGAGCAGAGTGCATATGGAGCACAGCCCCCAAAATTCGAATATAAGAAGCCACAGTGATGGAGAAGGGTAGGAGCAGCATGAAGACACAGCAAGCAAAAAGCAGGGAATCAAAAATGGATGTGTCTACACAGGCCAGTTTCAATAAAGCTGGGACCTCACAGAAGAAATGATCCACATTCCTCGAGCCACAGTAGGGTAAGCTTATGGCTCCCACCATTTGTATCATTCCATCTATTATCCCGAAAGTCCATGAACTCACAGCAATCTGGAGGAGACTCTCTGGCTCATGAGGATGGGATAGTGAAGTGGGTGGCTAACGGCCACATAGCGGTCATAAGCCATGAGTCCCAACAAGAGCCCTTCAGATCCCACGAGAGAGACAAAAAATCCAATTTGTATGGCACAACCCACAAAGGAGATGAACTTCCTGCCAGACAGGAAGTTGGCCGCCATCTTGGGCACAATGTCACAGACCAACAGGAGGTCCATGAGGGAGAGCTGGCTGAGGAAGAAGTACATGGGTGTATGAAGTTGAGGATCCATGTAGATGAGGCAGATGAGGAGGACATTCCCACAGAGTGCTACTGTGAAGACCATCATAACCACACAGAATAGGGCAAAATCAGCCTGGCTATGAGAAAAGATGCCCAAGAGAATGAAGCCATCTGTGGATGATTGGTTCAACAATATCCCCATGGTTCAGTTGTTCACAGTCACCTGAAAACATAGACAGAGAAATTCTGAGATTGAGAGACATGTCTTTACTTATCTCTGAATTACTCTTCTTTAGTCATCTATATCTTTTTGCAGTTCATTAGAGCACAACAGTACATGCTTAGGGATATATAAGAGGATAGGAGTGTTCCAGGTGACACAGTGGTAAAGAACCCACCTGCCAATGCCAGAGATGTAAGAGACATGGGTTTGATCTCTGGGTTGGGCAGATCCCCTAGAGAAAGGCATGGTAACCCACTCCAGTATTCTTGCCTGGAGAATCCCATGGACAGAGGAGCCTGGCCAGCTAGTACATAAGGTTGCAAAGAGTTGGACATGACAGAAGCAATTTAGCACAGCACACTCTTTCATTTTTCCCAAAACACAGATAATAGGATATTTGCTATCTCATAGAATTGAACCATTTATCTGTATTTGTATATATCCATACCAAGAAGAATAGAATCTGAATTAGTTTGTGTGTCACAGGACTACTGGACAATCCTCTTTCAATAGGCAAAATACTGGCTTTCCCATATGGCACTGACTCTTTTTAACAAGACTAAATGGACTCAATGAATTGGATCATTTCATCCCAAGAGATAATTCATATATGTTACAATGAAGGAAAGTAATGGATAGTTGAGATGTTCTTTATTTTGCTGAGCTCAAATACCTTAGAACAATTTTTAACTCCTCTATGTCTTTTACATCCAGTCTATCAGAAAAGCCTCTTGTCTATACTATTCAGAATATCTCAGAATCCAGTTAATGCTTATCTACTCTACAGCTGCCTTGGTCCAAGCCACTATTCTCTCTTAGATGGGCCCTTACAGGCTTCTAGTCAGTCTCCAGGCTTCTATCATTGAAACCCTAGAGTCTATTCTCATAACAGTTCAAATGAGTCTGCTTAAAATGTAAGTTATACAATGTAATTCTCATGCTGAAAGTATCTCAATTACTTCTCAAATTAAATATGAGCCACCAGGGAAGCTCCAAATTACCCCAGATAAGGCCCAAATACTTAGAGTGGCACACAAGGCCCTACACGATACATACACAAACACGCACACTCATATCTCTGACCTCGTTTCCTACCACGTCCCCTTTGCTCACTGTGTTTCCTTGAATTTCCTTGGACACTCCCACCTTTGAATCTTTGCATTTTTTCTCTTTGGAATGCTCTTTGCTCATATTTCTATCTCTCATCTGCTTCAGATTTTTACTTGAATGTCAACCTCTTAAGAGATACATTCTGTGAAAGTCACTAAAATTATAAACACCTTGCATTTTCAAGTCCTTTCTGGCTTTTGTTTTGTCCACAATACTTATACCATTCAACACACACAAGATTACATTTAAAAACTTTTATTGTCTGTCTCATCCTATTGGAATAAGAGCATCATTTATCATTCACCATGACATTCGTACCCCCTAATGGGTTCAGCCACTAATGGCTTCCTGGTTCATAGCATATCCTCAATACATATATGTTGATTGAATAAAATAATCAAGGTGAAATACATAGCTGCAACTTCCACTTTCTGAAAGTAGAGAGACTCCTGCTTCAATTGCTTGAGCCCTTGTTCTTGACCTCAATATCTACTTCATTGCTATATTTCTTCCTCTGAGGGATAGTAAGTGATATAGTAAGAACTATCGAGATATTTACAAAAGAATAGAATTTCTCTGCAAATGGATTACAGGGGTATCAGGAGACATTGATTTAGGATATATTCATGTCTACTTTCAGAGAAGGCAATGGCACCCCACTCCAGTACTCTTGCCTGGAAAATTCCAGGGATGGAGGAGCCTGGTGGGCTGCAGTCCATGGGGTCGCTAAGAGTCAGACAAGACTGAGCGACTTCACTTTCACTTTTCACTTCCATGCATTGGAGAAGGAAATGGCAACCCACTCCAGTGTTCTTGCCTGGAGAATCCCAGGGACGGGAGAGCCTGGTGGGCTGCCATCTATGGAGTCGCACAGAGTTGGACACGACTGAAGCGACTTAGCAGCAGCAGCATGTCTACTTTACCTCCTTGCAAAGAGGAAACAAGGCAACCACACAAGATACACTCTCTGTATAAAGAAACAGAGTAATTTCTAAAACTAGGATAGCCTTGCCCAGATCCACCACCATGGAGGTAGGCTCTGTGAGCTGAATTCCTACAGAACAGAGCACATTCTGACTCGTGCCCAGAAAAGACATGCCCAGGTATCCTTGCCAAAAACAACACAAAGGTGTGATGGGAGCTCCTACTACAGGAGCAAATCACTGTTCCTATAGTCTTCAAATACCATCTTGGCCATTTCAGACCCAGACTGAATCAATCAGCTGAACAAACCAGGTTCCACCTCACACTAGAAATTCCTCCTTTTATGTTAAGGACCTGCCACTGCTGCTGCTAAGTTGCGTCAGTTGTGTCCGACTCTGTGCGACACTCTGCCCTGGTGGGCAGCCCACCAGGCTCCCCAGTCCCTGGGATTCTCCAGGCAAGAACACCGGAGTGGGTTACCATTGCCTTCTCCAATGCATGAAAGTGAAAGATGAAAGTGAAGTCACTCAGTTGTGTCCAATTCTTAGCAATCCCATGGACTGCAGCCTACCAGGCTCCTCATCCATGGATTTTCCAGGCAAGAGTACTGGAGTGGGTTGCCATTGCCTTCTCCAATGTTAAGGACCTAATGTGTATATAATAATTTGGCTGCATGTACCTTCAAAGACATACACTCCACACCTCCATTTTCCCCCTCACCCACCACTGTATACTACAGTACTATAGAGTTTATTAATGACATATAAGCTCCCTTGAATTGTAATTCTTATAACACTCCATACTCACCATCTCCATTTGGATGTTCAATGGGGTTATCCTACCTAAAGTGATCAGATAGAGTTCTCGGTCTCCTCTGGAGAAACAAAACACCTGGTCTTACCTTCCCATGTAGATTAAGGGCAGGTCTGTCCAATTTCTCAGAACATAATATATGGGTCATATTGAATTTCTCCTTCCCTCTCACATGCCAACATCATAAATCTCTGGTGGTCCTTTCTGCAAAATGTATCTACCCCTGACCACTTTCCATTCTTGCCCATCCTACCTGGCCACACTATCATCACTGCTTTCCTGGATGATGATGGTCTCTAACTGAGTTTGCCTCATCAGCCATTCCATCCCTGCCCCTATCCTAGTCTATTTGCACACTGCACTGCAAAGCAGGAGACCTGAGTTGGGAAGAGCCCCTGGAGGAGGGCATGGAAACCCACTCCAGCATTATTGCCTAGAGAATCCCCATGGACAGGGTAGCCATGGGGTCGCAAAGAGCAGCTAACCACTAAAGTGAACTCATCTCTGTAAGAATAAAAGACAAAATTTTTCAAGAATAAAGGAATGCTTTTATCAACAGACTTTCTATCACCACTCAGACCTCCTTTTCTTCTGTTCTCCCCAGAATCTTCATTACTCTGGTCTCATCAGCATCCTGTGTTTACTCCCAACCCAGCCTCAGGGACCTTAGTGCTTGCTCTTACCTATTCATGGAAATTTGATTGCACATAAACTCTACCTTGTCCCTTCACCTACTAGCTAACCTTCTAAGCCAGGGCTTCTTCAGATCTATTTGCAATTGAAATCCTCTCCTCCCATTCCTTCCCTGCTTTGTGTTTCTCATAGCATTCAACACCTTCAGACTTGCTACATTTAATTCATAAGATTTGTCTTCTGCTTTTCAACTAGAACCCATATCCCCCAGGGCCATTTTTTTCTCATTGAGGAATCCCCAGCTCCTAGACCAGTAACTGACATGTATTATACACTCAATAAATATTGTTGAATGAGTGATTGTAATATGCAAACAACTCAAGAAACTGTCCTAGTATTCCACATTATTAATTTCCTGCTCATTAATTTCATTCCTTTCTGCTGTTTAGTTAATGGCTTCATTTTTCCCCTAGAAAGGACAACATAAAGAAGCCACTTTGTAGCTAAAATATACATTGGAGGACAGGTTGACACTAAGTCCCATTTCAGTCCTGTCCTTCCTGCCCCTTCACCCCTACCTCTCCCCACTCATCCTTTGTCTTCCTGCTGTAAACCACTATTCAACCCAGGAACCCAACATAAAGGCTCCCAATCCAAACCAAGAGAAAGAAAAAAGGAAAAGATCAATTAGAAATTAAAGGAAGAATCAAATGCAAAGAACTAGAAGAAAGGTGGGCTCTGTGACAAACTAGGGATGGAATGGGATGGAAGGTGGGAAGGAGGTTCAAGAGGGAGGGGACATATGTACATAGAGGTACTATGGCTGATTCATGTTGAGGTATGGCATAAACCAATACAATATTGCAAAACAATTATCCTTCAATTAAAACTAAACAATTTTTAAAAAGAAAAGGACTAGAAGAAAGACAGAAAAGACACATAACACTAAAAGGTATATGCCCACCAACAACTCCAAATAAAAAGGGAAAAGAAGCTGAAGGAGACAGACAACAGTGGGAAGAAAAAATGATATTCAAGCAGAAATGTGAAATGACCAGCAATTAGTAATAGGAACTGGAAAGAGGAGAGAAGAAGGGTGAAAGGAAAAGATCTTCACTCACCTTTAAGTGGGTTCCCTGAAGGAAACAAAAATTCAGCAGATACCCTATGGCAGAGATTCCAGTGCAAAATCATTTCATTGCCCTTTTCTTATTTGTACTTACTGGATCAGAGTACACAGGGAAGAGACCCTTCCCCCAGCTTTGACCTCCTTCCTCTGCCCCCATGAACTTCTCAGCAAGACTCAGGCTGAGGTGTTGTCTGCAGCCTCCCTGTGACTCTCCAGCTCAAACAGCAAGACTCAGACAGACAACAGCTTCCTCTTAGCATAAAGGGGAAATGGAGAAAGTGAAGTTAGTCAAGGAGATGGTGGTGGGCAGATGGGGACAGAGTCAGGATCTGTGTATCTGAGGCCACCCTCTGGTGCCAGTCCACCTTCCATGGGCTGCTTCTCTGCCCTTGTTGCAGAGCTGTCTCTCATTGCCTGTGAAATCTTAACACTGAATCTCAGTGAGGAAGATAAAACTGTAAAGTCCCAGAGGAGCCCACAGGTTCCAGCCCTGGAGCAGAAGCTCCCAAGCTTATAATTAAAGGAAACCAAATAGGGAGCTTGGGGACAAGACCAGAAGAAGGCCAGCGGGATGGAGGGAGGACACCTGGCCATTAGAGAGGCACAGGGCAGCCAGGGCACAGGAAGTGGGGCAAGTTTCCTGGTGCTCTAACCTCCATCACAGACAAATTCCACATTTTCCCAGCGACCCTGAGGCCTCTCATGGGGTCTCCACCCTTGGCTTTCCTGATACACTTTTTCTGCATCCCACAATCCTTTTTTTTTTTTTTTTTTTTGCCTTCCCCATGAAGTCAATATACATTTATTGAGAACCCATGATATACAGAGCACTGAGTGAACAGTTACACTTGAATCAAAGGTGGGGACTGAACACAATTCTAGCCCTAAGGAGTTTATAACCTGATGGGAGGGAAAGAAGAGCATTCATCTTCAAGAGAGTCAAATGGTGGTATGGGAGCTGGGTGTCATCCCAAACCTTGCCAAATCGGTGTCTTTCACAGTTTTTCTGTGAGCAGCCCTGTGATTTCATTATTATGTCTGTCATCCCAGTATAATCATGGACAGCACTTTCTTTCACCTCAAGGATGCCCCAGGTTTGATGATAAGTTAATAGTCATTTTAATTTTGTCTTTATGTCCCACGAAATAAATTTTCAAAATAACCAATTCATTGGAAACCAAATCGCCTAGGTCAATTTATGTTTTTCTTTAACTCTGTTTTTTTAATTAATATATTTATTTTAATTGGAGGCTAATTAGTTTACAAATTTGTAGTGGTTTTTGCCATACATTGACATGAACCAGCCATGGGTATACATATGTCCCCATCCTGAACCCCCCTCCCACCTCCCTCCCCATCTCATCCCTCAGCGTTGTCCCAGAGCACCAGCTCTGAGTGCCTTATTTCATGCATCAAACTTGGACTGGTGATCTATTTCACATATGGTAATATACATTTTTCAATGCTATTCTCTCAAATCATCCCTCCCTCGCCTTCTCCCACAAAGTCCAAAAGTCTGCTCTTTATATCTGCATCTCTTTTGCTGTCTCATAAAAGAGGGTCATCGTTACCATCTTTCTAAATTCCATATATACGTGTCAATATTCTTTAACTCTTTGAAGTATGACTGATTTTTATTTTATCTTCACAACAGTAATAAATATGTTTTATCTGCCATACAAAGCTCTTGGGGCCTTCAGTTGGAGGTTGATGCACAGAAAGAACAGATTAGATCAGAAGGCTGAGAGAAGAGGAATCAAAAAGATAGATGGAAAGACACAGGGAAGTGGAGACAGAGAGACCTAGAAAAAAAATAGACCTCTGTCAGGCTACTTCTAGGCACAGTAAACTGTTTTTTTAAGAAATTCTATACAGCCATTCATAGCCTTCTGCTCCAGTCTCCTTCTCTGTCATTGTCCTCAACCTGCTGACCTACTCTGGTTTCCTATAAGTACTTGAAGTTTTTCCATGTCCATATTTTTTCTTAAGTTAAACTTCCATTGGAAATTATTTTGTCTTCTTTGTCTTTTCCTACTGAAACAATTTATTCTATAAAGACCCATCTAAAGCTCTTCATTACTATTCTCCCCTTCTAAAAATCATTCCACACCCTTTAAGCCTCTCTGAGCTCATACAGTGTATTGTCCTTACAACTGGCAATTTGATATACCCTGTGAAATCTATTATGTTACTATTTGTTCAAACTACATAGTGATTGGGTGAAACATGATTACATACCACCAAAAAACACCTTTGTGTTTAGCTAGGACCACCTTCATTTCATGGAAAAGAAGTGCAAAAAAGCAAAATGGCTGTCTGGGGAGGCCTTACAAATAGCTGTGAAAAGAAGAGAGGTGAAAAGCAAAGGAGAAAAGGAAAGATATAAGCATCTGAATGCAGAGTTCCAAAGAATAGCAAGAAGAGATAAGAAAGCCTTTCTCAGTGATCAGTGCAAAGAAATAAAACAACAGAATGGGAAAGACTAGAGATCTCTTCAAGAAAATTAAAGACACCAAGGGAACATTTCATTCAAAGATGGACTCAATAAAGGACATAAATGATATGGACTTAACAGAAGCAGAAGATATTAAGAAGAGATGGCAAGAATACACAGAAGAACTGTACAAAAAAGATCTTCATGACCCAGATAATCATGATGGTGTGATCACTCACCTAGAGCCAGACATCCTGGAATGTGAAGTCAAGTGGGCCTTAGAAAGCATCACTATGAACAAAGCTAATGGAGGTGATGGCATTCCAGTTGAGCTGTTTCAAATTCTGAAAGATGATTCTGTGAAAGTGCTGCACTCAATATGCCAGCAAATTTGGAAAACTCAGCAGTGGCCACAGGACATGAAAAGGTCAGTTTCCATTCCAATCCCAAAGAAAGGCAATGCCAAAGAATGCTCAAACTACTGCACAATTGCACTCATTTCACATGCTAGTAAAGTAATGCTCAAAATTCTCCAAGCCAGACTTCAGCAGTATGTGAACCATGAACTTCCTGATGTTCAAGCTGATTTTAGAAAAGGCAGAGGAACCAGAGATCAAATTGCCAACATCTGCTGGATCATGGAAAAAGCAAGAGAATTTCAGAAAAACATCTATTTCTGCTTTATTGATATGCCAAAGCCTTTGACTGTGTGGATCACAAGAAACTGTGGAAAATTCTGAAAGAGATGGGAATACCAGAGCACCTGACCTGCCTCTTGAGAAACCTATATGCAGGTCAGGAAGCCACAGTTAGAACTGAACATGGAACAACAGACTGGTTCCAAATAGGAAAAGGAGTACATCAAGGCTGTATATTGTCACTCTGCTTATTTAACTTATTTGCAGAGTACATCATGAGAAATGTTGGACTGGAAGAAACACAAGCTGGTGAATCAAGATTGCTGGGAGAAATATCAATAACCTCAGATATGCAGATGACATCACCCTTATGGCAGAAAGTGAAGAGGAACTCAAAAGCCTCTTGATGAAAGTGAAAGAGGAGAGTGAAGAAGTTGGCTTAAAGCTCAACATTCAGAAAACGAAGATCATGGCATCCGGTCCCATCACTTCATGGGAAATAGATGGGGAAACAGTGTCAGACTTTATTTTTGGGGATTCCAAAATCACTGCAGATGATGACTGCAGCCATAAAATTAAAAGACTCTTATTCCTTGGAAGGAAAGTTATGATCAACCTAGATAGCATATTAAAAAGCAGAGACATTACTTTGCCAACAAAGGTCCGTCTAGTCAAGGCTATGGTTTTTCCAGTAGTCATGTATGGATATGAGAGTTGGACTGTAAGGAAAGCTGAGCACCAAGGAATTGATGCTTTTGAACTGTGGTGTTGGAGAAGACTCTTGAGAGTCCCATGGACTGCAAGGAGATCCCACCAGTCCATTCTAAAGGAGATCTTTCCTGGGTGTTCTTTGGAAGAAATGATGCTAAAGCTGAAACTCCAGTACTCTGGCCACCTCATGTGAAGAGTTGACTCATTGGAAAAGACTCTGATGTTGGGAGGGATTGGGGGCAAGAGCAAAAGGGCACGACAGAGGATGATGGCTGGATGGCATCACCGACTCGATGGAAGTGAGTCTAAGTGAACTCTGGGAGATGGTGATGGACAGGGAGGTCTGGTGTGCTGCAATTCAGGGGTCACAAAGAGTCGGACATGACTGAGCAACTGAACTGAACTGAAGGAAAGAAACTACAACAAACAATACTCTACCCAGTGAGACTTTCATTCAGATTTGATGGAGAAATCAAAACTTTGCAGACAAGCAAAAGTTAAGAGAATTCAATAATGCATTAAAGGATCATATACTTTGATCAAGGGAGATTTAACACAGCAATGCAAGAATTCTTCAATATCTGAAAAACAATCAGTGTGGTATACAATATCAACCAACTGAATAATAAAAAACATATGATCAACTGTGCACAGAGAAGACCATGTGAGGAGACAGCTGGAGGCAGCCATTTGCAAGCCAAGGGGATGCTTCAGAAGACTCCAGACCTGCAGATTCCTGAATTTTGGACCTCTTGCTTCTAAAACTGGAATGGAATCTTATATTTACTATAATGCTATTGAAAGATACTTATAAAAGTAAGTAAAAGGACAAAAAGTGCAGGCAGTGAGATGAAGTGCACATAAACCCCGCGATGCAGAGGGCGGGCACAGGGAGCTAAAACAAGTCCACAGTAGCCCTCTTCGGCAGAAACCAGCCCAGGAAGCTGAAACAGGTGTACACAGCCCTGCGACACAGAGGGTGAGCTCAGGGGGCTGAGGGAAGCCCACACAAGTCACTGCAATGCAGAAGAATACACACAAGCATCTACCTAGCAAGTTTCAGCCAGCAGAGCAAGGCAGGACAGAGGAACAGAGGCATTGGCAGAGATTCCCAAGGACAAGTAGGGGACTGGTGGCACTGCAGTTTTGCTGAGAGAGCCACTTTGAAGCAGCTGCAGAAATAGATGTGCCTGATGCTAACGCTGAAACTCCAGTACTTTGGCCACCTCATGCGAAGAGTTGACTCACTGGAAAAGACTCTGATGCTGGGAGGGATTGGGGACAGGAGGAGACGGAGACGACAGAGGAAGAGATGGCTGGATGGTATCACTGACTAGATGGACGTGAGTCTGAGTGAACTCCAGGAGTTGGTGATGGACAGGGTGCCTCACGTGCTGCGATTCATGGGGTCTCAAAGAGTCGGACACGACTGAGCAACTTTCTCAGTTGCTGAACTGAACTGAACTGAACACCCTGAAAGCTAGAACGACTACTCAAAGGCATCCTGAACCCACAGACACTCCAAAACTTACTACTGGACACTGCACTGTCCTTCAGAGAGACAAGATTCAGCTCTGTCAACCAGAACACTGGCACAAGCTCTGCCAACCAGGAAAACATCACAGAACACTAACCCAACGCCATCCACAAAGGCAGACTCCACAACCGAGAGCTACGACCTTGAAAACTCATTAAAATTTTTTTTCCTTTTTCATTTGTTTCTTTTTCTTTCTTTCTTTTTTTCTCTTATAAATCACATTGTTTATTCCCCCAACATATCTCCACCTTCACAGTAGCATTTAGCGGTGCTGTGGAGTTTTCCTGTTTTTCTTGTTATTGAAAAAAAAAAATTCATTTTAAGATTCGTTCTTCTTATAAACATACTGCTTATTCCCCAACATATTTCCACCATCACATTAGCTTTTTTCAGGTGCTGTGGAGTTTTCCTCTTTCTGTTTCTTGTCAAAAAAGGCAACAAAAAATTCATTTTAGGGTTTTTTTTCTTTTTTTCTCTTTCTCACTTTTTTTTTCTTGATGAGTTTTGCATTTTGTATTGGGTATATCCAACTGCTTTCCCTACTGTTCTTTACCAGCTGTAGCTATTCCTGAATATATGTAAATCTTTTCCACAAATGTCTATTCATCTTTGCTTTTCTATTTTTCCTTTTCTATCTTTTTTTATTTTTTTAGTCCTCTTCTCCAGCCCTTCCTTTTCTCTTTCCCTTCTCCTCTTTCTTTTTTCTCTTTTTTTATTCTCCTTTTTTTCCTTCACTCTTTCTTTTTCACCAAGTAATTTAAATTATTGCACTCTCCATGCTATATTCCCCAGTTGGCCTGCTGCTCATGCTCAGATTTCCAGATTGAGCATTAGCTAACTCTGCTTTCAATCTGTGGATATCACCTCAGTTTCCCCTGACTTGCTCACCAAGTCAATCTCCTGTACTCTTTTCCTTAGAATGCTTTGGTTATACCTGTATGTATAGAAGAGTGTGTGCATATGTCTCAGTATTTCTGTAATTACCTACTTGATCTCCTCCCACTAGAACACAAGCACAAGTCACCCCCAACATGAAATCAACACAAACCACCCAACCAACATTTCCCTCCAAGGGCAAAAATAAAAAGAAGTAATACAACCCTAAAGCCTTGGAAAAGGAGATCTCAAGGAGCAAGTTAGAAAAAATTTTATATATATGTGTGTGTGTGTGTGTGTGTGTGTGTGTGTATATGATGAAAAGACAGAGAAATACAACACAAATGAAACAGCAAGGTAGAAACTCACAAGACCAAATAAACAAAGAGGAAATAAATAATCTCCCCCAAAGAGAATTCAGAATAAAGATAGTAAAGATGCTTTAAAGACTTGAAAATGAATGGAGAAAATGAAAGAAGCATTTAACACAGTTAATAAACACATTTAACACAATCATCAAGGACATAGAAGAAATAAAGAATAAGCAAACAGAGATGAAAAACACAATTACTGAAATTAAAAAATACTCTAGAAGGAAACAATAGCAGAATAATTGAGGCACAGGAATGGATAAGGAAGCTGGAGGACAGAATGGTGGAAATAACTGCTGAAGAGGAGAATGAAGGGAAAGGAATGAAAAGAATTGAGGAACGCCTCAGAGACCTTTGGGACAATATTAAATGCACCAATATTCAAGTTATAGGGGTCCCAAAGGAAGAAGAAAAAAAGAAAGGTACTGAGAAAATTTTTGAAGAAATTATAGTTGAAAATTTCCCCAGCATGGGAAAAGGAATAGTCAATCAAGTCCAAGAAGTGCAGAGAGTCCCCTACAGGTTAAACCCAAGGAAAAACACATTGAGAAACATATTAATCAAGCTAACAGATATTAAGCACAAAGAAAGAATATTAAAAGCAGCAAGGGAAAAGCAATAAGTAAAATACAAGGGAAAACCCTATGGTTAACAGCGAAACTTTCAGCAGAAATTCTACAGGTCAGAAGGGAATGGCTAAGCTAAGTCGCTTCAGCCGTGTCCAACTCTGTGCAACCCCATAGACAGCAGCCCACCAGGCTCCGCCATCCCTGGGATTCTCCAGGCAAGAACACTGGAGTGGGTTGCTATTTCCTTCTCCAATGCATGAAAGTGAAAACTGAAAGTGAAGTCACTGAGTCATGTCCAACTCTCAGCGACCCCATGGACTGCAGCCTACCAGGCTCCTCCATCCATGGGATTTTCCAGGCAAGAGTACTGGAGTGGGGTGCCATTGCCTTCTCTGGAAAGGAATGGAAAGAAGGGAATGGCAGGATATATTTAAAGTATTGAAAGAGAAAAACCTACAACCATGATTACTATACCAGGCAAAGATCTCATTCAAAATTGATGGAGAAAAACAAAATGATGGATTAATCTAAAGTTTTATGGACAAGCAGAAATTAAGAGAATTCACCACCTCCAAACCAGCATTGCAACAAATACTAAAGGGACTTACATAGCCAGTAAACACAAGAGAAAGGAAACCTACAAAACAAATAAAAACAAACCCAAAATAATCAAGAAAAATGCCAATAGAAACATATGTATCAATAATTACCTTAAATGTAAATGGATTGAGTGCACCAACCAAATGATACAGACTCAGTTCAGTTAAGGTCAGTTGCTCAGTCATGTCCAACTCTTTGCAACTCCATGGACTGCAGCACACCAGGCCTTCCTGTCCGTCACCAACTCCTGGAGTCTACCTAGACTTATGTCCGTTGAGTCAGTGATGCCATCCAACCATTTCATCCTCTGTCGTCCCCTTCTCCTCCTACCTTCAATCTTTCCCAGCATCAAGGTCTTTTCAAATGAGTCAGCTCTTTACATCAGGTGGCCAAAGTACTGGAGTTTCAGCTGCAACATCAGTCCTTCCAATGAACACCCAGGACTGATCTCCTTTAGGATGGACTGGTTGGATCTCCTTGCAGTCCAAGGGACTCTAAGAGTTTTCTCCAACCCCACAATTCAAAACCATCAATTCTTCGGTGCTCAGCTTTCTTTATTTACAAGGCAACAATGGAGCTGCAGACATAGAGAACAGACTTATGGACATGGGCCAGGGTGGGGAAGAGAGAGGAAGGAGAGGGTGGGACAAATGGAGAGAATAACATGGAAGCATATACACTACCCTGTGTAAAATAGCGGAGAAGGCAATGGCACCCCACTCCAGTACTCTTGCCTGGAAAATCCCATGGACGGAGGAGCCTGATAGGCTGCAGTCCATGGATCGCTAAGAGTCGGACACGACTGAGCGACTTCACTTTCACTTTTCACTTTCATGCATTGGAGAAGGAAATGGCAACCCACTCCAGTGTTCTTGCCTGGAGAATCCCAGGGATGGTGGGCTGCCGTCTTTGGGGTCGCACAGAGTCGGAGACGACTGAAGCGACTTAGCAGCAACAGCAGTGTAAAATAGATAACCAAAGGGAATTTGCTGTATGACTCAAGGAATGCAAACCAGGTCTCTGTAATAACCTAGAGGTGTGGGAAGTGGTGGGAGGTGGGAGGACAGTTCAAGAAAGAAAGGACACATGTTTACCTATGGCTGACTCATGTTGATGTATGGCAGAGGCCAGCTCAATATTGTGAAGAAATTTTCCTTCAATTAGCAACAAATAAGTTTGGTTGGGGGAGAAAACAACTGCTGAAGAGAGTGTTGAGAGAAGGGAGCCCTCCTACACAGTTGTTGGGAATGTAAATTAGTGTAGCCACTCTGGAAAACATATATTTTCTTAACAAGCTAAAAATAAAGCTACCATATGATTCAGCAATCCTACTTCCAGGCATATATCTGGAGACAAACACAGTCTGAAAGGATACACGCACCCCAGGGTTTACTGCAGCACTGTTTACAACAGCCAAGACTTAGAAGCAACTTAATCATCCATCGACAGAGGAATGGATAAAGAAGTTGTGGTTCATATATACAATGGAATATTACTCAGCCATCAAAAAGAATGAAAAACACAATTTGCAGCAGCATGGATGGACTAGAGATTGTCATACTGAGTGAAGTATGAAGAACAGAGAAGACAGAGGAGCAGAAACATCGTGTAACATCCGTTATAAGCAGAATCTAAAATGACATGATACAAATGAACTTACTTACCAAATAGAAGAAAAGGAAGGATGGGAGAAGGGATAGTTAGGGAGTTTGGGATGGACACTGCTGTATCTAAAATGGATAACCAGTCTATGGTCATACCACCCTGAATGCACCGGATCTCATCTAAATTGGATATTAACAAGGACCTATTGTATAATACAGGGAACTCTTCTCAACCTTATGTGGCAGGCTGGATGGGAGTTCGAGGGAGAATGGATACATGTATCTGTATGGCTGAGTCCCTTTGCTGTCCACCTGAAACTATCATAACATTGTTAATTGGCTACATTCCAATACAAAATAAAAAGTTTTCTTTAAAAAATATGGTTTCATCTTATCAATAACTGATGCTGTGGGTGGACAAAGCCTGTGGTTCCTATTATGATTGCAACACGTCCTTCAGCAATAACTGTTGGGAAACTTTGAGAAAATAGTGGTTTTATTACTTATACAACACACTTGGGAACACACAGCAAGGCAAGATGTGAGAAAGAAGGAGAGTACACAGGCCTGGGGTCCTTCTTTTATTGGGTAAAGAGTAGGGACTTAAGGCTTTAGGGGCTCATTGTTTATTAGTTAATTTAAACAGAAGACTGTTAATTTAAGTCACAGGAAGAGAAAAAAACAAGCAGCCCAAATGACCAATTATTGAAATCAACCAGGATTTCTAAAACAAAGGCACCTCAGAGGGGAGAAGCAGCCTGGCTCTGGCTCTTTATCTGGCAGTGTGGCTGGCAATGTGTTCATTCCATATAGTCCTCTTTAAAGTAGATGCCTTGGCAATCACAGCTTAACTCAGACACTTGCATTACAGAAAAAGAAGAAAAACCACGAACAGCCAAAATAACCAATATCAGAGTTTATAATACAGACACCTAAAGTATAAAGATTTAAAAGAAATCATTTTTTAAAATTTTAAAAAGAAACAAATAACTTGGGTAACTTAGCCATTTGACAGGTGATTTGCCACCATATCGGCCAGTGAGAAAACCAACTATTTCTACAGGACATAAAGCCAAAAATAGAGTTACTATAAAATTTATTGTCCAGGGACTTCCCTGGTGGTCCAGTGGTTAAGAATCCACCTTCCAACGCAGAGGACACAGGTTCAATCCCTCGTCGGGGAACTAAGATTTCAGATGCCATAGGGCAACTAAGCCTGTGAGACAACCACTGAGCCCGCATGCTCTAGAGCTTACATACCACAGCTGGAGAGAAGCCCATGGCCTGCAATGAAGAATCCCACAGGCTCTAAGGAAGGTTCCACATGTCCCAACTAAGACCCAATGCAGCCAAATAAATAGATAAAAATTTAAAAATTTATCATCCAACCTGGGACACTCCTGAGAGTGAAAGGGAGTGCTATCCATGATTATACATGGATGGCAGGCATAATAACTAGACCACACTGCAGAGCACTGAGCTTAGATAAACTTCTGACAGGGTTTGGGAAGACACCCAACTCCCATGCCATCATCTGACTCTCTCGAAGGTGAGTGCTTTTCTTTTCCTCCCACCGGAAGGGCAGGGTTATGTTCGGTTTCCACCTTTGAATCAAGCACAACATCTCACCCAGTACTATGTATATCATAGGCCTCTGGTAGGTACAGACTGGCTTTAGAGGTCGGGCAAAGGACAGGTAGAGTAGGATCTACCCTATGTAGATCCTAGAGGTCACTGAGGAACCACTGAAGTGTGCCTGTGGTGGGGAAAGAGTATCAAGAAACTTGTTCAATTTCCTGTACCCTGACTCTTCTGTGCCCCTCTCTTGACTGAGTTTCGTCACACTGTCCCACTGGCCCTTCTTCTGGTCCTGTCCCCAAGCTCCCTGTTTAGTTTTCTTTAATTGTAAGCTTGGGAGCTTCTGCTCCAGGGCTGGAGTATGTGAGCTCTCCTGGGACTCACAGCTTTACTTTCCTCACTCAGGTTCAATGTTAAATACTTCATGGGCAGTGGAAGACAGTTCTGCAAGCCAGCCTGGGTGTCAGCCCATGGAAGGTGGACAGGATTCAGAAAGTGAGTTCAGATACACAGATCCTGACTCTGTTTCCATCTGCCCACCACTGTCTCCTTGACTAAATTCACTTTCTCCACCTCTTTTTGTTTAGAGGAAGCTATTGTCTGTCTGAGCCCCAGTCTGAGCTAGAGAGTCACAGGGAGTCTGCAGGTGATGTGGAAACCCACAGCCTGGCTGAGAGGTTGATGAGGGCTGAGGAAGGAGGTCAGAACGGGTTAGGGGGCGGGGGGGCGAGGGAAGGGCTCCTCTCTGTCCTCTCTGACTCAGTAAGTGCAAACAAAGGAAAGAGAATGAAATAATTTTCATGCTGGAATTGACTCCACATAGTGTATGCTGAGTTTGTTTTCCTCCAGGGATCCCACTTAAAGGTGAGTGAGGGTCTTTTTCCTGTTACCTCCTTCTCTCCTAGTAATATCTATTATAATTGCTGTTCATTTATGCATTTCTATCAGCAGTTTCTCTTTCTACTATTTTCTGTCTTTGTTAGTTTTTATTTTCTTTTTGGCAGCTGAGGGGATAGGCATATACCTTCCAGTGTTATATTTCTTCTCATTCTTTCTTCTAATCTTATCCTTTGATCTACTCCTTGCTTTTTCTCAACTTAACATCTCATTAGTTTTTTTCTTTCCTGCTTCTCTCTGTCTGGATTGAGGGGCACAGTGATGAGTTGAAGAGTTTTCTAAAGCAGGGAGACAAAAGATGAGTGGAGATAGATGCAGGTAAAAGGGAAGGGACGGGAAGGGATATAGAGTCACTTTTTCCCCAAAAGGTGACTTGCTTTATTATGTCATTTCTAGGGAGATAAATGAAGCCACTACCCAAACATCCAGAGAAAGGAATGTTATGGTGTAAGAAATGAGCATGTGAGATGCCAGAATAATTTCTTGAATTGTTTTACATAATACATTAATCATTCAACAAATATGTGCTGAGAACAAAATATGTGCCAGGTATTGTCCTAAGAGCCAGAGATTCCACCATGAGCAAAAGTGGCAAAAGGGAATACAGGTTCTAGTTGGGAAAGTAAGAGTGTCCCAAATACATGTGAATTAAATGTAGCATGCCAGATGGTGTTTAATGCAATGAGAAACACAAGGCAGGGAAACAAAGAGAAGGAAAAAAGAATTTCAACTCTAAATAGATGTGGAAGAAGGTCTGGCTAAGATGATGAAGAGCATATAAGGGAACAAGGTGGAGTACATCTGGAAAGAACTTTCTGTGAGGAGGTAAAAGGAGGCCTTGCATCCACTTACTCTCTGGATGTGTCTATAAGATGTGTCCACTTACTCTGTGCTGCTGCTGCTGCTGCTAAGTCGCTTCAGTCGTGTCCGACTCTGTGTGACCCCATGGATGGCAGCCCACTAGGCTCCTCTGTCCCTGGGATTCTCCAGGCAAGAATACTGCAGTGGGTTGCCATTGCCTTCTCCAGTGCATGAAAGTCCAAAGTGAAAGTGAAGTCGTTCAGTTGTGCCCGACTCTCAGTGACCCCATGGGCTGCTATGTGTCTATAAGAAGGTGAAGGAATAGGATAGGGAGACCACTTTCTCCTCCACAAATTCATCAAAAAATCATTTGAATGCTGAGCAACTTCCACAGAACTACTTCTGAACACTGGCGGAGGACACTAGGTACCCAGAAAGTCAGCCCATTCTCTTAGAAAGAAGGTAGGACAAAAAATAAAAGACAAAAAGAGAGACAAAAGAGTTAGGGATGGAGACCTGTCCTGGGGAGGGAGCTGTGAAGGAGGAGAAGTTTACACACAGTAGGAAACCCTCTCACAGGTGGGTTTGTGGGAAGTTTTGGAATCTCAGAAGGGAACATAATTGGGGAAAAATACATGCACATACACACAGAATACATGCCAAACTGCAACTGCGGAAAAGAGAACTTTCCTGCAAAAGGCTCTAACCCAACAGCCTAATGCACAGCTGGCCTGCTCACAAAACAAAGGATTGAGTGAATACCAAAGGAGAGCCAGCTGGCTGCGTACCAGCCCCTCCCCACTTGGAAGCAGAGGCAGGCTTGTGATAACCAGAATTGGAATGCAAGGAGCTGCTCCAGTCTCAGCCCCAGAGACAGCATATTCCACCGAACTGTGAGCAGGCTCCCAGTTGCTAACCACGTCTTCCTGAGATCCTCAGTGGCCACAGGACTGGAAAAGGTCAGTTTTCATTCCAATCTGAAAAAAAGGCAATGCCAAATAATGTCCAAACTATTGCACAATTGCACTCATCTCACACACTAGCAAACTAATATTCAAAATTCTCCAAGCCAGGCTTCAACAGTACATGAACTGTGAACTTCCAGATGTTCAACCTGGATTTAGAAAAGGCAGAGGAACCAGAGATCAGATTGCCAACATCCACCGGATCATCAGAAAAGCAAGAGAAAATCAGAAAAACATCAACTTCTGCTTTAACTACACCAAAGCCTTTGACTGTGTGGATCACAACAAACTGTGCAAAATTCTTAAAGAGATGAGAATACCAGACCACCTGACCCGCCTCCTGAGAAATCTGTATGTAGATCAAGAAGCAATAGTTAACAAATGGACATGGATCAACAGACTGGTTCCAAATCAGAAAAGGAGTATGTCAAGGCTGTATATTGTCACCCTGCTTATTTAACTTATATGCAGAGTACATCATGTAAAATGCTGGGCTGGATGAAGCACAAGCTGGAATCAAGATTGCTGGGAGAAATATCAATAACCTCAGATATGCAGATGACACCACCTTTATGGCAGAAAGCAAAGAACTAAAGAGCCTCTTGATGAAAGTGAAAGAGGAGAGTGAAAAAGTTGGCTTAAAACTCAGCATTCAGAAGACTAAGATCATGGCATCTGGTCTCATCACTTCATGGCAAATAGGGGAAACAATGGAAACAGTGACAGACTTTATTTTTGGGGGCCCCAAAATCACTGCAGATGGTGACTGCAGCCATGAAATTTAAGACACTTGCTCCTTGGAAGGAAATCTGTGACCAACCTAAACAGCATATTAAAAAGCAGGGACATTACCAACAAAAGTCCATCTAGTCAAAGCTATGGTTTTTTCAATAGTCATGTATAGATGTGAGAGTTGGACTATAAAGAAAGCTGAGCACCAAAGAATTGATGCTTTTGAACTGTGGTGTTGGCTGAGAGTCCCTTGGACTGCAAGAAGACTCAACCAGTCCATCCTAAAGGAAATCAGTCCTGAATTCATTGGAAGCCTGGTGCTGAAGCTGAAACTCCAATACTTTGGCCACCTGATGTGAAGAGCTGATTCAGTGGAAAAGACCCTGATGATGGGAAAGATTGAAGGAGGAGGAGAAGGTGATGACAGATGATGAGATGGTTGGATGGCATCACTGATATGATGGACGTGAGTTTGAGTAGGCTCGGGGAGTTGGTGATGGACAGGGAAGCCTGGAATGCTGCAGTCCGTGGGGTTGCAAAGAGTCGGACACAACTGAGCGACTGAACTGAACTGAACTCTGAGGTAGGAACAGAAGGGAGTCCAGTGAAACCTCAGCAGAGGGAATTCCAGGGAGAGCAGAATGAAAGGTTTGGGTAGTGGAGGGGCCCAGCCATATGAAAGTCTTGCTTCATTCTTCAAGCATTTTGTCTCTTATTCTTAGGGAGATGTCTTCACCCCAGTGCTATAGACACCAGTGGCAAACAGACAGAATCGGGGCAAGGAAGGAATGGAAAGGCAAGCCCAGTTAGGGGCCATTTCCATTTCCACTGTAGGGGAGCAGTGACGATGATGTTTCCAGGTGGGACAGGCAGGAGTGAGAAATGGTCCCGCATGGGCACATTTTGGAAGAAGAGCCAGGAGTTTCTGATGTTGCAATGTGTGTGAGAGGAGGAGAGGAGTTAAGGATACACTGTGTGTTTTTCCTAGGCAACTGAACAGATCTTCCATGAACTGATCTGGGAAGAATGTTTCTCCAGGGGAGACCAAGGGCTCAGGTTGACCATTTTAGGCAGATGAACCCACTGGACTTTGAAGAAAGATGTTTAATTTACAGTCGATATGAGAATCAGAGTTCAAGGGAGTCCTCCAGGATAGAGAGATAAATGTCATTAATCAACTATATAGTATTGTATTGGGGGCAGGAAGAAGAGGTGTTTGGTGGTGCATCTTGTTGAAGGTACATGTAGCTGAGTGTCTCTGCTCTCTGTGGGTAGAGCTGAGCATCCTCAGCACAGGACTTCAGCTATAAAACCTGGGTGGGAGTTGTGGGGCAGGGGTAGGGAGGGGAGGGGGCATGACTTTTCAGTTTGTTGGTTAAGCTTGATATAGCCAAGACCAACTAAAGGCTGTTGGAACAGCAATTTGTTCCTGTAGAATCCACTCCCACCCCACAACACATGTTCAAGAGTAGTCAGTCAAATAATTTCTTTGCTTTTCTTCTGCTTTTAAAAAATATCTATTTAGCTGTGTTGGGTTTTAGTTGCTGCATGCAGAATCTCCCTTGCAGCATGTGGGATTTTTCACTGCAGCCCACGGGCTTCCCTCTAGCTGTGGCACATGGGTGCGCAGGCTTGGAGCACACAGACTCAGTAGTTATGGCACGTGGGCTTTCTAGATGTGGTGCATGGGCTCTGGTGTGCATGGTTCTGCAGCTGTGGAATGCAGACTTACTTGCTCCATGTCAGGTGGGATGTTAGTTCCCCAACTAGGGATCAAACTTGTGTCCCCTGAGTTGGAAGGCAAATATTTAACCATTATGCCACCAGGGGATTCCCTCTTCTGTTTTTTTCTCTATAAAAATTCTTTTTATTGATTCCTATCGATGGAGCACTCCTAAATACTTCTGGTTTGGCACTGCCTGATTGGAATTGATTTTTTTGCTCAAATAAACTCTTAAAAATTTTAGTATGCCACAGTTTATCTTTTAGAAAAATAAGCAAATATATCATAATTTATAGTTAAGTTCCTGGATGCTATTGTTGGCAAGGACACCTGGGCATATCTTCTTGAGCACGAGTCACACATGCTTCCACCCTATGGACACAACTTAGCAACCTGCCTCCCTGGTCATGGATCTGAGCAGGTCCATCTTAGTTTAGGAAATCATGCTGGGTCTTTGCACAAAGAGCAAATCCCATGAAGTCTTCTTGGTTTGTCTTTACAATGAGGTAAGGTAGATGGATATACCCTTCATAAATGTCTCCTAAAGGTGATTATCATGCATTTGCAGATAGCATACTTGTCATTTGTAAATATCTGAAAATACTAATTATATTATCATTCACTCTTCCTCAAAGAAAGGTACCTAGTAGTGAACACCGAGTACATTCAGATGATTCATTGCATGCTCTGAATACAGTGGTAACACAAGGGGGGAAAGTAGAGGGCAGCTGTAAAAAGCAAGCATGCATGCTAAGTTGCTTCAGTCGTGTTCAACTGTTTGCAACCCCACGGACTGTAGCTGGTGGCTCCTCTGTCCATGGGATTATTCAGGCAAGAATACTGGAGTGGGTTGCCGTTTCCTCCTCCAAAGGATCTTTCCTACCCAGGGATCAAACCTGCGTCTTCTGTCCTGCATTGACAGGTGGTTCTTTACCACTAGCACCACCTGGAAGCCCAAAAAGCAAACATCTCCATTAAAGGAAAATCAACAGCACCTGGAGAGTGATTCAATCTGAAGCCCATGGGGGCATCCAGCATGGGTTATTTTGCACTTGAGTAATTAGGATGGTAGGTGTCATTTTAAAGAAATATGAAAAAAAAGATAAGATATTACCTTTCTGGGGTATGTACATAAGAATTAATGCTTAGTTGTATTCTGTTTCTTGTTTGTCAGCAAGAACTGTAATTTTGCATAAATTCTGTAGGGAATTGAAAGTTTGGCTCTAAGGCTAGGTCTGGGTCTTGGGAAGGGTGTCTTAGAGCCAGTGAAGATTTTGTTGTCATTTGGAAGGACAAGCAGACAGATGAATTCTCTGGTTTCTCTATCTCAGCCTCATGATCATCATTGCCCTCTGCCCCGGTCTTTACCTGAGTTTCACAGGCTGAGAACTGTATTTAATTTTCATCTGGGTATAGGGAATTCTGGGCTTCCAAGGTGCTTCAGTGGAAAAGAATTCATCTGCTAATGCTGGAGACTTGGGTTCCATCCCTGGGTTGGGAAGATCCCCTGGAGAAGGAAATGGCTACCCACTCCAGTTTTCTTGCCTGGGAAATCCCATACAATGGAGCTTTGTGGGCTACAGTCTATGGAGTCGCAAAAGTAGGACATGAATTAGTTACTAAACAACAATCACCATAGGGAATTCTATTTATAATTATACTAACCAACTCATAAGACAGGAACTTAGCTATGTTATCATATATTCACCTATTTTGCTAAAAGTTTCTCTGGTGGCTCAGATCATAAAGAATATGCCTGCAACGTGGGAGATGTGGGTTTGATCCCAGGGTCAGGAAGATCCCCTGGAGAAGGGGATGTCTACCCACTCCAGTATTCTTGTCTGAAGAATTCCATGGATAGAAGGGGCTGGAAGGTTACAGACTGTGAGGTCATAATGAGTCAGACAATTTATTTGAGCAAAAGTCAATTCAAACCAGGCAATGCCAAAGCAGAAGTGGTGTGGCGTGCTCTGTGGACAGGAATCAGCAGAAAGACTTATAGTGTAAAAGCAGAAGAAAAGCAAAGAAATCTAATTGGCTGTACTTAAACATTTGCCTTATTGGAAAAGCCTAGTTACTGTTTGTGTTTGGTTGTCCTTAGGTTTTGATTTCTTAACCTCAAAATATTTAGAAGCTTAGATTTTTGTTTGCTTCATAGATTACTAAGGCTATTCAGTCTAATGGCCTCCCTGCCTTATTAGTTTAATAATGATGAGAGCTATATTTGACAGGAAACTAGTACTGCTTTTGAGCAAAAAAATCTTCAAATTTTAAAAGACCAGATTATGGATCAGAAGGCTATAGAATGAGCCAAGAATTAGAGAAAAAAGGAATTGGAAGCTCATGACTAAGAATTTCTTCAAGACAAGGTAACTTGCCCTTCTAAGAATATTTTGCCCTTCTAAGAATAATTATCTTTTTGCACAAGAACAGTGTGATGTGATATAAACTTTCCAGAACTTACATTATAAAGGCTCATTCTTAAGTCTTGGTTCCACATTTTCTAACCTTGCAACTTCAGGCAATCTAGCCAACTCTTCAGAATCTCAATTTTCTCATCTATAAAAGAGGGTCTGTCAAAAAATATCACTCTACCTTCACTGCAGGATCACCGTGGGAGCAAAAGAAACATGAATGTGAGCACTGTGGGGTGCAACAGGTGAATTTATTTTTATGGATTGTGTATTGCCTGACACTAGAACCAGGAAGAGAGACCTCTTCTCATCTAATGAGAGATAGACAAACAAACTTAACATCCTTGATTCTTTATTCTCTAGACAAATTACAAATCACCATATTTCTTAATGATGAGATCACTTGTTAAAATTAATGAGTCCAGTCTATTTATATCAACAAAGTTTGAGGTAGAATGTGAATGGTTATGGTACACAACCTCTAAGATGGTCTCAATGATATTTATACCCTGTGTGTCACTCTCTCAGTAACTGGGGGCTGGATTTAATGACTCACTAATAATGAGCAGAATTCAGCAGAGCTCATGGGATGCCACTTCCAATATTTGCTTAGAAAAGTATGGCTTCTATCTAGGGTGCTTGTGCTCTCACTCTCTCTTGCACCACTCACCCTGGAAGAAGTCAACTGCCATGCTGTGAAGCAGCCCTGTGAAAAGGGAGCAAGGCCTGACACAGCCACGTGAGTGACCTTGGAGTAGAACCTCCTCCACACATGTCTTGAGAAGACTACAGCCTGGCTAACCATTTCAGGGTATCCTGATGTGAAACCTTTTATGTCAGCGACAACTAAGTTACGCCCTCATTTCTGGCCCACAGAAAACTGTGAAATTATTATTGTTTTTCCTATATTATTTCAAGTTGTAAATTTGGAGTTATTTGCTACATGGCACTATATAGTTAATACAAATTTAAAGAGAAAATTCTGTACTGCTTTGCTACTGGTAGAGCCATGAAAATGCCTGCCTGGATGTACAGCCCTGGATGGACAAAGCAACAGGTGGTATTTGAAGGTGACTGATAACCTAGAGGGGTGGGATGCGTGGGAGATGGGAAGGAGGTTCAAGAGGGAGGGAAAAATATATATACATATAGCTGGTTCATGCTGATGTTATCCTCCAGTTAAAAAAAAATAAATTTTTTAAAAAGAAGGTGGCTGATGAGAGAGAAGAGGGTGAAATCTAAAAGCTGGAAATGACTTTGAAAACGAAGACAAGGTTATCCTGGTGAGAACATAAGGACAACAAATTTGTGGTCAGAATATTATAATGCTTTCCATTCAGTTGCTTATAATCATTTATTTTATTTTCCATGGGTTCAGATATTGTCATTATCATCAAGGCAGTGTTGTCTTTTTAAATATGCACAATTTTTATTTCTAAATTTGAAATTTGTCCGTGTAAAATCAGGCCATGTTTCTGGTTCCCTTCCATATAACATATTTAGAAAAAAAAATCCTGTCCAAAATCAAGATAAATCCAATTTTCTTTGATGTGCTCCAAATAAATTAATTAGAAATTTTATCAGACTGTGATTAAATGGTTCAATCCATGTGGAAGACATTAATTATAAAGATTTTACAAGAAAGCTCTTGGATTTCTACTGAGGATAACTGAGGGTATTACTTTGAATTTTTATCAGCCAACTTTTATTGAGGCCCTGATCCTGAGGTTATTTTAAAAATCTCATTGCAATTGAAGACCACACTTTTTTTTTTAATTGAAGTATAGTTGCTGTACAATATTATGTAAATCACAGGTGTACAATATAGTGACTTACAATTTTTAAAGATTGTATCCATTTGTAGTTACTATAAAATATTGGCTATATTTTCATGTTGCACAATATATCCTTGTAGTTTATTTTATACCTTTAGTTTGTACGTCTCACTTTCCTACCCCGATATTGCCCCTCCTCCCTTCTCTCCCCCCACCGGTAACCACTAGTTTATTCTCTATATCTATGACCTCATTGTTCTTTTGAGATTTGGCACCAATCATTTCTTTTCCCCATTGGTCTTATGATTTTTCTGCCAATAAAGACATGTCAGTCAATTCAATAATATTTGTCCATGTTCTCAGGTGACCAGGAACATCAGCTGAGCCATGGAGATATGGTTGAATCAATCATACACAGATGACTTTGTCCTCTTGGGCATCTTTTCCCACACTCCCACTGACCTTGTTCTTTTCTCAGCAGTCATGATGGTCTTCATAGTGGCCCTCTGTGGGAATATCCTCCTCATCTTCCTCATCTTCATGGATCCTCAACTTCATACACCCATGTACTTCTTCCTTAGTCAGCTCTCCGTCATGGATCTTATGTTGGTTTGTACCAATGTGCCCAAGATGGTGGCCAACTTCCTGTCTGGCAGGAAGTCTATCTCCTTTGTGGGTTGTGGCATGCAAATTGGCCTTTTTGTCTGCCTGGTGGGCTCTGAAGGGCTCTTGCTAGGACTCATGGCTTATGACCGGTATGTGGCCATTAGCCACCCACTTCACTATCCCATCCTCATGAGTCAGAGGGTCTGTCTCCAGATTGTTGGGAGCTCGTGGGTCTTTGGGATAATAGATGGTTTGATCCAGATGGTGGTAGTAATGACATTTCCATACTGTGGCTTGAGGGAGGTGGACCACTTCTTTTGTGAGATGTTATCCTTGTTAAAGCTGGCCTGTATAGACACATCCATTTTTGAGAATGTGATATTTGCTTGCTGTGTCTTCATGCTGTTTCTTCCCTTCTCCATCATTGTGGCCTCCTATGCTCGTATCCTGAGAACTGTGCTCCACATGCATTCTGCTCAGGCTGTCAGAAAGGCTCTCGCCACCTGTTCCTCTCACCTGGCAGCTGTGTTCCTCTTCTATGGGGCAGCCATGTTCATCTACCTGAGACCTAAGCGCTACCGGGCCCCAAGCCATGACAAGGTGGTCTCTGTTTTCTACACAGTCCTTACTCCTATGCTGAACCCCCTCATTTATAGCTTAAGAAATCGGGAGGTGATGGGAGCCCTGGAAAAGGGCTGGACCATTGCAGGATTTTCAACCAGCACTGAAGAGTAAGGGTATTTTGCGCCTGATTCTGCCACTCCTGGCTTTGTGATGTTACATACATTTTCTATCTGAGTCTTGGTTTTTTTTTCATTAATAATGAGGCTCATGACCCTGAAGTTTTCAGGAGGTGTCTTTTAAACTCCAAAGTAATACTTTCTATCTCTGGTAAAACACCAGCTTCCCTCCTCTCAATCTTTTTGGATTAATTTTTTTTTTTTTTGAGGATACATTAAAATGAAGTGCAGAACTTTGTGAGCTGAAGTACTGTGTATAAGTAGGCCCTGGGATTACTATCACTTAGTATTTAAAACTGGATTTACTTCGACAGTCAGAGAATGCCTCAAGCTGCACTCCTTAACTGTTTTTTTTTTAAATTTTTGAAGTATAGTTGATTTACAAAGTTGTGTCAATTTCTGCTGTACAGCCAAGTGATTCAATTATACATGTGTGCATATATATATATGTTCTTTTTCATTATGGTTTATTACAGCATATTGAATATAGTTCCCTGTGCCATACAGTAGGATCTTGTTGTTAATCTACTCTATATAATAGTTTGTATATGCTAATTCCAAACTCCTAATCCATGTCTCACTCTCTACCCCTCCTCCAAGGCAACCACAAATCTGTTATACATATATATCTGTTATATATATGGACATGAGTTTGAGCAAGCTCTGGGAGTTGGTGATGGGCAGGGAGGCCTAATGTACTGTAATCCATGGGGTCACAAAGAGTCAGACCCAACTGAGAGACTGAAATGAACTGGATATATATATATATACACACACACACACACACACACACACACACACATATATATAAAATAAGAACTCCTAACTCTTATTGCCAATCTCTACCACTGATTTATAGCCTACTATGTACCAGGAACATATATTCTTTATGAGTATACATAGATATCAATTTTTTCCTATTAATATATTGTCTCATGCTAGTGTCTTTGATGAAATGCTCCTAGATGACCAAATAAAGCTAATAAAATCTCACTCTTCACCATATGTAACTGAGAACTTTATAAAGATTTCTTTTTTATACATAAATTTATTTATTTTTAATTGGAGGTTAATTACTTTACAATATTGTATTGGTTTTGCCATACATCAACATGAATCCGCCACGGGTGTACATGTGTTCCCTATCCTGAATCCCCCTCCCCCCTCCCACCTCCCTCCCTACATCATCCCTCTGGGTCTTCCCAGTGCACCAGCCCTGAGCATCCTGTATCATGCATCAAACCTGGACTGACAATTCATTTCACATATGATATTATACATGTTTCAATGCCATTCTCCCAAATCATCCCACCCTCACCCTCTCCCACAGAGTCCATAAGACTGTTCTATACATCTGTGTCTCTTTTGCTGTCTCACATACAGGGTTATCATTACTATCTTTCTAAATTCCATATATATATATGTTATTATACTGTATTGGTGTTTTTCTTTCTGACTTACTTCACTCTGTATAATAGGCTCCAGTTTCATCCACCTCATTAGAACTGATTCAAATGTATTCTTTTTAATGGCTGAGTAATACTCCATTGTGTATATGTACCACAGCTTTNCTATCTTTCTAAATTCCATATATATATGTGTTATTATACTGTATTGGTGTTTTTCTTTCTGACTTACTTCACTCTGTATAATAGGCTTGTTTCATACACCTCATTAGAACTGATTAAAGATTTCTTAAAGTCATATTCTTCAAGAATAAAGAGATTCATGAGGAAAGTGGTAAATATTGGTTCATTTGTATATTCACAGTGCCTGACACATAGAAAAGTTATTTTTAAGTGTTGTATATATAAAGTCCTCCAACAAAATTGCCACATTTTATTTTAGTTTCTAAAATAGCAAAGTTGACTATACTATTTCTCCTTTGGGGGATTAAAAAGAAATAAATGAGAGAATTAGATCTGCTCTTTGTAAACTTGTTTTTAAAAGTTTTTAATTGAACTATTGGTATTACTTGTATCCACCTAGCTAAATGCTATACCAGTTCTTGTATACATTTGCAATAAAATTATCTTTACCTGGAACAAAATGCTTTTGTTGTATCACAGAGAAAAAACAGGACAGAACTGGGTTCTGGAAGTTGGACCAAACCATACCACAGGGAGGTATTTGTTATTTTCTGTTTCCAGGCTTGGAGAGAATGGGAAGCAGTAGCACTAATAGTAACTACAAGTCTGAGAACCTGCCAGGGAGAAATGACTTGATTGTCTACTCAGTTTAATATCACTACAAACATTTCATAGTGAACAACATTACATCCCTTTCGCAGGCCAGGAAGCCGGGGCTTAGATTGGTGAAGTCCCTTGCTCTTATTCCCCAGTTTTCTTCTCCATGTCCCCCTAGGAGACTGTTTGCTGGAGCAGCTGAGAACAGAGAACTTTGCAAAGAGGTTTCCTTCCCTTGGAGTTTAATTTGCAGACTGGAGACAAAGATACAGCATGGGGAGGGGTCTCCAGGGATTTGTGAAAACAGAAGCAACTTTCCTTAGTCCCTTCAAAGAGAAGAGCAATGAGTGGCAGCAAGGAGTGGCAGAGAATAAAATTTCTCAGCCAAAAGCTAGACCTGCCCCGACCGTTGGTCTCTTTCTCAGGTGAGACCACTCCACTGACTCCCAGTGACAAGTCTCTCCCTTCTTGGCCCAGCCCTCTCCCACACTGCTTCTCTGATGGATGAATGGTTTCTCTGTGTTATAACTTTTGTTTCTGGAAAACATTTTCTTTTTAATATTTGTCGATTGATTGATATTATATATATCATGATTCATATACATCTATACACACACACACACACACACATATTCTTTTTTCAGATTCTTTTCCCTCATCAGTTAGTATAAAAATTGAGTATAGCTTCATTTGCTATACAGTAGATCTCGCTGTTTATCTATTTGATAAACAGTAGGGTGAATATATTACTCTCAGAATTCTAATTTATCCCTCCCCCAGTTTTCCCCTTTGGTAACAATAAATTTGTTTTCTATGTCTGTGAGTCTGTGTCTGTTTCATAAATAAGTTCACTGTATCATTTTTTAGATTCCACATATAAGTGATATGATATTGGTCTTTGTCTTACTTCACTTTAGTATGATATCTCTAGGTCCAACCGTGTTGCTGCAAATGACATTATTTCATTCTTTTTATGGCTGAGTAGTATTCCACTGTGAATATGTACCACAGTTTTGTCCACTCATCTGGATAAATTGCAAACTCAAACAAAAAGGGTAAATTTTTGCTCACTATTTTTCTGATAGCTATCAGCAAGTGGTCAAAAAATAAAAACATTCTCAAGCATTGCAGCTACTAAAAAGAATAATTGACCATCTAGATACAACACAGAGACAGAACCAAACTTCAGCTCAGTTCAGTCACTCAGTCATGCCCGACTCCATGGAGAGCAGCACGCTAGCCTTCCCTATCCATCACTAACTCCTGGAGCTTGCTCAAACACATTTCCATTGAGTCAGTGATGCCATCCAACCATCTCATCCTCTGTCATCATCCTCTTCTCCTGCCTTCAATCTTTCCAAGCATCAGGGTCTTTTCCAGTGAGTCAGTTCTTCACATTAGGTGGCCAAAGTACTGGAGTTTCAGCTTCAGCATCAGGCTTCCAATGAATATTCAGGACTGATTTCCCTTAGGATTGACTGGTTTAATCTCCTTGCAGTCCAAGGGACTCGAGTCTTCTCCAGCACCACAGTTCAAAAGCATCAATACTTTGGCACTCAGCTTTCTTTATAGTCTAAGTTGCAGTACATACATGACTACTAGGAAAACCATAGCTTTGACTACATGGACCTTTGATGGCAAAGCAAAATCTCTGCTTTTTAATATGCTATCTAGGTTGATCATAGCTTTTCTCCCAGAAGTAAGTGTCTTTTAATTTCATGGCTGCAGTCACCATCTGCAGTGATTTTAGAGCCCCCAAAAATAAAGTCTCTCACTTGGCTAAGTACAAAAACAAAGACACAAACAAACACTGAGCATCAAAAAAGAAAAAAAGAAATTCAGCATATTACATCATCTTTGATTTAAACAGCCCATGACACTGATGTATATTCTTCAACAGATTGCCCCACCAGCAGAATTTCTTCTCCAACCCCAGAAAACAAAAGAAGGAAAAAAGATCCATAAGTCTCAGAATGAAAAGGTTAGGAGGATGAGTGAAGTGTCATTGTTTTCCTCTTTTCTATGGTGAATCTCTAAGCTCCCAATCAGGCCTGAGCTAGGCAGGGGCCATGTGAAAATTTTGGATTAGCTGGGAGATCTAAGCTGTGACCTGTGTCAGGCTGAATCATAGCTTACCTGAAAGCTAGTCCTTATTAACTAAATGGGATGAGACTCAACCTAAAGCTGCCCAGACAGCTCTGGTATGTCTTATCTCCATAAAACATAGAGAAAGATTTTCTAGGAGTGAATGTAGTCCCAGCTAAACATAAAGCTGTTTCTTGGCTATAGGCAATCAAGTTTCACCTGATCACTCTGTAGGTAAAATAAATAGTAACCTAACAGAGTCCCCTGGAGAAGGCAATGGCACCCCACTCCAGTATTCTTGCCTGGAAAATCACATAGACAGAGGAGCCTGGTAGGGTGCAGTCCATGGGGTCACTAAGAGTCGACTACGACTGAGTGACTTCTCTTTTGTTTTTCACTTTCATGCATTGGAGAAGGAAATGGCAACCCACTCCGTTGTTCTTGCCTAGAGAATCCCAGGGACAGCAGAACCTGGTGGGCTGCCATCTATAGGGTTGCACACAGTTGGACACGACTGAAGCGACTTAGCAGCAGCAACAGAGTTCCCAGGGCTTCCCAGGTAGCACTAGTGGTAAAGAACCCACCTGCCAATGCAGGAGCCCTAAGAGACACAGGTTCGATCCTCAGGTCGGAAGATTCCCTGAAGGAAGAAATGGCAACCCACTCTAGTATTCTTGCCTGGAGAATCCCCCTGGACAGAGAAGCCTGGTGGGCTATGGTCCACAGGGTCACAAAGAGTTGGACATGACTAAAGCAACTGAGCCTGCATGCATAACAGATTTCACATGATAGAATAGAATAATTGCCAATTATATAGACAACCTCAGATATGCAGAGGATATCACTCTAATGGCAGAAAGTGAAGAGGAACCAAAGAGCCTCTTGATGGAGGTGAAAAGCTGGCTTAAAACTCAACATGCAAAAAACTAAGATCATAGCATCCTGACCTTCATGGCAGATGGATGGAGGAAAAGTGAAAACAGTGACAGATTTTATTTTCTTGGGCTCCAAAAATCACAGCAGAGGGTGATCGCAGCCATGAAATTAAAAAATGTTTACTCCTTGGAAGGAAAGCTATACCACAGAGAGACAGCGTGTTAAAAAGCATTATATCACTTTGCCTACAAAGGTGCCTGTAGTCAAAGCTATGGTTTTTCCCATAGTCATGTATGTATGTGAAAGTTGGAACATAAAGAAGACTGAGTGCTGAAGAACTGATGCTTTTGAATTGTGGTGCTGGAGAAGACTCTTGAGAGTCCCTTGGACAGCAAAGAGATCTAACTGGCCAACCCTAAAGGAAATCAACACTGCGTGTTCATGGGAAGGACTGATAGTGAAGCTGAAGCTCCCATTTTTTGGCTACCTGATGATGCAAAGAGTCGACTCATTGAAAAAGACCCTAATTCTGGGAAAGATTAAAAGCAGGAGGAGAAGGGAGTGGCAGAGGATGAGAAGGTTAGATAGCATCACTGACTCAATGGACATGAGTTTGAGCAAACTCTGGGAGATACTGAAGGACAGGGAAGCCTGGTGTGCTGCAGTCTACGGGGTTGCAAAGAGCCAGACACAACTTAGTGACTGAAAAATGAACAACAGATGATAGAATGCAAGAATGTTCATGGGAAGGACTGATAGTGAAGCTGAAGCTCCCATTTTTTGGCTACCTGATGATGCAAAGAGTCGACTCATTGAAAAAGATCCTAATTCTGGGAAAGATTAAAAGCAGGAGGAGAAGGGAGTGGCAGAGGATGAGAAGGTTAGATAGCATCACTGACTCAATGGACATGAGTTTGAGCAAACTCTGGGAGATACTGAAGGACAGGGAAGCCTGGTGTGCTGCAGTCTACGGGGTTGCAAAGAGCCAGACACAACTTAGTGACTGAAAAATGAACAACAGATGATAGAATGCAAGAGACAACAAAAGCTGAAGGGCTGTGGAGTGAATCTTTGGAAGGTAAGAATAGTAACAATGAGATTTAGATTGGCCTTTACAGAAAAAAATTTTTAATAAAAAAAAAAAAAAGCAAGCCAAGTAACTTCCAGTGGGAGATTAACTTGAACAAGAGTGTGGAGGTAGGAAAACACCAGGTACTCATGGGGGAACCCGCACAGGTCACCACGTAGTGCAGAGTGAGCAGAGGAGGTTAAAACAGAAAGTGTGAATTGACTCTAAGGGGTTTCCTCAGAAGCCACTTTATTCTGCATGACACTAGTCTGACAGAGACCTATTTTTTCCTATGTCCCTCTAGCTCCATCTCCCTATGTCTTCCCAGCTCTTCTTTCAATCACCTTCTCTCAGCCCTCTGAACTAATCTGTCCTATCTGTATATCAGCCTCCAACTGAAAGCCCCAAGAAATTGGCGGGTAAAACATGTTTTATTGTTTTTGTGAAAATAAAACCAGTCATATAAGGAACTCTGCTCAGTATTGTGCAACAACCTAAATGGAAAAAGAATTTGAAAAAAAAAAGAATAAATACATGTATATGTGTAACTGAATCACTTTGCTGCACACCTGAAACTAACACCTTGTTAATCAATGATACTCAATATAAAATAAAATAGCCAGGACATAGAAGCAGCCTAAATGCCATCAACAGAGGAATGGATAAATATGATGTGGTACATATACAAAATGGAATATTTGTTTTGCTGTTTGTTAATTAGTAACTAAGTCATGTTCAACTTTTTTGTGACCCCATGAACTGTAGCCTTTGACCAGACTCTTCTGTTTATGGGATTTTCCAGGCAAGAATATTAGGATGAGTTGCCATTTCCTTCTCCAGCAAATCTTCTTGATCCAGGGATCAAACCTTTGTCTTTTGCATTGGTGGCCGATTCTTTACCACTGAGCTACCAAGGAAGCCCCAAATGGAATATTACTCAGCCACAAAATGGAACAAAATTGTGCCATTTGCAGAGATGTGGATGGACCTAAAGTCTGTCATACACAGTGAAGTAAGTCAGAAAGAGAAAAACAACTTTTGTATAATATCACTTATATGTGGAACCCACAAAAATAATACAGATGAACTTATTTGCAAAGCAGGAATAGAGACAGACATAGAGAATAAATGTACGGATACAAATAGGGAAAGAGGTGGTGGTATAATTTAAAAGATTGGGATTGACATATACGTACTACTATGTATAAGATAGATAACTAATGACAACCTACTGTATATCACAAGGAACTCTACTCAGTGCTCTATGGTGGCCTAAATGAGTGAAAGTGAAAATCGCTCAGTCATGTCTGACTCTTTGCAACCCCATGGACTGTATATTCCATGGAATTCTTCAGGCCAGAATACTGGAATGGGTAGCCTTTCCCATCTCCAGGGGATCTTCCCAATGCAGGGATCAAACCCAGGTCTCCCACATTGCAGGCAGATTCTTTACCAGCTGAGCCACCGGGGAAGCAAAAGAAGAAGTGTGTGTATACATATAGCTGATCACTTTACTGTACAGAAGAAACTGACACAACATTGTAAAACAACTATACTCCAATAAAAATTAATTTTAAAACTAAAATGAAAGACTAAAAAACAGTCATATACCAAAGAGTTAAAAGAAAGGCAGAAATTAATGGCCTGATCATTTGATTTCCAATGAACTGGCATTTTGAAAATTCATCTACTTCAATGGGACATAAAGCAAAAATCAAAGTGACTATTTAAATTATCATCCAACCCTGAGAGTGAAAGGAAGTGCTGTCCATGATTATACTGGGATGACAGATAATAATTAGACCACAGAAAACTGGGAAGGGCATAAACTCACAGAAATATCTGACAGAGTATGGGAAGACACCCAGCTTCCACACTGTCATCTGACCCTAGTGAAGGTAGGTGATTTTCTTTCCTTCTCACTTGGTTATAAAACTTAAGGGCCAGGACTGTGTTAAGTCTTCAGTGTTGATTCAAGCACAGCTCACCAAGCTCTTGCATATCATTGGCCCTCAGTCAGTGTGGGCTGATTTTATGGGACAGGTAAAGAACAAGTGTGGATGGCAGGGAGACAGTCACAGGTAGAGATTCCATGTGGACCCTGGAGGTCACTGAGTAACAATTGATGTATGTTTGTGGTGGGAGTAGAACACCAAGGAATTTGCCCCTCATTCCTGCGCCCTGGCTGCCCTGTGCCCCTCTCATGATCAAGGTTCCTCACACTCTCCCACTTCCCCTTCTTCTGGTCCTGTCCCCAAGCTCCCTGTTTGAGTTTGTTTAATTGCAAGCTTGGGAGCTCCTATTCTTGGGTTGGAGTCTGTCCACTCCTGGGAGTGGACCGTTTTTAACTTCCTCACTCAGGTTCTGTGTTAAGTACCTCATGGGCAGTGGGAGACAGTTCTGCAACCCAGCCTGGAAGGCAACCTATGGCAGGTGGACAGACATCAGAGGGTGAGCTCAGATACACAAATCCTGACTCTGTTTCCATCTGCCCACCACCATCTCCTCGACTAAGTCCATTTTTCCCTTTCCTTTTTGCTGAGCAGAGATGTTGTCTGTCTGAGCCTCACTGTCTAAGCTACAAAGTTGCTTGGAGCCTGAGGGTGACAAGGACACCCACAGCCTGGCCAAGAGGTTGGTGTAGGCTGAGGAAGGAGGTCAGAACTGGGGGGCTCTTCCCTGTCCTCTCTGACTTCATAACTGCAAACATACAAGAGGGGGACAATAAAATGAATTTGATGCTGAAATCTCCACAGGGGACCTGCTGAATACTTTTTCTTCCAGGGAATCCACTTGAAGGTTAGTGAGGGTCTTCTCCTGTCACCCACCCCTATCTTTCTTGCAGTTTCTGTTGCTGAAGTTGCTTGGAGCCTGAGGGTGACAATGACACCCACAGCCTGGCCAAGAGGTTGGTGTAGGCTGAGGAAGGAGGTCAGAACTGGGGGGCTCTTCCCTGTCCTCTCTGACTTCATAACTGCAAACATACAAGAGGGGGACAATAAAATGAATTTGATGCTGAAATCTCCACAGGGGACCTGCTGAATACTTTTTCTTCCAGGGAATCCACTTGAAGGTTAGTGACGGTCTTTCTCCTGTCACCCACCCCTATCTTTCTTGCAGTTTCTGTTGCTGATTGTTACCTTTTTTGCCCCATTTTTACTTTCTTATCAGAATTTATTCATCTTATTGTTTCCTCAAGCAAAGCTGACTTTTTACTTTTTAAAGGAGGGTAGGCATTCACTCAGAGAAGGTGATGACACTTCACTCCAGTACTCTTGCCTGGAAAATCCCATGGATGGAGGAGCCTGGTAGGCTACAGTCCATGGGGTCGTGAAGAGCTGGACACGATTGAGCGACTTCACTTTCACTTTTCACTTTCATGCATTGGAGAAGGAAATGGCAACCGTCTCCAGTGTTGCCTGGAAAATTCCAAGGATGAGGGATCCTGTTGGGCTGCCGTCTATGGGGTCGCACAGAGTCGAACATGACTGAAGCAACTTAGCAGCAGCAGCAGCAGCAGGCAGTCACTATGTAATAGTATGTCTTTCCTCGTCCTTTTTTTATAGTTTTCTTTCTTTGATCTACTTCTCTTTTTGTTTCCTTGTTTCTCACTGTTTTTTTTTTTTTTTCATCTCTTCTTTCTGTCTGGATTGGGGTGCTCAACAAAGGGTTCCTAAGTGGAAGAGTGGTCTAAAGCAGGAAGACAAAAGGTGAGTGGGGGAAGAGGCTGAAGAGGAGGGCTGGTATGAGACATAGAGTCAACCCATCCCTGAAAGAATATCACAGACACAAGATTCCTTCTTTACACTGTCATTTCTAGTAAGAAAAACTGAAGCAACTTAGCAGCAGCAGCAGCAGCAGGCAGTCACTATGTAATAGTATGTCTTTCCTCGTCCTTTTTTTATAGTTTTCTTTCTTTGATCTACTTCTCTTTTTGTTTCCTTGTTTCTCACTGTTTTTTTTTTCATCTCTTCTTTCTGTCTGGATTGGGGTGCTCAACAAAGGGTTCCTAAGTGGAAGAGTGGTCTAAAGCAGGAAGACAAAAGGTGAGTGGGGGAAGAGGCTGAAGAGGAGGGCTGGTATGAGACATAGAGTCAACCCATCCCTGAAAGAATATCACAGACACAAGATTCCTTCTTTACACTGTCATTTCTAGTAAGAAAAGTAAAGACAGTAACTAAAATCCCAGGAAAAGGATTTTTCTACTTTAAAGAAATTTAACACTCAGAGAAAAGGATGAAGTTAGAGAGCAGAGAAAGATAAGCATGAGAGGTGCTACACTAGTTTCTTGAGGGATCTGCATATTATAATTAATCATTCAACAGTATTTACTGAGAACATAATATATGCCAGTCACTATGCTAGAAACCAGAGATCACCCCATTGGAAAAAGTGGCATAAAGAACATAGGTTTGAGTTGGAGAAGAGGTATGGAAATGCAAGGGATGAAAGCAGAGGCCAGGGATGTAAAAAGCAAGAGTCTCCATTAAGGGCACATTGACAGAAACAGGAAAGGGATTAGATTAGGGTACATGGGGCATCCAACATGGGTCATTGGGACAGTGGTATTATTTTAAAGAAATAAGATAAGAGAAGGAGATATTACTTTTTTAGGATATGCAGATGGTAGAAACAGCTGGGTTGTTTATTGTTTGAGTATCAGGAATTGTATACATTCTGCAGGGAACTGGAAATCTAGGGTTGAGAATGAGGATGAGGGTCTTGAATCCAGTAGAAAATTTGATGTCTATTGGAGAGACAGGCAGGCAGATGGATTCTTGACTCTTCCACCTCACCCTACTGATCATCACTCCAGTGTATTTCCCCAAGTTTCACAGGGTCATAAATTTAAATGTAATTTCACTTAGGTTGGGGGAATTCTGTTTATACTAACCAACTCACAATATGGGAATTTAATAACCATAAGTGATCATGCATTCATCTGTGATGAGAACTACATCTGACAGGAAACAAGTACTGCTCTTGAGCAAAAGGATCTCCTTTTCTTAGAGACCATATTATGGATCTGAAGGATGCTGGGTAAACAAAGAATAAGAGAAAGGTGAAAATAGAAGCTCCTAAATAATAATTTTTCCAAGATTAGACTTCTCCTTGTGAAGACATTTTTGCTCAAAAACAGCATGATATGATTTAAATTTTCCAGAACTTTCCATCTCATGTTTGGTTTTGCATTTACTAGCCATGAAAACTTGGGCAATCCAGCCAATTCCTCAATTTTCTCAACTGTAAAAGAGGGTCTATTTTAATAAAATCACTGCACCTTCATTGCAGGGTCACTATGGGGGGAATGAAAAATGAATATGAGTGCTGTAGGATGCAACAGATTAATTTATTTTCACTGCTTGTGAATAACCTGGCACTAGAACCAGACAGAGAGCCTTTTTCTTCTCAGGAGGTGAGAGATAGATGGACAAATTCAGCATCTTTGATTCTTATTTTCTAGAAAAGTTGCAAACCACCACTATTCTTAATGAAGAGATCACTTGTTAAAATTAATGAATCTAAATTATTTATATCAGTGGTCAAGGTTGTAGGTGGACTGTGAAAGGCTAAGGTACCTAGCCTCTAAGATGGTCTCATTGGTCCTTGATTCATAATATTCATGCCTTGTGTATTGCTCTCCCAGTAACTTGGAGCTAGATTTAGTGATTCACCTATAATGAATAGAATTCAGCAGCGCTCTTGGGATGTCACTTCTAATATTAGGTTATATTCTACCCTACTCCTGTACTCTTGCCTGGAAAATCCCATGGACAGAGGAGTGTGGTAGGCTGCAGTCCATGGGGTCGCAAAGAGTCAGACATGACTAAGCAACTTCAATTTTACTTTTCACTTTCATGCATTGGAGAAGGAAATGGCAACCCACTCCAGTGTTCTTGCCTGGAGAATCCCAGGGATGGCAGAGCCTGGTGGGCTGCCATCTATGGTGTTGCACAGAGTTGGACATGACTGAAATGATTTAGCAGCAGCAGTAGCAGTAGCAGGGTGCTTGTAGTCACTCTTTTGCACCACTCACCCTGGAAGAAACCAACTATCACATTGTAGAAATGGCAACCCACTCCAGTGTTCTTGCCTGGAGAATCCCAGGGATGGCAGAGCCTGGTGGGCTGCCATCTATGGTGTTGCACAGAGTTGGACACGACTGAAATGATTTAGCAGCAGCAGTAGCAGTAGCAGGGTGCTTGTAGTCACTCTTTTGCACCACTCACCCTGGAAGAAACCAACTATCACATTGTGAAGTAGCCCTGTAAAGAGACAGCAAGACTTCACACAGTTACATGGGTAATCTTGGAGTGGAGCCACCTCAAGACAAATCTTGTTGCTATTATTGTTCACTCATTAAGTCATGTCTGATTCTTTGTGGCCCATGGACCGCAGCAAGACAGGCTTCCCTGTCCTCCATGATCTTCTGGAGTTTGCTCAGATTCATGTCCATTGAGTCAGTGATGCCATCTAATCATCTCATCCTCTGTCATCCCCTTCTCCCTTTGCCTTCAATTTTACCCAGCATCAGGGTCTTTTCCAATGATTCAGCACTTTGCAACAGATGGCCAAAGTATTGGAGCTTCAGCTTCAGCTTCAGTCCTTCCAATGAATATTTAAAACTGTTTTCCTTTAGGATCAACTAGTTTCATCTCCTTGCTGTGGGACTCTCAAAAGTCTTCTCCAGCATCACAATTCAAACCTAGACAGTGTAATTAAAAGCATAGACATCACTTCACTGACAAATGTCTGCATAGTTAAAGCTATAGTTTGTCCGGTAGTCATGTATGGAGATGAGTTGGATCATGAAGAAGTCAGAATGCTGAAGAAGTGATGCTTTTGTATTGTGGTGCTGGAGAAGACTCTCAAGAGTCCCTTGGACTGCAAGGAGAACCAACCTAAAGGAAATTAATCCTGAATATTCATTGGAAGGACTTATGCTGAAACTGAAGTTCCAATACTTTGGCCATCTGATGTGAAGAGCTGACTCATTGGAAAAGACCCTGATGATGGGAAAGACCGAAGGCAGGAGGAGAAGGGGACATCAAAGGATGAGATGGTTTGATGGCATCATTGACTCAATGGACAAGAATTTGAGCAAACTCTGGGAGATGGTGAAGAACAAGGAAGCCTGTCTTGCTGCAGTCCATGGGCTAACAAAGACTCAGATATGGCTGAGTGACTGAACAACAACAAAAAGGCTTGTCATAGCTTTCCTTGCAAGGAGCAAACATCTTTTAATTTCATGGCTGCAGTCACCATCTGCAGTGATTTTTGGGCCAAAGAAAATAAAATCTGTCACTGTTTCCACTTTTTTCCTTTCTATTTGCCATGAAGTGATGGGACCAGATGCAACGATCTTTATTTTTTGAATGTTGAGCTTCAAGCTAGCTTTTCCACTCTCCTCTTTCACCCTCAAGAAACTCTTTAGTTCCTCTTCACTTTCTACCATTAGAGTTGTATCATCTGCATATCTAAGGTTGTTGATATTTCTCCTGGCAATCTTGATTCCAGCTTGTGATGCATCTAGTCTGACATTCCACATGATGTACTCTGCATATAAGTTAAATAAGCTGAGTGACAATATAGAGACTTGTCATACTCTTCTCCCAATTTTGAGCCAGTAAGTTGTTCCATGTGTGGTTCTAACTGTTGTTTCTTAACCCACTATAGGTCTCTCAGGAGACAGGTTAAGGTGGTCTGGTATTCCCATCTCTTTAATAATTTTCCACAGTTTGTTGTGATCTACACCATCAAAGGCTTTAGTGTAGTCAATGAAGCAGAAGTAGATGTTTTTCTGGAACTTCCTTGCTTTCTCCATGATTCAATGAATTTTGGCACTTTGACCTCTGGTTCCTCTGCCTTTTCTAAACCTAGCTTGTACATCTTGAATTTCTCAGTTCACATAGTACTGAAGCCTAGCTTGAAGGATTTTTAGCATAACCTTGCTTAGCATGTGAAATGAGTACAATTGCACATTGGTTTCAACATTCTTTGACATTTCTCTTCTTTGGGACTGGAATTAAAACTGACCTCTTCCACTACTGTGGTCACTGCTGAGTTTTCCATATTTTCTGACACTGAGTGCAGCACTTTAGCAGCAGCTAAAGGATTTTAAATGGATCAGCTGGAATTTCATCATCTCCTCTAGCTTTGTTCATAGTAATGCTTCCTAAGGCCCACTTGACTTCACATGACAGGATGTCTGGTTCTAGGTGAGTGACCACAATATTTTCCAACACTGACTGCAGCACTTTAGCAGCAGCTAAAGGATTTTAAATGGATCAGCTGGAATTTCATCATCTCCTCTAGCTTTGTTCATGGTAATGCTTCCTAAGGCCCACTTGACTTCACATGACAGGATGTCTGGTTCTAGGTGAGTGACCACACCATTATGGCTATCTGGGTCATTAAGACCTTTTTTGTATAGTTCTTCTGTGTATTCTTGCCACTTCTTCTTAGTTTCTTCTGCTTCTGTTAGGCCCTTACCATTTCTGTACTTTATTATGCCCATCCTTGCATGAAATATTCCCTTGATAGCTCCAATTTTCTTGAAGAGATCTCTAGTCTTTTCCATTGTATTACTTTCCTCTGTTTCTTTGCATTGTTTATTTAAGAAAGCCTTATCTCTCCTTGCTGTTCTCTGGAACTCTACATTCAGTTGAATATATCTTTCCCTTTCTACCTTGCTTTTTGCTTCTCTTCTTTCCTTAGTTATTTGTAAAGCTTCCTCAGACAACCACTTTGCCTTCTTGCATTTATTTTCATTTGGGCATGGTTTTGGTCACTGCCTCCTGTACAGTGTTACATACCTCCATCCATAGTTCTTCTGGCACTCTCTCTACCAGATCTAATCCCTCAAATCTATTCATTACTTACACTGTATAATCATATGGGAGTTGATTTAGGTCATACCTGAATGGCCTAGTGGTTTTCTCTACTTTCTTTAATTTAAACCTGAATTTGGTAGGAGCTCATGATCTGAGCTACAGTCAGCTGCAAGTCTTATTTTTGCTGACTGTATAGAGCTTCTCAATCTTCAGCTGCAAAGAATATAATCAATCTGATTTCAGTATTGACCATCTGGTGATGTCCATGTGTAGAGTCGTCTCTTGGGTTGTTTGAAAAGGGTGTTCGCTATGACCAGTGGGTTCTCTTAGAAACCTCTGATAGCCTTTGTCCTGCTTCATTTTGTACTCCAAGGCCAAACTTACCAGTTATTCAGGGTACCTTTTGATGTCCTACTTTGCATCTCTATGATGAAAAGGGCACCTTTTTGTGTGCGTTAGTTCTAGAAGGTGTTGTCAGTCTTCATAGAACTGGTCAACTTCAGCTTCTTTGGCATTAGTGGTTGAGACATAGACTTGGATTACTGTAATGTTGAATGGTTTGCCTTGGAAATGAACTGAGATTATTCTGTCACTTTTGAGATTGCATTTAAGTACTGTATTTTGGACTCTTGTTGACTATGAGGGCTACTGCATTTCTTCTAAGGGATTTTTGCCCACAGTAGTTGATGTAAGGGTCATCTGAATTAAATCCGCCCATGCGTGTACATTTTAGTTCACTGATTCCTAAGATGTTAATGTCACTCTTGCCATCGCCTACTTGACCACTTTCAATTTACCTTAATTCATGGACCTAACATTCCAGATTCCTATGCAATATTGTTCTTTACAGAATCAGGCTTTATTTTTTACCACTGCACACATCCACAGCTGAATATCATTCCCACTTTAGCCTAGCCACTTCATTCTTTCTGGATCTATTAGTAACTGCTGTCAGTTCTTCCCTAGTAGTATACTGGACACTTTCTGACCTGGGGAGCTCATCTTCTGATGTCATATACTTTTGCTTTTTCATACTGTCCATGGGGTTCTCCAGACACAAATACTGGACTCAGTTGCCATTTCCTTATGCAGTGGACCATATTTTGTCAGAACTCTTCTCAATGACCCATCTGTCTTGGGTGGCCCTGCATGGCATGGCTCATAGTTTCACTGAGTTATGCAAGCCCATTTGTGATGACTAGGCTGTGATCTATGAAGGGGCTTGCCACGTCCAGCACAGCGGGTGAGAAAGATGTGAAACCAGGCGAGCATGTAAGGAAAAGACAGACACATATAATTTGGCATGAGGGAGTCAGAGGGCCCTCCTGCTCTCCACGGCAGGAAGACTAGATGGCTCCTTTCAGCTCGCACTTTTATTGATAGAAATCATGTGAGATCATTAGGAAATAGCTATACTGGGGAGTTTGATCAGCACACCATAAAGCGGGAGTAAACTTAAGGCCCTGCTGTTAATCAGGAACATCTTGCTTTGTCTCTATTGGAACAGAAGCAGGGGCAGGCAGTGAAGCCGAGAAGAGAGCACATCCTACCCCAAGTATGTCCTTTTGGCATGCTTACTAGGACAGTCAGGAGGGTGCAGTTTGCTGCACTATCGAGTCATGGGGCAGGTTCTGGTCTCTGCTCTATCAGGCTGAAACAGGGGCTTTTACCTTTCATTTATCTGTAATACTTTTGATATATTCATCAAATCTGCATGAGAACCTGTCCAAGTGGTGTATTCTTGGTGAAGGTTTTAACCTTTCATCACTTTAAATATAACATGTTGCTGCCTTCTGGCCTGTAAAGTTTCTGCCAGAAGTCAGCAGATAGCCTAATGGGAGTTCCCTTATACGTAACATGTTGCTTTTTCCTTGCTGCTTTTAACATTCTCTCTTTATCCTTAATTTTTCCCATTTTAATTACAATGTGCCATGGAGTGGTCCTCTTTGGATTGATTGTATTAGGGATCCTTTGTGCTTCCTGGACTTGGATGTCTGTTTCCTTTCTAAGATTAGGGAAGTTTTCAGCTATTATATCTTCAAATATGTCCTTTACATTCTTTTCTCTTCTGGGGTTAGTACTGGCTCATTTGAGGGAGAATTGGATTCTGAGGTGGTTGTGCGGCAGGGTCTAGAGGATCCTGGATCTAATGTCAGCTTGTTTGGTGTAGGGTCAGTTTCTGACATGGTTGGCTGTGGGTTCTTTTTTTTCCCTCATAGTGGTATATATTTAATGGTGTTTATGATTAGTTTTTCTAATTGTTAATTAATTTATTTTTAGTTCAGTTCAGTCGCTCAGTCGTGTCTGACTCTTTGCGACCCCATGAATCGCAGCACGCCAGGCCTCCCTGTCCATCACCAACTCCCAGAGTTCACTCAGACTCACGTCCATCGAGTTAGTGATGCCATCCAGCCATCTCATCCTCTGTTATCCCCTTCTTCTCCTGCCCCCAATCCTTCCCAGCATCAAAGTCTTTTCCAGTGAGTCAACTCTTCGCATGAGGTGGCCAAAGTACTGAAGTTTCAGCTTTAGCATCATTCCTTCCAAAGAAATCCCAGGGTTGATCTCCTTCAGAATGGACTGGTTGGATCTCCTTGCAGTCCAATGGACTCTCAAGAGTCTTAATTACTTTACAATATTGTAGTGGTTTTTGCCATACATTGACATGACTCAGCCATAGATGTACATGAGTCCCCCATCCTGAAACTCCTCCCACCTCCCTCCCCATCCCATCCCTCAGGGTTGTCCCAGTGCACTGATTTTGAGTGCCCTGTTTCATGCATCAAACTTGGATTAGTGATCTATTTCACATTCGGTGATATACATGGTTCAATGCTATTCTCACAAATCATCCCACCTTCGCCTTCTGCCATAGAGTCCAAAAGTCTGCTCTTTATATCTGTGTCTCTTTTGCTGTTTTGCATATAGGGTCTTCATTACCATATTTACAAATTCTATATATATGCATTAATATACTGCATTGGTGTTTTTCTTCCTGATTTACTTCACTCTGTATAATAGGCTCCAGTTTCATCCACCACATTAGAACTGATTCAAATGCATTCTTTTTAATAGCTGAATAATATTCCATTAAGTATACATACCACCACTTTCTTATCCATTTATCTGCTGATGGACATCTAGGTTGCTTCCATGTCCTAGCTATTCTAAACAGTAATGTGATGAACATTGGAATATATGTATTTCTTTCAATTCTGGTTTCCTCAGTGTGTATGCCCAGCAGTGGGATTGCTGGGTCATAAGGCAGTTCTATTTCCAGTTTTTTAAGAAATCTCCACATTGTTCTCCACAGTGTCTGTATTAGTTTGTATTTTCACCAACAGTGTAAGAGGGTTCCCTTTTCTGCCCACCCTCTCCAGCATTTACTGTTTGTAGACTTTTTGATAGCTGCCATTCTGACCAGCATGAGATGGTACCTCATTGTGGTTTTGATTTGCATTTCTCTGATAATGAGTGACGTTGAGCATCTTTTCATATGTTTGTTAGCCACCTGTATGTCTTCTTTGGAGAAATGTCTGTTTAGCCCTTTGGCTCATTTTTTGATTGGGTCATTTATTTTTCTGGTATTGAGCTGCAAATCACTGCAGATGGTGACTGAAGCCATGAAATTAAAAGACACTTACTCCTTGGAAGAAAAGTTATGACCAACATAGATAGCATATTCAAAAGCAGAGACATTACTTTGCCAACAAAGGTCCATCTTGTCAAGGCTATGGTTTTTCCAGTGGTCATGTATGGATGTGAGAGTTGGATTGTGAAGAAAGCTGAGTGCCGAAGAATTGATGCTTTTGAACTGTGGTGTTGGAGAAGACTCTTGAGAGTCCCTTGGACTGCAAGGAGATCCAACCAGTCCATTCTGAAGGAGATAAACCCTGGGATTTCTTTGGAGGAAATGATGCTAAAGCTGAAACTCCAGTATTTTGGCCATCTCATGCAAAGAGTTGACTCATTGGAAAAGACTCTGATGCTGGGAAGGATTGGGGGCAGGAGAAGAAGGGATGACAGAGGATGAGATGGCTGGATGGCATCACTGACTCGATGGACATGAATCTGAGTGAACTCCAGGAGTTGGTGATGGATAGGGATGCCTGGCGTGCTGTGATTCATGGGGTCACAAAGAGTCAGACATGACTGAGCAACTGAATTGAACTGAACTGAACTGAGCTGCTTGTGTATTTTTGAGATTAATTATTTGTCAATTGCTTTGTTTGCTATTATTTTCTCCCATTTTGAAGGCTGTCTTTTCACCTTGCTTATAGTTTTCTTTGTTAAGCAAAAGCTTTTAAGTTTAATTATGTACCATTTGTTCATCTTTGCTTCTATTTCCATTACTCTGGGAGGTGGGTTATAGAGGGTCCTGCTGTGATTTATGTCAGAGAATGTTTTGCCTATGTTTTCTTCTAGTAGTTTTATATTTTCTGGTCTTACATTTAGATCTTTAATCTATTTTGAGTTTATTTTTGGGTATGGTGTTAGAAAGTGTTCTAGTTTCATTCCTTTGCAGATGGTTGACCAGTTTTCCCAGCATCACTTTTTAAGAGATTGTCTTTTCTCTATTGTATATTTTTGCCTTCTTTGTCAAAGATAAGGTTTATAGATTTATCTCTGGGCTTTCTATTTTGTTCCAATGATCTATATTTCTGTCTTTGTGGCAGTATCATACTGTCTTGATGACTGTAGCTTTGTAGTATAGTCTAAAGTCAGGCAGGTTGATTCCTCCAGTTCCATTCTTGTTTCTCAAAATTGCTTTGGCTATTTGAGATTTTTTTGTGTTTCCATACAAATTGTGAAATTATTTGTTCTAGTTCTGTGAAAAATACCACTGGTAGCCTGATAGGGATTGCATTGAATCTATAGATTGCTTTGGGTATTATACTCATTTTCACTATATTGATTCTTCTGATCCATGAACATGGTATATTTCTCCATCTATTTGTGTCATCTTTGATTTCTTTAATCAGTGTTTTATATTTTTCTATATATAGATCTTTTATTTCTTTAGGTAGATATATTCCTAAGTATTTTATTTTTTTCATTGCAATGGTGAATGGAATTGTTTCCTTAATTTCTCTTTCTGTTTTCTCATTGTTCGTGTATAGGAATGCAAGGGATTTCTGTGTATTAATTTTATATCCTGCAACTTTACTATATTCATTGATTAGCTCTAGTAATTTTTGGTTGGTGTCTTTAGAGTTTTCTATGTAGAGGATTATGTCATCTGCAAACAGTGAGTTTTACTTCTTCTTTTCCAATCTGGATTCCTTTCATTTCTTTTTCTTCTCTGATTGCTGTGGCTAAAACTTCCAAAACGATATTGAATAGTAGTGGTGAGAGTGGGCACCCTTGTTACTGACTTTAGAGGAAATGCTTTCAATTTTTTTTACCACTGAGGATAATGTTTGCTGTGGGTTTATCATTTATGGCTTTTATTATGTTGAAGTATGTTCCTTCTATTCCTGTTTTCTGGAGGGTTTTTATCATAAATGGATGTTTAATTTTGTCAAAGGCTTTCCCTGAATCTATTGTTTTTATCTTTCAATTTGTTAATGTGAGGTATCATATTGATTGATTTGCAAATATTGAAGAATCCTTGTATCCTTGGGATAAAGCCCACTTGGTCATGATGTATGATCTTTTTAATATGTTGTTGGATTCTGTTTGCTAGAATTTTGTTGAGGATTTTTGCATCTGTGTTTATCTGTGTTTATTCAGTGATATTGGCCTGTAGTTTTCTTTTTTTGTGGCATCTTTTTCTGGTTTTGGTATTAGGGTGATGGTGGCCTCATAGAATGAATTTGGAAGTTTACTTTCCTCTGCAATTTTCTGGAAGAGTTTGAGTAGGATAGGTGTTGGCTTTTCTCTAAATTTTTGGCAGAATTTAACTGTGAAGCCATCTGGTCCTGGGCTTTTGTTTATTGGAAGATTTCTTATTATAGTTTTGATTTCTGTGCTTATGATGGGTCTGTTAAGATTTTCTATTTCTTCCTGGCTGTGGGTTCTAAAGTATCCCAGAACTGGTGCAGACCCACGTGTCTGGGCTAGATACCAGGGCAGATGGCTGTCAAGTAGAAAGTATCTCAGAGCTGACATTGATCCATTTGTAAGTGTGGCCAAGGTTAGGGGAGTCCTGAGGATGGTGTCAAACTGCTGGTGCATGGGGCTATAGCCCAGGGGATTCTGGGCCCAGTCCTGGCTCACTTGTAGGTGGAACCTGGTCTGAGGATCTCTGGCTAGAGAGCCCAGGTGTTCCAGCCCTCTGGCGAGTGGTCCCAGGTCCCAGGGTAGCTGACTGCAAGGCCCAGGGGATCCAAAGGCTGTGCTAGCAAGCTGGTGAGTGGACTGGGTCCTGTCACAGCCAGCTGTGTGATTGCAATGATCCTGAGGCTGGGGTCTGCCCACTTGGTAGCCGTATCTGGATTCCAAATTCTCTGTCTGCAGAGCTCTAAGTTTCCACAGTTGGTGTGTTAGCCTGCTGGTGGGTGGGGTTAGGACCCAAAAGGCTCTTGAGTCTGTTGCTTAACCGCTGATGGATGAGATTGGTCATGGGGTTAAGGCGAGCCCACTAGTGGACTGAACTGAGTCACAGAGTCTCTGGCTGCAGGACCCTAGTGGTTCCTGGGCTAATGCCAGCACACTTATGTGTAGGGCCATGAGCTGGGCTGCCTGGTGGACATGGCCATGTCTCCTGGTAGCCACGGATTCAAGAGGCCTTAAGGCAGCCTGTCAGTTGGTGGGTGGGGCCGTGTCCCTGCCTGGCTAAGTGCTTGGCCTGCAGTGTCCTAGTACTCATGTAGACAGGCTGTGAGTAGGGCTGGGTCCTGATGGTAATAAGCTAGAGGGAGGATTCTAAAATGGTACTAGTCAGCATGAGCTCCTAAAAGTGTCTTCCACCAGTACTTATGTCCCCAAGGTGAGATCCAGTTGCCTCCTGCCTCTCCAGAGATTCTCCAACACCAGCAGGTTGATATGACCCAGATTCTGATCAAATGACTGCATCTACCCTGGGTCCCAGAGTTTGTGAGATTTCTGGTGTTTCCTTTAAGAGGAAGTCTCTGTTTCCCACAACCCTCTGTGACATCTGAAAGTAAACATTGATGGCCTTCAAAGCCAAATGTTCTGGAGGCTCACCTTCCTGCGGCAGGACCTGTAGGCTGAGGAGCCTAATGTGGGGTTTAAACCTGTTACTCCTTGAGAAAAATCTTCACAGTTTTAGTTATCCTCCCATTTATGGGTCATTCACCCCAGGGTTTATGGTCTTTACTATATCATGAGTCATCCTCTCCTACTTGTCTCCTTATGGTTCCTTCTTTATATCTTTACCTGTAGACTATCTTCCTGCTAGATTCTGATCTTTCTCATCAACAGTTGTTCTCTTAAAAGTTATTTCTTCAATTGGTCATGAGGGGAGATGAGCTTAGGGGTCTCCCTACACTGCCTTCTTGTTCTGAACACCCCCACTCAGTTGTTTTTTAATTATTTATTCTTTTATATGCCTTAGGTTCAGATATTGTGAATATCACCAAGGAAGCTTTATCATTTTCTTAATAATATGCATTACTTCTTTTCTCAATTTGGTTTTTGTCCATGTAAAACAAGATCATGTCTGTTCTTTTATACAATAAGATAATTAGAAAAAAAATCTGGACCAAATATCCAGGAAATATCTAGGAACATCTCTTTTCATTGACATGTGCTATGCTGTAGTTAGTTACTCAGTTGCTACTCTTTGCTACCCCATGGACTGTAGCCTTCCAGGCTCCTCTCCATGGAATTTTCCCTGCAAGAACACTGGAGTGAGTTGCCATTTCCTTCTCCTTGATTTCAGTACCATTATACTGAAGCCCTGATCCTGGCGTTAGTCAAGCTCTCATTCTTCTTAAGAGGTTTGGGGACCAAGTCACTGCTTCTCCCTTGTGACTTTTCTATCACTCCCAATATAACAGACAACAATGGCATCCAACTGCGACTCTTCCTTCTCATGTGGGGCACTAGAGAGCCCTTCCTTTCTATATATATTTAAAGTACTGCAGAGTGGCTATCATAACAAAACTCTAAGAACAAAGAGAAAGATGTAGACTAAAGATCAACTCATGCTTCATTCCCTTCCTTTTTATAACACATATAAATTGTCTCAAGAATTAAATGATTCAAGTCCTGTTAGACATAATTTACCAAGTCAACGTGCTCTCTGATAAAAGGCTCAGTGTAATATAGTAAAGCCAATAACTTCTCTTTTGAAGGAAATTGACCAAAGAGCCTATGAAAGAAAAAATAACTCTTTCCATTCTTATTGGCACAGATACATCCCAACACAGCTATGCAGTCCAATTCTGTAAACTAGAAAGTTTCCTGTTGCTTGTTGGGGATATGAAGGGTTGCCTGCTTCAATGTCCCAAAGCTTATGTTGTTAAACATTCATGAGTTACAAACATAACAGCTGCCTGAAGAGTGGAATATAGAGGTCAATAAATAAATTTCAGTCAATCCAACATTTTTTGTCCATGTTCTCAGGTGACCAGGAACATCAGGAGATATGGTAGAATCAATCATCTTCAGATGACTTTGTCCTCTTAGGCATCTTTTCCCACACTCCCACTGACCTTGTTCTTTTCTCAGCAGTCATGATGGTCTTCATAGTGGCCCTCTGTGGGAATGTCCTGGATTCTCAGCTTCATACACCCATGTACTTCTTCCTTAGTCGGCTCTTCCTCATGGACCTGATGTTGGTGTGCACCAATGTGCCTAAGATGGCAGTCAACTTCCTGTCTGGCAGGAAGTCCATTTCCTTTGTGGGTTGTGGCATGCAAATGGGTCTTTTTTCCTCTCTCATGAGATCTGAAAGGCTCTTTCTGGGACTTATGGCTTATGACTGCTATGTGGCCATTAGCCATCCACTTCACTATCCTATCCTCATGAGTCAGAGGGTCTGTCTCCAGATTGTTGGGAGCTCCTGGGCCTTTGGGATAATAGATGGTTTGGTCCAGATGATGGTAGTAATGACATTTCCTTTCTGTGGCTTGAGGGAGGTGGACCACTTCTTTTGTGCAATGTTATCCTTAGTGAAGCTGGCCTGTGCAGACACATCTATTTTTGAAAACTTTGCCTTTGCTTGCTGCATCATCATGCTGTTTCTTCCCTTCTCCATTATTGTGGCCTCCTATGCTCACATCCTGAGAACTGTGCTCCACATGTGTTTTACTCAAGCTGGTGAAAAGGCTCTGGCCACATGTTCCTCCCACCTGACAGCTGTGTTCCTCTTCTATGGGGCAGCCATGTTCATCTACCTGAGACCTAGGAGGTACAGGGCCCCAAGCCATGACAAGGTAGTATCTATCTTCTACACAGTCCTTACTCCTATGCCCAACCCCCTCATTTATACTTGAGAAACCAGGAGGTGATGGGAGCCCTGAAGAAAGGGCTGGACCATTGCAGAATTAGCAACCAAACCTGAACTTCAGGCCAGATATTGTGACTCTGTGATGTTGGATAAATAAACTCTATGTGAGGCTCAGTTATCTTATTAATAAGAGAATCATGAAACCTGAAGCCTTGGAGAGGTCTTTTTCAATCCCAAGGAACTATTATCTGACTCTGATTGGAAAAAAAATAAAAAGGCTTTCCCCTTCCATTGTTTTTAGACTGATCATTTTTGTTTAAAATGGAATGCAGGATTTTGTAAACTCAAGAGCAGTGTGAAAATAAGACACTGGGATTTTGGTCTCTTAAGTTGAAATTGTTCATACTATCAGAGAATGCCCTGACCCTAACTTCCTCACTGGTAATCTCCGCCATAGAGTCAGAGCCTACTGCTGCTGCTGCTGCTAAGTTGCTTCAGTCATGTCTGACTCTGTGCCACCCCATAGATGGCAGCCCACCACGCTCCCCCATCCATGGGATTCTCCAGGCAAGAATACTGGAGTGAGTTGCCACTTCTTTCTCCAGTGCACGAAAGTGAAAAGTGAAAGTGAAGTCTCTCAGTCATGTCCGACTCTTTGCGACCCCCTGGACTGCAGCCTACCAGGCTCCTCCTTCCATGGGATTTTCAAGGCAAGAGTACTGGAGTGGGTTGCCATTGCCTTCTCCAGTGTCAGAGCCTACTACATGCCAAATACAGTGCTTTGTTCCTTATATGTTTATAGAGGTATCCCTTGTCTTTTATTTGTATGTCTAACACAGATATACCCTCACACTGTATCTTAGATGAAATACTTCTAGATGGCAAAAAAAAGAAGTTAGTAAAATTCTCTAGAGAATGTGAAGGCTTCAACCTAGTTCTAGAATCATTATAATGACTTTCTCAAAGAATAAAAATGCAGTCTTTTAGATTCATGATGAAAGAAGTATTTGCTTATTGGTATATTCACATACAAATATGCATAAGTGATATATATATATATATAATATGCAAACTTCCAATGAAATCAGTCATTTTTTTAATTTATTTGTTTTTAATTGAAGGATGAATGCTTTACAATATTGATTTGATTTCTGCCACACATCAACATGAACTAGCCATACGTGTATATATGCCCCCTCCCTCTTGAAGCTCCCTCCCACCCCACTACCCTTTTTCCTACCCCTCTAGGTTGTTAGAGCCCCAGTTTGAGTTCCCTGAGTCATATAGCAAATTTCCATTGAATCAGCCATATTTCAGTTTCTATCAATAAAATAGGAAAATTAGCTATATTATTTCTCTTTGGGAGATTAAGACTGAAACATAAATGGGATAATTTGATCTATAATTTCACATTTGTTTTCACGCACTTTTATTTGAACCACTGAGATTATCTGTATTCATATAGCCAAGCTCTGGACCAGATCTTGTACACATTTGCAATAAAACCATCTTTTCTTGGGGAAAAAATACTCTTAGTTGCGTGCAGACAGAAGAGAGAGGATAGAACTGGGTTCTGGAAGTTCGACCAAGCCACAGGAAGGCATTTGCTCTGTTTTCTGTTTTCAGGCTTGCAAAGAATGGAGAGTAATGACACTAATAGTAATTATGATTCTTAGAACCTACAAGGGAGAGCTGACTTGATGACTCAGTTTAATGTCACCATAAACATTTCATGATGAACATCATTCACCTTTTGCAGGCAAGAAAACTGGACCTCAGATTAATTAAGTCCCTTGCCCTCATGCCCCAGTTTTCCTCTCCACATCCCCCAGGGAGAGTTTGTTGGAGCAGCTGAGATGAGAAGAGAACTTTGCAATAGGCTTCCTTCTGTTGGAGTTTAATTTGCAAACTGAGGGAAATGATATAGCATATGTGGGGTCTCTGGAAATTTGTGAAAACACTTTCCTTAGTCACATCAGAGGGGAGAATGATGGATGGCAGTGAGAAGTGGCAGAGAATAAAATCTTTGAGCCCGGAGGTGGACCTGGCCCAGTGAGGCATTTTTTCCACTTCCTCACTGGCTCCAGTAATGGGCACCCCCTCCTAGTCCAGTCCACTCCCACAGTGCTCCCTTTATGGTTGAGGATGAAGTCCTCCTTGTACTATAATTTTTGTTTCTGGAAAGCTTTTTCTTACCCCTACATATTCTGCCAGGGTTTTAGGATGAAGCTCTCTCGGGTTTTTTGGGGTTCCTTTTTTCAGATCTATTTTCTTCCCATTTTAACCAATTAGTACATTTCTTCAAAATATTTCTACAACCCTGTGGATGGGCACCCCAAACACCTACATCAACTCTTATTTTCAAATGATAAGAGGAGATATTCTAGGGGAATTCTGACTGTGCAAGACTTTCTTTCTCCTGGGAATTTCTCTATTCTACCTTTCCTAGGCCCCTCCCTCCATTTCAGACCCATTTTCTTCAAGGTGATGAAGATATACTGGTTTCCCTGCAAACCCAACTGACTGATCAGAGCAGCCCTCCTTGGATTGTGGAGTCAGTCCACCAAGGACACCGGGCTCCAGATTGGAACAACACTTCCTGGCCCTCCTGCATTTCTTGGTGTTATTGACTAGAAAAAAAAACACTCTCCCTTTTTTAATACATTCATTTACCATCTCTGTCATTGGATATTTTAAAATATTCTTTATTCATTATCTTAAAAACTGTTAAGTAAAGTGTAAATTGATACAAGCACTATGGAAAACTGTATGGCGGTTCCTTAAAAAATAAAAATGAAATTACCATATAACCCAGCAGTTTCACTACTGGGCATATGCTCTGAAAAAACCGTAATTCAAAAAGACACATTTACCCCTCACCAATGTTCACTGCAGCATTATTTACAATAGCTAGGACATGGAAGCAACCTAGATGTTCATCAACAGATGGATGGATAAAAAAGTTGTGATACATAAGCACAATAGAATGTTACTCATCCAGAAAAAGGAGTAAAACTGAGGCAGTTGTAGGGAGATGGATAAACCCAGAGTGTCTCATATAGGGTAAAACAAGTCAAAAAGAGAAAAACAAATATCATATATTAATGATATATATGGAATTTAGAAAAACAGTACTGATGACCCTATTGCAGGACAGGAATAGAGACACAGACATAGCAGACATAGTGAACAGATTTGTGGACACAGTTGGGGAAGGAGAGAGTGAGATGAACTGAAAGAGTAACACTGATATATATATATGCTGCTGTATATATGCTGCTGCTGCTAAGTCATTTCAGTCGTGTCCAACTCTGTGCGACCCCATAGACAGCAGTCCACCAGGCTCCCCCATCCCTGGGATTCTCCAGGCAAGAACACTGGAGTGGGTTGCCAGTTCCTTCTCCAGTGGACATCTATATACTACCACGTATAAAACAGATAGCTATTGGGAAGCTGCTGTATAGCACAGGGAGCTCAGCTAAGTGCTCTGTGATGACCTAAAGGGATAAGATGGGTGAGTGGGAGGGAGCTTCAAAAGGAAAAGGATATATGTATACTATAGCTGATTCACATCATTATACAGCAAAAACTAACACAATGTTGTAAAGCAATTATCTTCCAATAGAAAATAAATAATAAATATATATATAAAAGATAAACTTGATTTTTAAAAAACTGTTAAGGGAAGGATTGAATCACGCATCCCTTTTCTGGATGAGCTTGTCAAAGTTTTGGGGTTTTGTACAGTCAAAAACACAATTCTTGCTCTTGTTGTGAGGAGGTTGGTGTCAGTGAGAGCCTCCTGTGCCCCACTGTCTGGGTAGGGATGGTATTGAGACCTGAGGAGTTCAGGGTTCCCATCACTTCCTTAGGGTCTTGACTCGAAGGTACCACTCTTCCCACCTCAAACCATTGGGCAACTGTGTAGAAAATGTGATGGCAAGCGTGTGATCTGTGAATCTTGGTGAGTCCTCTGTGCATCCTGCACCCTGAGGTGCATATGCAATGTGTGTAACTATGGCTTTTACCAGGGATGCTGTGTGATTGGTAGAGGCCTTGAGTTTGATACTGGTGTTCATCACCCAAGAGAAAGATAGAGATGGTTGCCCAAAGATTGTCAGTTTGGGGACTCTAAGGCAGATCTCTTCTTTAAATGCAAAAAGTATGGCTTTAAGAAGAGGTGGGCTGCTGCTTCCTTTCCTCATCAAACTGCTGCAGCTGCCAAGACAAACGCCTATGACTGAAAGCAGAAAGGAAGTGGAACACAGAGCATCAGTTGAATTGCCTATCAGTACACTGGAACCTTTCCACCCTCTCCTCTTTTCTCACTCAGAAGTGGTAAGAATGGAAAAAAGATTCTTCACAACACATTCTGGCAGGTAGTATCAGAGAAAAACTGATAGATTAGTTTCATGGTGTTTCTTAAATTCAAGAATCAAGGCTGTGTTATCCACATTGAAAAGTTCTTTACACCAAAACCTTCTAAACCAGAAGTATCATTTCAGTCTTCTGTTTGAGGAGTTGACTGTGACACTATCTGCAGTGAGACGCATGTCTTACAGCAGCTCTGATAGCAGTTGTCCTTGATGAAACATCTGCAGTGTGGTGGAGAGCTCTCAGAACAATAAATATAGACATCTTGCAATCATGTTACTTTTCTTCTAGAAAATTGAAAACCCTTTCTGCTGCTCTTGTATGGTAAAGTAGCACACTGATTTTTAAAAAACTTTTTACTTTCAGTTAAGTTCAGTTGAGTCACTTAGTCGTGTCTGACTCTTTGCGACCCCATGGACTGCAGCATGCCAGGCCTCCCTGTCCATCACCAACTCCCAGAGTTTACCCAAAATCACTGTCATTGAGTCAGTGTTGCCATCCAACCATCTCAACCTCTGTCATCCCCTTCCTTTAAATTCTATTTAACTCATTAGTGAATGGGAAAAGTGAAAGTGAAGTTACTCAATCATGTCTGACTCTTTGCAAGTCCATGGACTGTAGCCTACTAGGCTCCCTGTCCATGGAATTTTCCAGGCGAGAGTACTAGAGCAGGTTGCCATTTCCTTCTCCAGGGGATCTTCCCGACTCAGGGATCAAACCCAGGTCTCCCACATTGCAGGCAGATGCTTTACCATCTGAGCCACCAGGGAAGCTACCGACAGTAAAAACCAGTTCTAAAAGCAACTGAGTTTGCATGGACTATCAGAAATTTTCCTTTAAAAAATCAAAGAATATTAGAATAAGATTTCTAAGGTACACAAATGGTGAAAGTCCTATAAGACAATAAAACCATAACCTTTGTAGCTGTGTTTTCTACTGGACATAAATCTACAAGTTAACATGGAACTTTACAGAGCCTGGCCTTAAGTTAAATAGCAAATGCAAACACATAAAATAAGAATTATTTTTCCCTATCATCCATCTAACACATATCAGCAAATGCATGAAAACAGAGTCTCAATTATTGCTGCCATCAACGGAGAATCAATTATCAGTTATGTGCAGCACAGAACTAATTTTTCCCAAGAACTAAAAACAAAAGCAAAGACACGAATACAGAACATCAAGAACAACAAGAAAATAAAAACCAGAGAGCCAGCAAAGAAAACATTCTTAGCCCCCAGGGAATCATTATTCTGAGAGCCATGCTTGGGTTTAAGCAGCTCTGAGATACACTTCTTCAGCAAAGTTTACCTGCTCCCTCAGATGAGCCCACTCAAGCAAGTATATGGGACCTCCAAAGCTGTCCAAGCATAATTTTTTGAAAGACAAAAACCTGATTCTCATATAAACATAAAAGAAACATGTCAAGTATTTTATTTCATTTACATTAATTGATGAAGCAAGCAACAGGATGGTAAGATGGTTCAAAGAGTAATTGAAGAGTTGAGAGTATGGGCTATCTAATAAAGAGCTGACAGGATAAAATGTTAGGTAAGGTAAAAAACTTCATGACCCAGATAATCACGATGGTGTGATCACTCACCTAGAGCCAGACATCCTAGAATGCGAAGTCAAGCAGGCCTTAGGAAGCATCACTACAAACAAAGCTAGTGGATGTGATGGAATTCCAGTTGAGCTATTTCAAATCTTAAAAGATGATGCTGTGAAAGTGCTGCACTCCTAGGATGACCCAGAGGGATGGAGTGGGGAGGCGGGTGGGAAGGGAGTTCAGGATGAGAACATATGTAAACCGATGGCTGATTTATGTCAATGTATGGCAAAACCCACTACAATAATGTAAAGTAATTAGCCTTCAATTAAAATAAATAATTTAAAAAAAAAAAGAAAAGAAAGTGCTGCACTCAATATGCCAGCAAATTTGGAAAACTCTGCAGTGGCCACAGGACTGGAAAAGGTCAGTTTTCATTCCAATCCCAAGAAAGGCAATGCCAAACAATGCTCAAACTACTACACAATTGCACTCATCTCACACACTAGTAAAGTAATGCTCAAAATTCTCCAAGACAGGCTTCAACAGTACGTGAACTGTGAAATTCCAGACGTTCAAGCTGGTTTTAGAAAAGGCAGAGGAACCCGAGATCAAACTGCCAACATCCGTTGAATCATTGAAAAAAGAAGAGAGTTCCAGAAAAACATCTATTTCTGCTTTATTGACTACACCCAAGCCTAAAGCTGAAATTCTAGTACTTTGGCCACCTCATGTGAAGAGTTGACTCATTGGAAAAGACTCTGATGCTAGGAGGGATTAGGGGCAAGAGGAAAAAGGGATGACAGAAGGTGAGATGGTTGGATGGCATCACGGAGGCAATGGACGTGAATTTGAGTGAACTCCAGGAGTTGGTGATGGACAGGGAGGCCTGGCATGCTGCCATTCATGGGGTCACAAAGAGTCAGACACGACTGAGCAACTGAGCTGAACTGAAACCTTTGACTGTGTGGATTACAACAAACTGTTGAAAATTCTTCAAAGGTGGGAATACCAGACCAACTGACCTGCCTCTTGAGAAATCTGTATGCGAGTCAGGAAGCAACCGTTAGAACTGGACATGGAACAACAGACTGGTTCCAAATAAGAAAAGGAGTATGTCGAGGCTGTATATTGTCACCTTGCTTCTTTAACTTATTTGCAGAGTACATCATGAGAAACACTGGGCTGGAGGAAGCACAAGCTGGAATCAAGATTGCTGGGAGAAATATCAATAACCTCAGATATGCAGATGACCCCACCTTTATGGCAAAAGTGAAGAACTAAAGAGCCTCTTGATGAAAGTGAAAGAAGAGAGTGAAAAAGTTGGCTTAAAGTTCAACATTCAGAAAACAAAGATCATGGCATCCGGTTCCATCACTTCATTGCAAATAGATAGGGAAACAGTGGAAACAGTGAAAAACTATTTTGGGGGAGGGGTTCCAAAATCTCTGCAGCTGGTGAATGCAGCCATGAAATTGAAAGATGCTTGCTCCTTGGAAGAAAAGTTATGACCAACCTAGACAGCATATTAAAAAACAGAGACATGACTTTGTCAACAAAGGTCCATCTAGTCAAAGCTACAGTTTTTCCAGTAGTCATGTATGGATGTGAGAGTTGGAGTATAAAGAAAGCTGAGTGCCAAAGAATTGATGCTTTTGAACTGTGGTGTTGGAGACAACTCTTGAGAGTCCCTTGGACTGCAAGGAGATCCAACTAGTCCATCCTAAAGGAGATCAGTCCTGAGGGTTCATTGGAAGGACTGACATTGAAGCTGAAACTCCAATACTTTGGCCACCTGATGTGAAGAGGTTATTGGGAAAGGCTACCTGATTAGAAAAGACACTGATGCTGGGAAAGATTGAAGGCGGGAGGAGAAGGGGATGACAGAGGTTGAGACGGTTGGATGGCATCACTGACTCAATGAAGATGAGTTTGGGTAAACTCCAGGAGTTGGTGATGTACAGGGAGGCCTGGCATGCTGCAGTCCATGGGGTTGCAAAGAGTCAGACACGACTAAGCAACTCAACTGAACTGAACTGAAAGTAAAAAATTTTTTTAAAGTCAGTGGGCTACAGAATAATATGTTAAATCTTTGGGATTATTTTTTCCATCTGACAGAAATTTACAAGTTCAGGATAGAACCTCGCAATGTCTAAGCTCTAATCAAATAGTAAGTAGCAAAGTCAAACATACATATTAGAATATTAAATTCTAGAATATTAAATAATCCTTTGATAATCCTGTGAAACACAGATATTGAAAGGATATGCCTAGAATATTAAATAAACCTTGATGAGCTTGTGAAATGACATTGAAAGGATATGCATTTATCCTCCAGCCATATATCCAAACTTTGGATGACTTTTAACTCAGAGCTCAGATGATATTTAAAGCCATGAAACTGGATGAGATGGTTCATGAGTTGCCTAAAACTAGGAATGATTAAGCAATCCCTCCACCTTTTTGTGTTTCCATAAATGACTAAGGGACTAACCATGAAAGACAACTTCATTCTCACATAGTCCAAGAGCTGCCTCCACTCTTCCTCAATGACTTTCTTGTTTTAAAAAACCCCAGTTTTATTCCTTTTCTTTGAGACTTTCCTCGTTACTAAACATTCTCTGTATTATAATAGTCTGAATAAAATAATCTCTTTAGCTTTCTAGTGCATTTTGTCTTTGACAATCACTTAGGCATCATAAAGAAAGAAGAGTCTGCTTTTTCTATGAAGCCCTCCATTCTTTGCCCCATTTCCCCAAGTGCATTTTTAATGTAAATTATTATATTCATTATTAAAAGGTAATAAATACAAAACAGAGAAAAAGACATCCAGTGAAAAATGTCTCCTTTTCTCCTCCTCCTTCTGCTGTCTATTTCACCTCCCAAAGCAACAATTTCTTTCATTCTTTTCAAGAACTTCAATGTGTTCCATTGTGTGGATGAAGCACAATTTATTTTACTGTTCCCTACTGATAGCCAAACTTGCTCCTTGGAAGAAAAGTTATTACAAACCTAGACAGTATATTTTAAAAAAAGAGAGAGACAGAGAGAGACATCACTTTGCCAATATATATCCATCCAGTCAAAGATATGGTTTTTTCCAGTAGTCATGTATGGATGTAGAGTTGGACCATAAAGAAGGCTGAGTACCAAAGAATTGATGCATTTCAAATTGTGGTGCTGGAGAAGATTCTTGAAAGTCCTGTGGACTGCAAGGAGATCCAACCAGTCAATCCTAAAGGAAATCAGTCCTGATTATTCATTGGAAGGACTGATGCTGAAGATGAAACTCCAGTACTTTGGCCACTTGATGGAAGTGCTAAATCGTTGGAAAAGACCCTGATGCTGGGAAGACAGAGGGCAAGAGGAGAAGGGGACGACAGAGGATAAGATGGTTGGATGGCATCACTGACTCGATGGACATGAGTTTGGGCGAATTCTGGGAGTTGGGATGGACAGGGAAGCCTGGATTGCTACAGTCCATGGGGCCACAGTCAGACATGACTGAGTGACTGAAATGAACTGAGAAGTCAGTGATCAAGAAGCAAAGAGGCTTATATAAAATATATCAAACACAACATTGTAAATCAGCCATACTTCAATTTTTTAAAAAATTTCAAAGAAAAAACAAGAAAAGAAAACCCAGATAAGGAACACCCTCACCCCACCAAAAAATGCTATAGGCTTTTGAAATATAACCTCTGAGGCTCCCTCCTGTTCATTGCAGCACTTTACACCATTCATCTACATTTTGCTCCCTGAATTCTTGCCTTTGAGGACTAACTGATGAGAAGGACGTTTCTGGTACACTCACCTCAACTCTGTCCTAATGGGAGTAGGGTGAGAAAACCTGAGGGCAATTTTCCCAGGCCCTCCCTGTCTTCAGGGACCTCCATGTGGGTCCTTTTGAGACAACGGCAGGATTTGTCCCAACCCAGAGCAAAGGAACCAATAGTTGGAAAAGCTCTGGTGACAGACTGCTTCTTTTCTGAACTTCTGTGTTCCAGGCCCAGGGTAAAATGAAGAACAATGGTGAGGAGGTGCTTGGGGGCAGTTTAAGGGTGGTGCCTCATTACATGTCACAGAGGCTAACTTTTCAAATTCTGGACAGCACTCAGGCAGTCCAGAAAATGACCTCTTGATTTTGGCCTTTCACTCACCCTGATAATGGACAGGATGCTGGGCAGAGACATTATTGGAAATAAGGCAAATTTAAATGCTACAAGAGCAGGGAATTTCAGAGCCAGAAGGGACCTTTCAGGATCAACTTATTCTGCCCTCTCATTTTACAGATGTGAAAACAAGCTCAGAGATGGAAATGGCTGGCTGGCATCAAGAGCATGTCCCCACACTCCATGCTCAGGTCTCCCAGGCCATGCAGCCCTGGAACTGAATCCACATGGAGTTCCAAATAGGCAGAGACCAGCCAAGATAGTTGTCCCATGGATGTCAGTCTCAGAATGACCCTGCCTGTGAAACTTCCAAAGCAAAACTCCCCCCAGTAAGTCTGGACTTGGCCTCTGTGCTCAGTTCGACCTCTGGGGGTCAAAAGGACCTCAGATCTCTCAGGTTCCTTTCCAGGGTGGCTGAAGGCCAGGAGAAATGTCAAGGGAACCTGAGCCAAAGGCTGATCTCTGAGCATCAAAATATTTCCTGCCTTAACAGTAAACAAAGGAAGTCACAGTCATCAGGGATTGCTGTCATCCCAAGGGTGAGCCCTGAGGGAACTCAGGAAGGAAACAAAGAATGCCTGCCATCTAGCGGTCATCAGATTGCAGCTACTCCCTACGGTGAACCCTGCTGCTGCTGCTGCTGCTTCAGTCGTGTCCAACTCTATGCCACCTCATAGATGGCCTCCCACCAGGCTCCCCCATCCCTGAGATTCTCCAGGCAAGAACACTGGAGTGGGTTGCCATTTCCTTCTCCAATGCATGAAACTGAAAAGTGAAAGTGAAGTCGCTCAGTCATGTCCAACTCTTAGTGACCCCACGGACTGCAGCCTACCAGGCTCCTCCATCCATGGGATTTTCCAGGCAAGAGTACCTGGAGTGGGGTGCCATTGCCTTCTCCGGGGGAACCCTGAGGAAACTCCAATATGAAAACACAAGATACTGGCCCCAGACAGCTGAGGAGCATATCAAAGGAATAATTTCAGTGAGTCCAGACTCTTGCATCTTCCCATGAATAGAAAAGCACTACATTCCTTAACTTGGGATATCTGGTTTTCTTTAACAATCATCTTTTGATGTCCCACCTCCCTGCCCTTTGTTGCAAAACATCTGTATAACAGCTCCCCTGCGGACTGCTCAGAGAAATTATTTCAGGGTTACTTGAAATGCTTTCTCCAGGGCTTAAAGCCTAAAACTTCCCACCAAATAAAAGATGATTCTCAAATTCAGGTTAGAAATATTTTTCAAGTCAACACCTCCATGTCAGATGAACTGGGTACATGGGGAGCTAGTCTGAAACCTTCTCCAGAAAGCTGTTTTCAGTCCCCGGGTGGAAGACGTCACCCACTTCCCAATCCCTCTTTTGTCATGTGCTTCATCTTATCCTATCCTATCTAATTTGCGACATCATATTTACAGTCAGTTAAGTTTTAAAAACCAGTGAACACACCTAGCTCCCTCTGATCTCAAACCAGCCCTAGGAGGGGATGATTCAGATGATGCTCCCATTAAACAGCCCTTCAAGGAGAGAAGTGTAAGCCATGGCATGTCAGTGGAGAAAGGAATGCCAGGGGGACATTTGCCTGGCAACAGAGAAGGGAAGTTCCTACTCCTATGATGGGAAGAGCAGCAACTGTCTTGCACTCTGGAGCCCTGGCAGATCTCCCTGGAGCCCTGGCAGATCTCCCTGGAGCTGTTGCCAAGGACATGTGGCTTCTATCAGATGGGTGAGTGCTTTCCCACTGGGAGCAGCCAAGACTCCAAGGCAGGGAGGGACTTCTATCGAACTTGCATCCTTGGTAAGTTTCTCAGCAAGACCAGGGACTCTTATCTCCCAAGGGATGCCTGCCTCTCCCAGCAGCTCTTTTGCTGAAACTTTCCTGTTAATGAGCCTGGAGTGAGGCACAAGGAGCAGGGAAAAGGAGAGAGAAGACGCTGCACTCCGAGCAGGTATACCTGAAGACTGAGGAGCAGGTTTCAAAGGGACCCCAGGTTGACCTCAACCCTCCTTGGTCCATGTCCCACCTGAAAGAGCTCCTAAAAGAGCTTTCAGAGTGAAAGGCTCAGGGCCATCTGCTTTACATAAGTTGTAACAGTTAATAGAAAAGCAGAAGCTTAGGCTGCAGGAAAATGGGGCAACTACCAACACTTTTATTTTTTCTTTAGTATCCTTGATGATAATACACAGAAACCTCAGCCCAGCAGCTCCCACCCACACATCCACCCACCCACGTCAGGCCCATGTGTTAGTCCCCTCCACTGTTTGTGATCCCATGGATTGTAGCCTGCCAGGCTCCTCTGTCCATGGGATTCTCCAGGCAGGAATACTGGAGTGGGTAGCCATTCCCTTCTCTAGGGGATCTTCCTGATTCAGGGATCAAACCCAGGTCTACTGCACTGCAAGCAGATTCTTTACCTTGTCTGAGCGACCAGGGAAGCCCAGGCCCCTCAGTACTTCCCCCTTTTGTCTTCCATTGTTCTAATCCCTCTCAGGGCTTCCTCTGGTCCTACCTCAGATGTCCTCCTCCCAGCCATCCTCCATTCTTGCTGGTCTGTATATTGTCTTCCTGTTGTGCAACCATCCCTCTCTCGACCCCTCTGATTGTAGTGCTGGAGAGCAGGGTATTCCTCTGTATCCTTGCCTTCCTGCTGTATCCCCTGAACCTAAAACAAAGCCTACCCTGGCACACCTGCTCATCCAGGAAGCATTTCTCAACTTGTGCTTTGCACTTGTTAATTCATTTAACCCTCCTCATCACCCTATAAGAAAGACACTACTATCATCTGTTCTGCAGATAAGAAATCTGGGACCTCCAGATGATGGCTAACTTGCCCAGGATCCACCCTGATGGTGAGGATGCAGAGGGGAGGCCTGACACCACCCCAGGTGGGAGCAGTCCAGAAGTCACACACACTCAACACTACAACCTCTCTGCAGTCCTGAGTGCTTATAAACAGAATCCTTTGAATTTTAATTTAAAAAGACCCAGTTATAGGGACTTCCCTGGTGTTCCAGAGGTTTAGAATTCACCTACCAATGCAGGGGACACAGGTTTGATCCTTTCTCTGGTGAGATTCCACATGCCACTGGGCAGCTAAGCCCATGCACACAGCTATTGAACCCCTACTCTGGAGACCATGAGTCAGCAAGAAAGGCAACCATACCCAGAGAATAGCCCCTGCTCACTGCAACCAGAGAAAGCCCAGTGAAGCAACAAAGGCCCAACGCAACAAGACAAAAAAGACAGTTATAGCATACGAAAGGTGAAAATCTCCTATTTGTTCAAGCACCAGTAAACAGCTTTCACATCATGCACAAAACATCAACATAAACTGGCACCTCATGCAGACACACCATGGGGTGGATGTGCTTGTTTTCACCATAAACTGGGTTATTTTATTTCTGTGACATTCAGTTTTCATTTTTTAAACTATCTCATGGTAAGTTCTCTGTTTTGGCAATTTTACGCTGGATGACTTCCATCACTCTCATTCAACTTCAATCTTACAACGGCTGCTCACTTCATTTAATTGACATTTCTTTAAATTTACTCATAGCTTTGTTACTTATATAACTACTCTAGCTTCACTGCAAGCAATACCATCAATAAATTTCAACTTTCAAGGTGCAAGATACACACCTGCTAAGTGACATTAAAGTGTTACATGAACAGTATGTCTCTGGGTCATTTGAATAGTTTTGCACACGACAATTGTCACCCGTGCCATTCCCTGAAAACCGCCTGCACATTGTTGTGGCTTTGGTTTTTTGTTTTAGCATTTCATAACAGCTTTCTTGAGGTGTGACTAATGTGCAACAAAGTTCATTCATTGTAAGTATACAGTTTTGTGATTCTTTACTCAATCTTTTTTACAGATTTCTGCAACTATCACCACAGTCCAATTTTAAGTGTTCCCTTATGATAAAAATATCCTGCATGCCCATTTGCAGTCAAACTTCACTCTCTCCTTTAGGCACAGACAACCATTGGTCTTCTTTCTGTCTCTATGGATGTTCCTTTTCTGGAGATTTCATATAAACGGTAGCACTGGAATTCTCATGTGTTAAGTTTAACTCTGCTATCAAAAAAGTACTATGCTGCTGCTGCTAAGTCACTTCAGTCATGTCCGACTCTGTGAGACCCCATAGACAGCAGCCCACCAGGCTCCCCCATCCCTGAGATTCTCCAGGCAAGAATACTGGAGTGGATTGCCATTTCCTTCTCCAATGCATGAAAGTGAAAAGTGAAAGTGAGTCGCTCAGTCGTGTCCGACTCTTTGCGACCACATGGACTGCAGCCCACCAGGCTCCTCCATCCATGGGATTTTCCAGGCAAGAGTACTGGAGTGGGTTGCCATTGCCTTCTCCGAAAAGGTACTATACAACCCAGCAATTCACTCCTAGGTACATAACAAAAAGAATGAAAAGCTTATGTTCATGCAAAAACTTACACATGTAATATTCATACTAGTATTATTCCTAACAGCCAACAAATGGAAACAACCCAAATGTCCATCAAATGGACAAATAAAATGTAGTACAGCTATAAAGAGCTTCCCAGGTGACGCTAGATAAAGAACCTGCCTGCCAGTGCAGAAAACTTAAAGAGATGTAAGTTTGATCCCTGGGCCTGGAAGAGGGCGTGGCAACCCACTCCAGTATTCTTGCCTGGAGAATCCCATGGACAGAGGAGCCTGGTGGGCTTCGGTCCGTAGGATTGCACGACTAAAGTGACTTAGCACGCGCTCATAGCTATACAGTGTGGTATTATTCAACCATAAAGGAAAAAGTGAAAGAAGCCAGACACAAAGGCCATATCATGCAGCCTAGCACTCTTCCTCTTCCCCAGTGCCAGTTCACGGCCACAGCTGATAAGAGGGTGGCTTGGTTTAAGGCCCTGCTGTGTTGAAATTCTTTATGATTCGGTCTTTGAAGGCAGGCTGCCATCTCTGGGGGTGCACAGAGTCAGACATGACTGACGCGACTTAGCAGCAGCAGCAGCAGGACGATGAAGCAGGCCTATGAACAGACATCTATGAGCTGTTGTGCATGTGTCCCGTGCTCCTCGCCACCCTATTTGTACACAATCAGCGATATCTCTTGGGCCCACAAGGCATGCTAAGGCTAGGTCGCTTCAGTCATGTCCAACTCTGTGACCCCATGGACAGCAGCCCACCAGGCTCCTCCGTCCACAGGATTCTCCAGGCAAGAATACTGGAGTGAGGTGCCATTTCCTTCTCCATAAGGCATTGGAATTCTGCAAAACTCAAAGTTGATTCCAGGTAAGCTGTTAGCTTAGGACTGAGTAAGGAGAGACAAGGAAAGAGAAAGATAGGGAGACCCACTACTCCTTCAATTCTTTCTTGTCAGTAAGCAGAGGTAGAATGTCATTTCAAGAAGTGAAATAAAAATAGTTGAGCTAGTTTTGTGTAGTGTTTCCACTGTTACAACAAGAATGAAGTCCCTGTGTGTTTATGAGCTACCAAATGAGGATCGTGTAGGATTTTGGCAGTTCTGTATTTGAGTGAAATGTTCTTTTATCTGCATTTAAAACCAGCATTGCATAATAAAAAGGTGAATAGAAAGCCCATGCTAATAATTTAGGTTTTAATTTTTCTCTACTTAGAATGACATTGACTAGCAAAGCAAAACACAAACAAAGAAACAAACAAAAAGACAAAATCCACCATGACAAGTCACGAGAAAGACCACAGAAGAGTGAGAAAGCCTTGCATTTACACTTTTAGCTTTAGTGTCTAACTTTCTTGCTTGTTTGAACAAGAGTCCCTACGTTTTTTCTTTCTTTCTTTCTTTCTTTTTTTTTTTTTTTGCTCTGTGCCCTTCAAATTATGTAGCAGACCCTGTCCTTGAAACTGTAACCCATTATTCTCTGAGCATGCACCTCCAGCAATACTCACTCCCCTCCCTCCGCCCACCCTGTCCCACCCCACTCCACTCTGGGGCCACAGGTGAGATCTGGTATAAGAATGCACCTGTAAAGTAAAAAGAAAAAAAGGTTTAAAAAAAAAAAAAAGAATGTACCTGGGTGCACCAGAATCAGGAATGCTGCCCCTGCTGCGCTCTGACTCTCCCCTGTGCCTGAAAACTTGTACTTCTCCCTTTGCAGCTTTCTACCTCTCCCCCCTCCATTTAGGGCACATTTACTTGTCTCTCAGTATGAAACCCTATCTTCCCCACAAGTCCATGTGTTCTCTAAGGCACACATCTCTTTATGCTTAAGATCTAGAGGAGGGCCTAGAACAGGAGCAGGTCACAGAAACGTATGAATGAACTGAGATATGAATGAATAAAAAGTAAAAGTGTAGCTTGCGATAATCCTTCATTCCTTCAACAAGCAAATCCTGACCAGCCCATATTCTTGACAAGGGACATTTCTTGCAGAAGTAGACTGAACTCCAGTCTTGACCAGTCCCAGATGGCATGCCAGTTTCCACCAACTTCTCCCCAGCAGTGTGCTAGTGGAGACCACGAGCACCTCTTTGCTACTTTACAAGTGTGAAACTCTCCCTGACCACCCTGGGTTCTGGGCCTTCCTGGTTCTTGGAAAGTCACTGCTCTTTTATTAAAGGGGGTTTCGTTCCACCTCTCTTGCACTATTTCCAAGAGCCTCAACATTTTGGGGATCATGAACACCTTGGTAAGTCTGGTGAACACTATGGACCTTCTCTCAGAATCATGTTTTATATGTACAAAATACATAGTGTCTTAAGGAACCCAATTCTACTGAAAAGAAAGAAAGAAAGTGAAGTCGCTCAGTCGTGTCCAACTCTTTGCAACCCCATGGACTGTAGCCCACCAAGCTCCTCCATCCATGGAATTTTCTAGGCAAGAGTACTGGAGTGGGTCTCCATTACCTTCTCCAGGGGATCTTCCCGACTCAGAGATAGAACCAGGGTCTTCCGCATTGCAGGTAGACGCTTTACCATCTGAGCCACCAGTTACCAAATATTTTCAAATCAATTTTCAATACAGAAATAACTATGCTGCTTTATAAACACACTTAATAACAAGATCCAGAAGCATATCTAATAATTAAAGCATATCTAATAAAAACATTATGTTTTTAAATGTTTTTAAATACTAAGGAGCATAAATTATAAAAAGTATTTACAACAACTAAGATGCGATGTGAAAACATCTACAATTTCTATTGGCAGTGAAGTCACAGGTCCTGTTAATCCTACTGGAGTCTGTTGCCTGCATTAAGAATTGAAATAAAGACTCTATTTCACTTAGTGATTAGGAAAAATATGAATTCTGTTCTTTTCCCATCCAGGTTCACAGAACCGCCCCCTCACTCCAAAGAATTCTCTTCCAAGATTGCAACTACCGCTTATTGGCAGTAGAGGGCGCCAACAGCAAGGGATTCCCTCTGCCTGTTATAGAACCGGAACCGGCAGAATTGAGTCCTCAAGCTTTGACAGAAGAGTTTCCTTCTGTCAAATTGTGAATATCATTAATAGAAAAACTAAGAATGCTCTTATCTAGATGATCGTTATTTAGCTAAAATTATTATTTTATCTAAAAGATTCATCTAAATGATTTCTTCAACGAGACAAGAAATTACCCACACGGTTTGAAAGGATTCTATCCAGGTTAGAGAGTTTGTCATGCCGGGTACCTGCTCACCTATTACTTTCTGGTTTTCCCCCTTGTCGCCTAACACCCATCACCAGTGTCAATTGTGTTTTATTTCTTACTGCAAATTCTGGGCTTTGTCCACACATCCCTTTGAGCTTGGTTAATGGAGTTAGCAGAGAGGAAATGGACAACTTTCTGATGTTCTGGAAGGAGGTGTTGTCAGGGTTCCTGATGAAGGGTGTATCAAAAATCCTGGAGAGAGATGATGGCGGCAATAGTGTTGGATGGAGCTACCCTGTGGGCTTGTGAGTTGAACAGCGGGGAGGATGCTGGCACACTTCCTGAAGGCAAAGAAAATGTGATGTATCTATAGATACAGGTTCCCTCAATGGTGCCCATGCCTAGTATAATCCTTTTCCCATGAGTGGCTATGACTGGATGCCACTCCCAGGATCATGTTACATTTTATGGAAGCAGTGATCTTGCAGAGGTAATTAAGATCACTGATCGGTTGGCTTTGAGCTAATCAAAAGGGGAATCATCAGGATAGGCCTGACTTAATCGGTGGGAACCTTTAGAAGAAGGTCAGTTCTTAGAGAGGTCTTACCATGACCTCAAAGGAGGAGTAAACTGCCCTACTGTGAGAGGGCCAGTGAACCAGCAGAGGGGCTCTTAGAGGAGCCCCCAGCCAACAGCTAAGAAGGAAATGGGGATTTCAGTCCTACAACAGCAAGGAACTAACTCTGTCAATAGCTAGTGAGGATGGGATAGAACCTGAGCCTGCTGCCATGTAGCAGCAACAGCCAACACCTTGATTTTACCTGGTAAGCCATGAGGAGAGGACCTTGCTAACCTGTCACCAGGCTCCTGACTCACAAAAACTATATGGTAATAAATTTGTGTTGTTTTAAGCCACTAAATTTGTGGAAATTTGTTATGCAGTAATAAAAAACTTCTGCAGTTTTTCTCGTTAATTAACTCATATACTTTATAATTTTGTGCAAAGATATCTTGTGTGCTCTTATATGTGCAAAACTCATAAGTGCACAACTAAGTGAATACATAAGTGTCTGTGTGTGTCACCCAGATTAATACAGAACATTTCCAGCACCCCAATTACTTTCCTCAGGTCACTTGTCAGTATCAGTACTTCCTTCCTCACAGTAACAAAATTTCTGACTTGTCACCGCTGACTAGTTGTACTCATGCTTGAGTGTCATATGTATGAAATCAACAGAATTCAAACCTTTTTTTGTTGTTGCTGTTTAATCACAAAGTCATGTTTTGTTGTTTTTATTTAGTTGCTAAGTCTGACTCTTTGCGACCCCATGGACTGTAGCCCACCAGGCTCCTCTGTCCATGGGATTTCCCAGGCGAGAATACTGGAGTGGGGACTTCCCTGGTGGTCCAGTGGGTAGAACACTGAGCTCCCAATGCAGGGAGCCTGAGTTTGATCCCTGGACAGGGGACTAGATCCCACATGCTACTACAAAGGCCTGGCACGGCCAAATAAATAAAAATTAAAAAAAAAAAAAAATACTAGAGTGGGTTGCCATTTTCTTCTCCAGAGGATCTTCCCAAGCCAGGGTTCAAACCTGGGTCTCCTGCTTGGATTCTTTACCTCTGAGCCACCTGGGAAGCTGTTATAAACTATTTTACATCCAATTTATTGTGCTCAATATTAATGTCAAAGAAATCCTTCATGTTGTTTGTAGCTGTAAGCCTGTCTTAGTCTGTTCAGGCTACTGTGATACAATACCAAGACTGGGAGGCTTATAAACAGAAAAAAAGTTCTGGAAGCTGGAAGTCTGAGATCAGAGTGCCAACGAAGTCAGGTTCTGATGAGGGCCGTTTTTCAGACAGTCAGTCTGTTCAGTTGCTAAGTCCTGTCCAGCTCTGTAGCCTGCCAGGCTCCTCTGTCCATAGAATTCCCCAGGCAAGAATACTGGAGTGGGTTGCCATTCCCTTCTTTAGGGGATCTTCCCGACCCAGGGATCGAACCCACATCTCCTATATTGCTGGCAGATGCTTTACCATCTGAGCCATCAGGGAAGCAATATGTAGATAGCAAAAGCTTTGCTACTGTCAGGAGCTGTTGTCAATTAATGATTCCATGTAGTTTTACAGACACATTTTCTAATCCACACTGAGGTCCTCACTGTAGAGCAGAGGAAGGCCCTGTTATTAAAATGATTGAGTGGAAGTTCGTGTTATTAATATTAAAACACAAAATAATTAGCCGAGGCCATCTCTGCAAGCCCATGAGGCCTGAAATACACATATGCTGGCTGAAAAACAGACAGCTATACAGTTCTAAAAATCACACCATAATCTTTACATTAAGGTTTAACATAAGCACCAAGAATAAGGCCACACAACGCAGCAGTTATCTCAGTGTATTCTACTCTAGTGTTGGTTACCATCCTCTCTTTCAATCTCCCATTCAAAGTCTGGGGCCAGGGGCAGAAATCTGGCTACGTTTGTCTCCTAGAAATTGAGCTTTCAAGTGAAGTTTTGCACTCTGGGAAATGTAGGACTGTGCCATCTAGATTCTAGATTCTAAATTAAAGTTGAATATTCATAATCAGGAAAAAAAGACAAATTAGATTTTGGAATATTTAATGACACAAAAATCTCTCATTTTTTTAAATGACAAAAATCTGAGTTAAAAAAAAAAAAACTTGTCTCAAAGCGTAGCTCCCTTCTTAGTATAATCGCCTTTTGGGAGGTTGAGCCACTTGCACAATATTGGAAATGTACGATCAGTCCCAGCTCTATAAAGAAGTATTGACATGCAGACGGACCTGATACATGGCAAGACTGACCTTCCGCAGATGGAAGTAGGCAGCTGGAGCCAGGAGCATCCCTGAACCACCCACAAAGGAGACCCGCCACAGCTGACCAGGAGGCCCAATCGAGCAGGAGGAGACACAGCCAACGGCAGAGCAAGAGAGGAACCGGAGTTCTGCTAACTGGTCCAAGTCTGGGGAGCAAACAGGCCAGATTGCCAGCCCTGGCTTCAAGAAGGGGAGATGGGGGTAGGCGTATACAAGGAAGGCTGGGAATTTGAAGAATCTGGAAGAGAAGCAATCAAGTGGCGCAGACTACAGAATTTCAGCAGCCCTTGAAGAAGCCAATAAGATATTTCTGAGAACATCCAGAGCAAGAGAAGCAGCTCTGGATGGCCGGTTTCAGATGCATTATGAGAAGACCTCATTTGATCAGTTGGCTTTTATCAAAGAGCGTTTTTCCACTCATGATTGTCAATCATTTGACTGAAAAACAATGATTAGGTTATCTATATGATAGTAGTTAAACAATGCTATAAGATGAAACTAGTCAGAAAAGATCCAGCATTCCATTGTCTCTAGGGTTCATTCCAAACAGTTACCTGCCAAAGCTTCAATAATAAGAAGTTTCCCCTTGGTCTCACAGAGCCAAGAACTGAACCTGTGCTTTTAGTAGCAATTCCAAAGAATCCTTTCTGCTAGTTCAGTTCAGTTCAGTTCAATCGCTCAGTCGTGTCCAACTCTTTGCAACCCCATGGACAGCAGCATGCCAGGCCTCCCTGTCCATCACCAACTCCCAGAGCCTACTCAAACTCATGGTGCCATCCAACCACCTCATCCTCTGTCGTCCCCTTCTCCTCTTGCCCTCTGTCTTTCCCAGCATCAGGGTCTTTTCCAATGATTCAGCACTTCCTATCAAGTGGCCAAAGTATTGGAGTTTCAGCTTCAGCTTCCAATGAATATTCAGGGCTAATTTCCTTTAGGATAAACTGGTTGGATTTCCTTGCAGTCCATGGACTCTCAAGAGTCTTCTCCAATACCACAGTTCAAAAGCATCAATTCATCGGTGCTCAGCTTTCTTTATAATCCAACTCTCATATCCATACATGACCACTGGCAAAACCATAACTTTGACTAGATGGACCTTTGTTGGTAAAGTAATGTCTCTGCTTTTTAATATGCTGTCTAGGTTGGTCATAACTTTTCTTCCAAGGATCAAGCAAATTTTAATTTCATGGTTACAATCACCACCTGCAGTGATTTTGGAGCCCCCAAAATAAAGTTTATCACTGTTTCCACTGTTTCCCCATCTATTTCCCATGAAGTGATGGGACCAGATGGCATCATCTTAGTTTTCTGAATGTTGAGTTTTAAGCCAGCTTTTTCACTCTTCTCTTTCACTTTCATCAAGAGGCTCTTTAGTTCTTCTTCACTTTCTGCCATAAGGGTGGTGTCATCTGCATATCTGAGGCTATTGATATTTCTCCCAGCAATCTTGATTCCAGCTTGTTCTTCATCCAGCCCAGCATTTCTCATGACGTACTCTGCATATAAGTTAAATAAGCAGGGGACAATATATCACCTTAATACTCCTTTCCCGATTTGGAACCAGTCTGTTGTTCCATGTCCAGTTTTAACTATTGCTTCTTGATCTGCATACAGATTTCTCAGGAGACAGGTCAGGTGGTCTGGTATTCCCATCTCTTTAAGAATTTTCAACAGTCTGTTGTGGTCCACACAGTCAAAGGCTTTGGCATAGTCAATAAAATAGATGTTTTTCTGGAATTCTCTTGCTTTTTCAAAGATCCAACAGATGCTGGCAATTTGATCTCTGGTTCCTGTGTCTTTTCTAAATTCAGCTTGAACATCTGGAAGTTCACACTTCACATACTGTTGAAGACTGGCTTGGAGAATTTTGTGCATTATTTTGCTAGCGTGTGAGATGAGTGCAATTCTGCTAGGCCACCAGGGAATTCCCCAGACTGAGGGTATATTGAGAAACCTTTGAAGATTCCACTTTGTGCTATATCCAAGTTGTGTTATCAAAGGCTAAATTTGTAATGTGAGATAAACTAAGTATTCTTCAATACTGCAAAAGGATAATCAAGCCCCCAAAGACATATGTATCATGTGTGCTGTATCCAAAAATGCATTTCCAAGAATATCTGAGATTTTGCTTGCACTTGTATCTTAAACGTTTAGAAAGCTACTGTGATCTATAAATCAAGAAAATTGGTTGTCTTGAGAATTTTTAAAGTCAGAATTAAGACTTCCTTAATGAAGTTTCAAATTTTATACATTGTTTGTGAAAGGAAAACAAACTATTTCTAACATATGTATACTCTAGAGAAATTGTTTATTTCTCTCGCTCTCTATTTTTCATTTACAGGTAAAAGACTATTTCAACTTCATAATGTAAGAACTGTTAAGTGAAAATTGTCAAGTGAAAGGAAAGCCCTACATCTGAAAGAGATCTAAAACACTCATGTCTGTCCACCCTTAAAGATTTTAAACCTGCCAAGAAATCTACCTCAGCATCTGAAGTTTCCCTCTGTCTCCTCCTCTAATTAAGCTTGTCATAAGTCATGCACTGGCATGGAGATAGATAATTTAAAAAAAAAAAGCTTGATTCAAATCTGTATCTGGAGCATGATCACAAGTAAAGACATAGCCTCACTGATGTTCAGTCTATAAATCCTGTTGGACTCTTTGCGACCCCATGGACTGCAGCATGCCAGGCTTCCCTGTCCTACACTATCTCCTGGAGTTTGCTTAAGCGCATGTCAGTTGAGTCGGTGATGCCATCCAACCATCTCATCCTCTGTCACCTCCTTCTCCACTGGTGCAGGTAAAAATCAACAGAAAATCAAACTGGAGATTAGTTCACCAAATATTGATGGTTATCTCTGAGTTTGGGTCTTGAGAGGGGATTTTTTTTTCTATATATTTTTCTAGGATTTACTATTTTTTTAAGAAATGGGTTTTTATGATTGGTGAGGGGCGAGGAGGCGGGGAGGTCTCCATATAGTGTGCAATCAAGCTTGTTTTGTCAAGGCCCTAACCTCCACCTGGAACATTTGTTTCAAGGGTGGAAACATCAGGCAACAAAACTGCAAGGATGGAGTCTTCTGAGATGGTGGCCACGCGATCGTTAATGAGCCACTTCTGAATGTGTCCGTGTTATTACCAAAAAAATGTTATGAGGTAAACAAAAAAGAACCGGGAGAAGTAGTGCAGGAAGTTCCTTTCTTTTTCTTTTCTTTTTTTTTTTAATTTATAAAAACAATAGAAGATCACAGTTAAAATATAAAAATAAAACAAGTGATACTGTAGAAGTCTTCCCCTGCGTCCACGCCCACTTCCCAAAAGTGAAATGTCGGAGTGACTTGAATGTTCTTCTCAAAACCATTGTGTGCGGTGGTCTGGGCTTCACGACTCATCGTTTGTCAGAGGAGCGCAAGATGCAGATCCCACTCCCGAGACTCTGGCCAATCTAATTCTGCTAGTTGGGGTGTGGTTGGTTCTGCTCTGACCTGTAGAGGCACCGGAACACACGATTTCCCTCGGGACCCTGGGGAAGTTATCTAAATTGAAAAACAACACCAAAAAATAACTACCTTCCAGGTCGGTAGCGTGGCCGAGCGGTCTAAGGCGCTGGATTAAGGCTCCAGTCTCTTCGGGGGCGTGGGTTCGAATCCCACCGCTGCCAGCTGGTAGAGAACTTTTTCCCCTGCCCCCTCAATCCGTCACAAAAAAAGATTACGCATATTGGTCGCTCAATCGCGACCTTACCTTTATTCTGAGCATGAAACTGTGTTTGCCAGCTTTCAGCGAAATACCCCTTGGATCATAGAAAAAGCAAGAGAATTCCAGAAAAACATCTACTTCTGCTACATTGACTAGGTTAAAGCCGTTGACTGTGTGGATCACAACAAACTGAAAAATTCTTAAAGAGATGGTAATACGAGACCTTCTTACCTACCTCCTGGGAAACCTGTATGCAGGTCAAGAAGCAACAGTTGGCACAACAGACTGGTTCAAAATTGGGAAAGGGATAGACAAGGGTGTATATTGTCATCCTGTTATTTAACTTATATGCAGAGTACATCATGCAAAATGCTGGACTAGATGAAGTACAACCTGGAATCAAGATTACTGAGAAAAATATCAATCCCCTCAGATACTCAGATGACATCACCCTAAGGGCACAAATTGAAGAAGAACTAAAGAGCCTCTTAATGAAAGCAAAAGAGGAGAGTGTAAAAGCTGGCTTAAAGTTCAACATTCAAAAAAGGAAGATCATGGCATCCAGTCCCATCACTTCGTGGCAAATAGAAAGGGGAAAAGTGGAAACAGTGACAGACTTTATTTTCTTAGGCTCCAAAATCACTGCAGAAGGTGACTGTAGCCACAAAATTAAAAGATGCTTGCTCCTTGGAAGAAAAGCTATGACAAACCTAGACAACATATTAAAAAGCAGAGATACTACATTGCTGACAAAGGTCCGTCTAGTCAAAGCTATGATTTTTCCAGTAGTCATGTATGAATGTGAGAGTTGGATCATAGAGAAGGTTGAATGAAGAAGAATTGATGCTTTTGAACTGTGGTGTTGAAGAAGACTCTTGAGAGTCCCTTGGGCTGCAAGGAGAACAAACCATCAATCCTAAAGGAAATCAACCCTGACTATTCATTTGAAAAATAGACGCTCAAGTTGAAGCTCCAATACTTCAGCCATCTGATGTGAAGAGTTGACCCACTGGAAAAGACTTTGATGCTGGGAAAGATTGAAGGCAAGAAGAGAAGGGGACGACAAAGGGTGAGGTGGTTGGATGGCATCACTGACTCAATGGACCTGAGTTGGAGCAAGTTCCAGGAGATGGTGAAGGACAGGGAAGCCTGGTATGCTGCAGTCCATGGCAATACAAAGAGTTGGACACGACTGGGCAACTGAAAACAAGCAAAATCACCCAACTCGGTGAGTGCAAAGTCCCAAACTGAAAGTGGGGTGTGTTAATACCACTTTCATGGGTTAATGCCTCTTGAGTATGAGAATCCAGAGGTGTAAATGTTAAATTTCTCTTCCCTGGAAAAGTGTACACCTCTGAACCAGGTAAATGTGATGATGGGATATCGTGGACTGGGACATCCTGGACTAGGACTAAATTTACCTCAAAGTAATAAATTTCCAATAGTGAGGGAAAAAAAAAAAAAACCTCAGGATGCTACCAACTTTGTTTCCTCTCAGTTTCAAACTGGAGACCTTTCACCTGTTAGATGAAGGTAATAACTACTACAATACAGAAACGCCTGAGCTTGGTCATCTTTGTGGACACTACTGATTTTTAGGAAAACTGGTGGGATCAGTGAATATACAGTTCTGCGGTGGGAAAGAATGGTCCCACGACCCGGTCAGTGAAAACACCCCGGGGAGGCTCTGCTCCCAGTCTCTCACCGGGAGGGAACCATGGGCTCTGAAGCGCTTCACCCACTCTTCTACCCGTACTTCCTTCCGATCCCCGAACGCTTGGTAATGCCCATCACCTGTCCAGGACCAAAAACTGTCCACAGAGATATTTTTAGAAAGAAAGGGACAAAGGAAAAGAAGAAAAGGGCTGGTCCGGAGTCTGAACCTGGGACCTCTCGCGTCAGAGGCGAAAACTGTAACCTGTAGACAAAACAGCCTGACCCCCGTTCGGGAAGGATTGAGTCAGTCCCTGGCATGACGCTATGTGGACTCGTTTATCCACTGAGAAAACCAGTGTTTCTTTCTGGCACGTTGAAAATGTTCTGTGCATCTCGGACTCTCTCACGCCCGACCTATCCCAGTTCGACGATATCCACGTCCGCCGTCTCAGCTGTAGATAGTTCACTCAGCATCAGTTCTCGGTATCTCTCGGCCCCTCTGAGATCTCCTGGAAGGCCAACGAGCGCCTCATTGCTAAGGTTTATCGGGCCGCAGGCAGGAGCACCCTTCCACTGTGGGGACTCTTTTCCCAGTGGAGCCCAAATAAAGCGCAAGTCTGGAGAACTGGAGGCAGCGCACAGAAGCCGGGAGAGCCTGAGGGTCCCTGAAGAGGGTCGGGACGAGGAGGGGTAGACTAGGTCAGTAGCTGCCGCGGACGAAAGAAATCTGGAGAATCGCTTCCTATCCAGCGCCTGGTAAGGGGGCGGGGGCCTTTCTCTATCATTTTATGAAAATGTTTTCTAAAACAACTACTTATTTGCAAAGTATTCCGAAAATGTAGGAAAGTGAGAAATGAAAAGCATACATGAGATGACCAGGAACCGCGCTCCTTCAAGGGTGACCGGCAGTGGCAGTTGGTGCACACCCGGCAAAGCTCGCCTCCGTGCCCTCGCGCACACACAGGCGCGGCGCCGAGGCCGCGCGTCCCGGCTGTCCGCCCTCGCTGCATCCGGCCGGAATCGTCCCAGAACAGTCTTAGGCCGGGTGAACCAGAGGCCCAGACTGTGCGGGTGCTTTCCTGTTCCAATTCCACTGGGTAACCTAGTTGTGAAAAACGGTTATTCTGATTCCTTGCTAGAAAATTTCACGAAAATCCACTTAGAGTTGACCCCAAAGTGTATTTTTGCGCCACTAGCAGAGAAATTCCCCTACACAGATGGCTGTTACAGAACAGCGTGGGAGATGGGATGCTGGTAAAACCACCCCGGGATGGGGGTGGGAGGGTCGGGGAGAGAGTGCTCTTCTTTCCTATTGCCGTTCTCTTAGATCTAGCTCAGCGCTCTGCACTGACCTCTCCACTCAAGTGCTCCTCCTCTCGGCCTCTTCCTTGGAGACTACGGTGCTCACGCACCTCACCCCCACAAGCTGTGTCTTCCCCTCTCCTCTGCGCATTCAGTGGTAGATGGGCTCACCTCTGCTTACCGCCGCGGTGCGTCTTGGCCCCTTGGCCGCTATCGCCTCGGTGTTGTAAGCATTCGCTTGCCTTCTCTATGGAATTATATAAAGAAAAATGCAACAAAAAGAAAGAAAGAATCCACATTCGTGATATCTGGACCTAAAGACTACAACTTTGTCACATTCACTTCCAGTCATTAAAAAAAACAAAAACAAACAAACAAAAAAAAACCAGCTTTTGGTTTTCCTTTTAACAAACCAAAAGCAGTAATTCATGATGACCTGTCTGTTGATTTATTAATGCCGTGAATGGAAATCAAGTGCACAAAATAAGCCTAAATCCTAAGTGAACAATGGGAGCGCTGCCCAATGGGCAGAACGAGGCCCGCTGGCGGTCTTGGCTGCCCGCCCGCCGTGGCCTTCGCAGGCATGACCCATGGCAGGGGGTGAGGGTCTTGGCAGAGGCTGAGACGTGATTAATTCCGCCGGGCCATCCGGCAGGTGAGGACCCTCAGAAAAGCCCCGAGTGAGTCGCCAGTCCACGTGAGGTCTAGCTTGGATCAGCTTTGGAAAAGAGCCCAGGCCGTATCACCAGAGGAGACAATATTGCTCGCGGGAATCTGGCTAGACGCCCAGGAGGGATAAATGAGATAGGTGGGGTGCGTGGCAGAGGAGGGACCCGCTTCTCTCCGTCACACAAGGCAGATCTCATCCAAAGAATCACGCTTTGCGTCAAGAGCCGAATGGACCTGCCCCACACTGGCACGATGGGGCATTTGTGCGGCCCGAACTCCTGGGATTCTTCAACCCTCAAGTGACTACCCTACTGGAAGCCCACCTCATTGAAGAAGCCAGATTTCGGGGACCAAAGGCAGACTTCCCGGGGTCTTAAACACAGCCCCACTGTCAACCAAAATAGTAAATTCCAAGAGTACGGAGGTGGGTGTGGAGCGTTCACAGGTGCTACCTGCGCAAGGAAGAAGAACGAATTAGAGAACACGGCAAAGCCCCTGGCCCGAGTGGAGTGACGGGAGGGGAACAAAAAGACTCGCTACGAATTTCCCAGACGACGCGCAGAAAGAAGCGAGAGAGGGGTCGCTGGGGAGAAGGTACGCGGAGCCAGCGGAATCTGTGATCGCAAGTCCAAGGGAGCAGCGGGTCTGGTTCTTAAAGAGATAAGGATAGAGGAGGGATGGAGGGAGCGATAAGTGGCGGCCACTTGAGGGGCAAAAACACTCAGATCTGCTTAATTTAAGTCTAGCCTTTCAGTATGGCGGAAAGTCTTGGCAAGCTCATCTTCCCTTCTCCAGAAAAGAGGGGTAGGGGGAGAAAAAGACACTTAGGCCCCAGCGAGATTTGAACTCGCGACCCCTGGTTTACAAGACCAGTGCTCTAACCCCTGAGCTATGGAGCCAACTGCGATTCTGCACTCTGCGCACGAGCAGTTGATACCGCTGTGGTCACCGCGCAGCCGCAGACAGACGAGCGACGGGAAGAGGCGGGGCCCACGCCCCTCAGCCAGCGACCGCCCCGTCCGGCTCCCACAGCTGAGCCTGCAGCATCAGGAAGTGTCAGTGTCACAGACCGAGCCACAAATCCTGGGAGAAAGTCCAGAGTAGAAGGGACCACGTGGGTGGGCGGAAGCTGGGAAGGATCCGGTGAGAGCGGGGCGCGCTGCGGAAGGGGGTGGGGCCACCAGTGGGCGGAATTGTTGGACGGCGAGGGCCTTCCGCCTGGCCTGGGAATCAAGGGCGAGACTTGAGTAGAGAGGTTAACTAGTAATTGTGTATGAGAATAGGATTCAAGGCCGAGGCCCTGAGGGGAAGGCTAAAGGAATGGTGTCAATATGCCTGTCCTGAGAGGAATCCAGCTAGGCTGGTAGAAGAGATGATCAGGAGAGAGAGATTGGTAGAGAATGGTGGGAAAATCAGGTGGTCAGTGTGTTAACAACTGCATCACGACAGGAGACCCAGATCACTGGGTATCCAGGCCCAAGGAAGTTTCCTAGGTGCCTTCCCGTCTGGATGCTGAGGACCAGTGTGAGGGTCTGGTGTCAAGGTTGTGGGTTCTCATGTCTATCACAACTTAAAGCAAATTAGGAAAAAGCAACTCTTGCCTGGAAAATCCCATGGATGGAGGAGCCTGGTAGGCTGCAGTCCATGGGATCGCGAAGAGTCAGACACGACTGAGCCACTTCACTTTCACTTTTCACTTTCATGCATTGGAGAAGGAAATGGCAACCCACTCCAGTGTTCATGCCTGGAGAATCCCAGGGACGGGGGAGCCTGGTGGGCTGCCGTCTGTGGGGGTCGCAGAGTCGGACACGACTGAAGGACTTAGCAGCAGCAGGAGAAGCCTGTCTTGGACTTTGAGAGAGCTGGGTCCATCATGGCCCCCCAAAGGACCCACGGAGCAAAGGGCAGAGGTTGAAAGCCCAGGTAAGGGACAGGAACCCTGGCCCAGAAATGGTCAGAAAGTGTGTCTGTAGCTGGTGGAACTTGGTCTGATGGCCCAATCTGTTCTTTGGTGACTTCAAGGCCAGATGACTTTGATCACTGGGTAGCCAGGCCCAAGGAAGTTCCCTAGGTGCCCTCCTGTCTGGATGCTGAGGACTAGTGTGAGGGTCTGGTGTCAAGGATGTGGGTTCTCATATCAAAGTAGCTCTCAAGGATCCAGGACCAATGAACAGGTGGTGTCAGAAGGAAACCAAATTAGGCCAGTCATTGCTTTCAGAGGTCCAGACATTTCAGAGAGCTTACAATGGTCACAGGATGGAAGAGGAAAATGTATGCACAGGCATACTCACACCAGCATTATGACATCCAAAGTCACTGCACCACCCTGGAGACCAAGAGAGAACATCTCTCTTACCAAGCATGTGTGATTGTTATGTACTGTCGTTACGTCTTCGGATATGTATATATCTGTCTAGTTATTCTACAAACTCTGACAGACATATAGTCATATTCACAAACATAAAAGCTGAAAATATACACACAGACAGCCAGATCCTACAGGTCAGTGCCCAGACCTGATCCTACAGGCACCTCCACCAGTCACCCTACCTTCTGTGATCCATAATGTGTTGCTGTACTTCAGCACAGTTATTAAAGGATAGAAAGGGTAATTGTGACACTCAATCAGAAAGCCGTACAAGCCATACGTGAGGGCTTGATGATTTTCGTTGTAGAAATCAGTGTATTCAAATACATGGATTGGATACAGTGTTCTAGAGCTATACAACATAGGATTTACCCTTTGGGATGCTGCTGTAGGCTGGACTCTTAAATGATACTGTCCCCAGCCTATAGGACACTGGATTCTGATTGTCTGCTGGGTGTCCACTGGGTCTACCCTAGAACAGTGTCCTGCTGGCCTGACCAAAGCATCTCTCCTACAGTCCCTTGTATGCAAAGTGTGCTTGAAGCATCTCAGGGACAAAGCATGGAAACTCCAAGATGCTTGTAAGTCAGACTATTTAATTGTCACTGTCCCTGCATGCCAACCATATGTGCAGGACAGAATTAGGTCTGAGACTGGCTTTCATCTAGCTAGGTAGCTAGGTAATGAGGGAAGGAAACCTTTGACCTTCACCTAAATATGGGGTGGCTAATATTAATATTTTACAACAACAAATCAATAATAGGATGTGACCATACTGACCTAGGTCTGTTCGTACCTAAACCCTATATGCGTACTTATAAATGCCCTCTATAAAATTTACATGGCCCTGCACCCCATTCCTGAGATCTAAGACATATACACACATACACATGTTCCTCACACACATAAACACACATGCCAACCTAGTCTGGCAGAAACTTTGCTCACAACTGTTCTTGCATTCAAACTGGGGGAGTTAAGAATTAGCCAGGGCACCATACAAATGAGCTCACAGTCTGTATTTCCATCCCCTTTTCCAGGAGCATACTAAGCAGTGAACAGCCCACCTCCACTCTCCCAGAAATGCAGCCATACAAAAGCTGGGGAACAATTAGCCAAGGGAATAGCACAGGCCAGGGTACAGACTGAGCAGACCTTGAAACCAGGGTCTTCTGCCATTGGCATACATTTGAGAAGCTCCAGGAACTGTCTGTCAGGGGTATGCCTGTGCCCTGCACATTTCTATGCTGGAGTTAATTGCTTCTGTAAAATTATAAGTGCTGCCTTGAGTTTCAAAATTCCATAATCTTTGGTCTCCTTACCCAAGGGAGACTGCACTTTGGCACTTGGAAAGGATTTAGGCAAATGTGAGAATGTGGGACTGTCATTGTGGCCAAGGATATACATATAGTCTCATCAGGCTAAGCTGTGTTGAGTGACAGCAATGCCAATAGGCTGTTATCCTGGGCTGTTCCTACTGTACATATCAAGGGTTCTTTCCAGTTCTGGCCTAGACTCTCCTTTGGGCTGGGAATACCATGGTCCTCCCTGAGTAGAGGACTTTGTCAAGCTAGCCAGATCCAGGTTCTGAAGGCAAAGGTGGCAGCTGACAAGAAGGCAAAGCAGAAGGGATCATGAAGCTGAGCGGTCTGGGATGAAGCTGCCCCCTTGCACAGCCAGAGCTTGGTTTTATTCCACGGAACTAGAGGTCCTGCTGAATTGGGGTAGTGATAGGAAGCACCTCTGATGGAGCTGGGCTCCTCTCATCCACCTCCACCTCCTTACAGTTCATGCCAAATCGTCACCAGGACAACAGGCAAGAGACAGAAGGGAGAGTCCAAGGCCATGTATTCCCCTGCTCAGTTAACCTTAGAGCCCTTTTCCCCATTAGCCCAATCCCATGTCTTTGATGTTGTGGTCTGCAGAAGGCCCTCTAAGGCAGCCTGGGGCAACAGTCAGGAAGACAGACCCAAAGTGTCCAGGAGGTTCCATCAGAGGGCAACAACCCTTCCCATGGGCAGCCAGGACTGGGAGGAGTTCACCCTTGACTGGTTTACTCCCTCCGGGAGGCCGGGCAATGACTCTCAAGGCCAGATTCGCAAGTAGGTGCCGGTGGAGCAGACAGAGAAAAGAGGGAACACGCGCTCTTGGAAGTTGACGCGAAAGGTATAGATGTGGTGCATGTCCTCTGCAGCGTAGAAGGACACAGCCCCCACCTCCAGGTCCAGGGCGACCCGCACGCGGGACAGGTGCCCACAGCTGAGGGGCGTCCGTTCAGGGCTGGTCACCGCCCAGTACTGCCCGTTGTTGAGCTGCAGCGCCCAGACGCCCTCCTCGGGGGTGAAGGGCGTGAGACCCTTGCGGCGCACGCTCTCACGGGCCACGCCGAAGGCCCAGCCGTCCTTGGAGCCCACTTCCACTTCCCAGTGGTGCCTCCCAGAGGAGAAACCGCAGGAAGCCAGAACTCGTGTGTTGGTGTCGAAGCGGCGCGGGTGGCTGGGCAGGTCCTGGGCTTGTGTCCAAGGCGCACACTCTTAAGATCCAAAGAGAGGATGAGGCGGGGGTTGGCCGTGTCGGGGTCCAAGGTCAGCTCCACTGCAGGGGATGGGTGGTTTAGGGGAGGTGGGGAGACAGAGAGACGACTTCCCATGCAGGCTCCTTGCACAGCTCCCCTCGCCCCACTGTCCCCTCAAGTATATGTTGAAATCACACAGCTACAGTTTATGGGCTTGATTTGGATCTCAATTCAAACAAATCGATAAATCCAATTTAAAACACTTGTATCATAATTTATGGAAAAATTTTTCCATAAAGTTTTCTTTGATATTTATTGTATTACCTTTGTGATACTATGTAAAATATTACTTAAAACATATATGTAATATTAAACTGTATTTTATAGCAAAAAGACACTTGGGAATTTTGGACACTGGATACTGGAAAGAATCATCACTTTTTTATTTATAACAATGGTTTCCTCTTTACGCTTTTTTAAATGTCTCTTTAGAGACAGCACATTGAGATATATATGAAATCACAGTTATCTATGATTTGCTTCAAAATAATCCAGTGGCAAGAAGTAGGTAGGGATGTTTATGAAAAATACTAGTCATGAGTTGATAATTGCTGAAGGTATATGACGGAGAAGGCAATGGCACCCCACTCCAGTACTCTTGCCTGGAAAATCCCATGGACAGAGGAGCCTGGAAGGCTACAGTCCATGGGGTTGCTGAGGGTCGGACACGACTGAGCGACTTCACTTTCACTTTTCACTTTCATGCACTGGAGAAGGAAATGGCAACCCACTCCAGTGTTCTTGCCTGGAGAATCCCAGGGACGGGGGAGCCTGGTGGGCTGCTGTCTATGGAATTGCACAGAGTTGGACACGACTGAAGCGACTTAGCAGCAGCAGCAGCAGAAGGTATATGATGAGTACATAATTCTTGTTATGCTCTTCTCTCTACTTTAGTGTATTTTTGAAACCTTCCATAATGAAAAGTTAAAATATGCACACTTGCTGTAAGTACTACTATGTTCCGGTCTGTTCTAGGCCCTGTGAATCCCACTGAGGAATATCCCTGCCCTCCTGCAGCTTCCTTTCTATGGGAAGAAGGAGGAGAGACAATAAATGATAAAGGGATCAGGAGAGCAGGCTGTAATTTCAACTAGACCAGGAAAGGGCCAGGAAAGGCCTTACCGAAAATGTGCATATGAGCACAGACATCAAGGAGATGAGAAAGCCAGATAGATGGCTGTCTGGGGGAAGGGTGTTCTGGGCCCTGGCACAGCCAGTGCAGTGCAAAGGCCCTGAGGTAGCTGTGTGCTCCTGGTGCATTCCAGGAGCAGCAAGCACATGTGTGACTGCACAGAGTGAACCAGGGGAAGAATATGCAGTGAGGCTAGATTTCATGAGACCTTGAAGACCAGTGCAAGGACTCCAACCCTTACTGAGTGAGAGGGAGAGGCAGGGCTGTCACAGAGTCTTGAGCAGAGGAGGACATAGTCTGACTCAGTTGGCTTACTAGGTAAGATATGACTTAGCTTAGTCATCAGCATCAGGAATATGTGCCTTCCCCTCCCCACTTTCCCAGCCCACTGGGGTTAGATCCCACTCACCCCAGAACTCTGCAAGAATAATAACCGCTTCCCTTCCTGATTTCAGTCTGACCCCTGACCCAGCACACAACCCCTGTCCCCAGAAGAGGTCTCCGTCTGTCTGGGAGTGGGAACAAGGAAGAGAGGTTTGTCCAGGTGACTGACAAGCACTTCCAGATCTAAATACCCCAAGGTGCAGGGCACTCCTACTCTGGAATGACCCATAGCTTTATAGGCCTATGGGCCCCACTGTGACCTGAAGGAATCATAATTATGAGGATGAGGGAGAGAGGACAGCTGATGGCAGAGTTGCTTAGGTAGATGGGCAGAAGGAACCAACCATGTACAGAGCCCAGAGAGACAGTTACTGTATCTCCACATTGCCAAATGACAGGCACTCACTGTCACAACAACCATCATACCTTTTTCCTCTTTCTCCAGCTCTCCCCGAAGATCCTCTGAAGAAAGAAACAGAGCAGGTTGTGCGTGAATGACATGGAAAATTTCTATCTGGCAAAGACAGTGACACCATCTCTTGACTTGTAAGCCCCACTGACTCACTCACTCCCCAGATAACCTAGAGATGACAGGCAGGTACCGGGTCAAGCACAAGGGTAGAAAGGGAACAGTAGTCTAACTGTACCTCTCCCACTTCCCCCTCTTTTGTCTGGAGCCATTCTGCGCTGAGCTCTCCTTCCTCATCCTTCTTTCTGCCCTTAATGACCCTAGACTCCATCTGTCTTCAGTTGAAGCTTTGTGTCCTGGGATAGGGATGGGGGTTCTAAATAAACTGGCCACCACTAACTGCCCCAACCAATCTGGCTTTGAGAGACACACTAGTTCCTGTTTTATCACACAGCTTCTGGAAAGGCACATCCTTAGAATCCTAACCCACCAACACCAGGCCTGCAAGGCCCAGCCCCACACACAGGCCCCTACCTTTGAACTTCTTGAGCAGCCCCTTTAAGACAAAGGTCTTGAGGGAAGCATTCCAGACTTTATTCTTCATCTCAGAAGAGACTGTGGTTGGCTTGGGGGCAGGCACATTGCTGCACCTGCAGGACAAGGACCCTGAAGAAGGCCCACAACCACTGTCCCACTCCCACTGGGCTTGACAATTAGAATAGTGAGGTCTTCTGGGTAAAGAAAGGTGAAAAGAAGAGCCTGACCCTGTGCCGAATACCAGGCCAGGCAGGCACATGTTTGCCTCAGAAAGTACTCAGGTAAGTTGGTGAGGGGAACAGGAGGTGAGAAGTCAGGATGGGGAATGACAAGAAGCACAATAGAAGAGAAGAGCCACCTGAGAGAGGCCTCAGGTATTGTTAGGTCCACTCACCTGCTTAGTGTGTTTTTGAATTCCTGGAAGGAAAGGTGAGAGAAAACCAAATCAGCATTCATCTTTGAGAGAATAAAACTGGTTCTTTTCCTTGCTTCCAGAAGAATAAGCAATGCAGAGATGCATTACCCCACACACACACTGCTTGCATGGCCCCGTGTGGCAACAGCTTCCTCATATGGCAGACCACTGCATGTCTCATCAACAAGGTAGACCCCTCAACCCTTCCCACACCTCTGCAATTGCTCCCATCATTACAGAATCGTCACTGGAGACAAGTGCCAGGACTCAACGTTGCTTCTGCTTTTAACATCGCCTGAGAAAACTGATGGGGCTTCTCTAGTGGCTCAGATGGTAAAGAATCTGCCTAAAATGCCAGAGACCTGGGTTCAATCCCTGGGTAGGGAAGATCCCCTGGAGAAAGAAATGGCAACCCACTCTAGTATTCTTGCCTGTACAGGAGAGCCTGGCTGGCTATAGTCCATGGGATTGCAAAGAGTTGGGCATCACTGAGTGACTAACACTTTCAAAACAACTGACAGCCCCTATGCAACAACTGGTCACTCAGATCAGTGCTTTTTCCCCCCATATATTATTATTTTTCTTCTTTTTTATTTTTTAAATTATGAAAGTATGATAACACATTTACCACAGACTTGGAAAATACAGAACAAAGTTACATACAGTTCCACTATATATCACAATTATTTGTTAAGTAGATAAGATTTTTAGTTGAAGTTTTAATATCAGACTCTCAAAAATTAATAAAATGAATAGACAGATAAGTAGAAGGATATAATAGATCTGAAAAGCACTGTGAACCAATCCAACATAATTAAGATTTATACAACTTTTACACAACAGCAAGATACAAATTCTATTCAAGTTCCCATAGACTAAACCAGGAAACATTGGAACATATCCAAGGACATAAAGTGTTAGTCGCTCAGTCATGTCCATAAAACAAGGTGAAAAAAATTCTTAGACCAGTGCCTTTTAAATGACCATTCTTTTTGGGGGGGGGATGGGGGGGTGGCACTGCATGGCTTGTGGGATCTTATTTCCCTGATCTGTGTGAAAGAATGAGTCCTAACCATCAGGGAACTCCCTTAAATGATCTCTCTTGATCCATTTGTCCATTTGTGACTTGTGAAGTTTAGTTAGTAGATTGTGCTATTTATTTTAGAAGGACACATGATAGAATAGAAAACATCAAAGTGCACCACATGTAGTCCAGGTGTTATTTTCTGAGACCTTTTTCACACGTGTATATAATGGAATGCATTGTAAGATATACTATTGTGGATCATGGTCAAGAAAAATTTTTATCACATCCTTTTAGACTGCTAACCCCAGGAAAATCAGGGTTTTCTCTCTTCAATACCCTTTGGCTCCAGATTGTGTGATTCTACTAAACTAATTCTGTTCTCGCTGCTGTTTCCTTATTTGAAAAGTGGGAGGGATAAATTCAAGCCTCTTGCCTTAAAATTAATGACTCATACCCCTTGCCAAGCCAGACTCACCTGGAGAAAGTCAAGATCAGGCTTGCAAGTTGTCTCCTGGATCTGACTGCTGAGCTTGGAGAGCTGGGCAATCTCATCCCCAAGCTGGGCCAAGTTCTCATTCTGCTTCTGTGTCACCTCCCGGGACAGCTCCTCCAGGCGGCCTAGGAGCCGACCCTCCTGCTCCACCAGGAAGGCCCGCAGAGCCTGGAACTCCGCCCCTACCTTCTCTTGCTCAGCTGCCATCTGCTTCTGTCTCAGGAGAAGTGAAGTTGAAGAAGGCAAGGGATGTGGTCATTGATGGGTCATTGATCCCGTCCCATTTGGATGGGAACCTCTGTGCCATCTCACAGGACAGGGTTCCATCTCCCTCAGTGTTCAGGGGTCAGAGACTCATGTACACATACCCACAGTGCACACACTCTAGTTTAAGTATCACAGTTCCGAGCATGCAGTAGCCGCAACATGTGCTTTCCCTTCCCCTGTCACAGTTGTGCCCGTGTGTCACTTTAGACCTGGGCTCTCCCGTCAACCTAGGACAACTTCAAAGTCACTCCAGAACCACCCCGGGCTGCAGTTTCCTCACTGGAAAAATGGAAGGGATAAATCAGTGCCTTCTGTAGTTACTGTAAAGATTAAGCTGAGGTCCCCAAACACATTTATTTTGTGTTAAAAACAAGACAACAGGCTCCAATGGAGTCACTTATGCTAAGCCTCATGTCACCAAACCGAGACCTAACTACAGTTTCAGCTCTCCCGGAAATATTATAAGGAATGGCCTCTTCTATGTTTGTTTAGTAACCTGTCTGATAAAACCATGCCAGCCACTACAAGGAAAGCAATTTTGCAGTAGCCAACCCACTTTTCTGTGTGTGTAACCATATTTATGATCTTTATTCTGTGGAAATCCAAACACATTATGGTTTCAAGTTACTAGAGTTGGAAAGTTGGAAAACATTAAAGTTGCAGAGTTGGAAAGCACCTTTTATAGCACACAGTGAGATCTCAAAAATAATGATGTCAAACTCTTCTCACTTCTATTTAGTTCAACATTTTTGGCAATGATTTAATAGATGATTTACAAGGCAACTTTAAGGTGTGACTTTAAAGCAAAACCTTTGTGGAGCTGGGGGTGCCAGTGAACATTTGTTTTAAGACATAGAAACTTAAAGTAAACCAACAATGTCACTGGGGCAAGCCAACATAGTACCCTAAGTCACTGTTAGGCTGCAAGGCTGAAGCAAGTTATGGAGAAATGGTGTCAGGTCTCACATTTAAAGAAGCATATTCAGTATTAAAACATCTACTAATAGAGTATCAAAATTGCAAAATTGGAAGTAAATTTTAAATAACTCCACTTTCACAGCTTTGTTTTGTTTTGTTTTTTGTGTTTTTGGCCACATGACATGTGGGATCTTAGTTCCCTGAGTAGGGATTGAAACCATGCCCTTGCAGTTGTAGCATGGAATTCTAAACACCAGACCCGCCAGGGAAGTCCCTCAAAGCACTTCTGATATTTAAATTCCCTCTCTAATCAGACACCCAAGTCACTTTAAGATCATAAATCGTGTTGATGAATCAGTTTATAAGCCCTTAGTAGTGCTGACTGAGGCTCCACAGGCAGCAAAGACAGTTCTTACTCAGAATATGTGTCAGTTTCAGCCAAGATAAAATACTGTCCCTTCCAGGGTGAAAGAGGTCCAAGGCAATCCATCGCTACTGAGTAACTGGTTTCCTTCAAGGATGATGCTGTATCAGGCCTCCACATTGCTTCTATTGCTGCCAGGCTGAATATTGTGTGGATCACAACAAACTGGAAAATTTTTAAAGAGATGGGAATACCAGACCACATTTCCTGCCACATGAGAAACCCATATGCAGGTCAAGACAACAGTTGGAACAGTACATGGAACAATGGACTCGTTCCAAATTGGGAAAGGAGTACATCAAGGCTGTATATTGTCACCCTGCTTATTTAACTTCTGTGCAGAGTACATCAGCCGAAACACTGGGCTGGATGAATCACAAGCTAAAATCAAGACTGCTGAGAGAAATATCAAACTCAGATAAGCAGTTGATACCACTCTAATGACAGAAAATGAAGAGGATCTAAAGAGCCTCTTGATGAGGGTGCAAGAGGAGAGTGAAAAAGCTGGCTTGAAACTCAACATTCAAAAAAAGAAGATCATGACATCCGGTCCCATCACTTCATGGCAAATAGAGGGGGAAAAACTGAAATCAGATTTTATTTTCTTGGGCTCCAAAATCACTGCAGATGGTAACTCCAGCCATAAAATTAAAAGACACTTGCTCCTTGGAAGGAAAGCTATAACAAACCTAGACAGTGTAGTAAAAAGCAGAGACATCACTTTGCTGACAAAGTGATAGCCGTTTAGTCAAATCTATGGTTTTTCCAGTAGTCATGTATGGATGTGAGAGTTGAACCATAAAGAAGGCTAAGCACTGAAGAACTGATGCTTTTGAATTGTGGTGATGGAGAAGATTCCTGAGTTCCTTGGACTGCAAGGAGATAAAACCTGTCAATCCTAAAATAAATTAATCCTGAATATTCATTGGAAGGACTGATACTCAAACTGAAATTCCAATACTTTGGCCACCCGATGTGAAGAGCCGACTCTGGAAAATTGAAGGCAAAAGGAGGAGGGGGTGGCAGAGGATAAGATGGTTATATACGATCACCGACTCAATGGACATGAGTTTGGGCTGACGCTAGCAATGGTGAAGGAAGCCTGCTGTGCTACAGTCCATGGGGTCGAAAAGAGTTGGACGGGACTTAGCGACTGAACACAACAGCAAAGAAAGAAGAAAGTGAAATCAATGCCAGTGATCAGAGGTAACAGCATATTCACAAGACCTAAGTGAGAATATGCTGTGTGCAAGCTTTATATTCTATTCTTTCCATTATTACTATTCACGGGATTTTCTCCCCCTGTGTTTTTAGACCCAGCCTCTGGCCCCTATCCTCTTGATTCTTTACACAAACACATGGGAGGGACTCTGTGTGATAGCACAAGTGGGGCCTCTCGTGGCCAGTGAGAAGAATCCCATCCCTCCAGGACAAGCTCAAATGTCAAAGTTCCTTTTCCCTGAAAATGTTATGGGAGGAAAGAGTAGCTAGAAGAGTAGACTGTAAGTGAGTTCTGAAGTCAGGCGACCCGGGGTTCAGGTCACGGCTGCCTAGTCTTCAGGATGTTGGGCAAGCAGGCAGCAGCACCACGGGGCACTTTACAGGTATCAGCTCCCTCAGTGGTGTCAACCACCCAATGGCATGGATATACTCTCATCCCAATTTACAAATGGGGAGACGAAGACAGAGAGGTGAATTACCAGGAAGCGGGAAGTCAGGATTCTAATCCAGGGAGTCTGACCTCAAAGTCCAAGCTTCTTGCACAATAACACAAGTGGAAATAACACAAGTGTAACAATATTTGCCAAAATACTCTTAAATCAGGGTTTCCAGCCTGGGCGCTATTGACATTTGAGGCTAGATAATTATTTGTTGTGGAGAGCTTTGTCCTGTGCTTTGCAGGATGTTTAAGCAGTACCCTGGCCTCTACCAGTAAACACCAGTGGCACCTCTTCCCAAGTGTTGACAACCAAAAATATCTCCAGGCATTGCCAAATGTTCCCTGGGGCCCAAAATTGCCACCAGTTGAGAACCACTTCTCTAAATAGTAAGAGCATTTTCAAATAAAAACGTTCTTTCTCTTTGTTCTCATGGCAGCAATAATTGTTTCATAAGCAGGTATTTTGCAGTTATAAAGAATGTATGGGCCAGAGAGGGATTGGCTGGGTGGGTATAGGACAGAGTAGAAAGTGCTAAGCAAGGCCATGGAATGTAGGATCAGAAACCATGAAGCTGCCCAAGCTGGAGAAGGCCCTCTGGTCATAGATGTAAAGCAATGGCCAAAGAGCCACACGTTTATTCCTTTTTCCAGCAGAGAGGGTGGAGGTGTGGAGGGGTGAGTTCTTCCTTATGGAGGGAAGTGAATGTTCAGAAGAGAAGGCCTGAGGTGTGCATGGGATGCAAGTGTACCCGGTACAGTTCAGGATCAGGAAAGAACACTGGGGCATCTGTACACACGTCTCCCCTTCACCCCACCTCTCCTCCCTTTAAAGATAGAGGGGTCCGCAGATTCCTCTCCCTCCATTTTCCAACTTCACAACTAGACAGTCCTGCGCTAACAAGCAGGAACTGAATTTTCAAGATAGAAAATAACAGTGACCCACATTTTCCCACCTTAAACAAAATGAACCCCATTTCATTTTCCTGTTTCACTTCAAGGAGGACAAAATACCACCCCAAGCTCTGGGCACCGGGGTGCTGGCACAGTCAGCTGCTGAAAACCCAAGTCCCCAAACCTTCTGCCCTCTACTGGGTGGGGAACAGCTCTGCCATCCCCTCCTCCACCCCCAAGCCCCTCTCTCCTAGCCTCAATTTCAAAATCTAAAAAACTCTAAAAATGAAAAAAGTTTCTTTCATAACTCCTTTGGTGGTAAAACTTGCCCTAAGATTGACAGAAGGCTACTTATTTTCCATTCATATGTTTCTCTACAGGAATATTAATGTATTCAATTAGAAGATGCTCCATAGACCCTAACTGAGGTGTTATGTCATATTAGGGGGACTATACTTCCTGTTTCACTGGGACAGTTCCAGTTTAAGCCAGATGTTCGAAAATAATTATTTTAGCTGCCCCTTTTACTCTCAAAAGCTCTGATTACATAATAAATTATGTGGTCACACTATATGATATGCAACCATTATATTTCCAAGAAGAGAAATGCAAAAAAGCAAAATGGCTGTCTCAGGAGGCCTTAGAAATATCTGTGAAAAGAAGAGAAGGAAACAGCAAAGGAGAAAAGGAAAGATATACCCATTTGAATGCAGAGTTCCAAAGAATAGCAAGGAGAGATAAGAAAGCCTTCCTCAGTGATCAGTGCAAAGAAGTAGAGGAAAACAATAGAATGGGAAAGACTAGAGATCTCTTCAAGAACATTAGAGATACCAAGGGAACATTTCATCCAAAGATGGGCACAACAAAGGACAGAAATGGTATGGACCTAAGAGAAGCAGACAATATTGAGAACAGGTGGCAAGAATACACAGAAGAATTGTATAAAAAAGATCTTGATGACCCAGATAATCATGATGGTGTGATCACTCACCTAGAGCCAGACATCCTGGAATGTGAAGTCAAGTGGGCCTTAGAAAGCATCACTACATACAAAGCTAGTGGAGGTAATGGAATTCCAGTTGAGATATTTCATATCCTAAAAGATGATGCTGTGAAGGTGCTGCACTCAATATACCAGCAAATTTGGAAAACTCAGCAGTGGCCACAGGACTGGAAAAGGTCAGTTTTCATTCCAATCCCAAAGAAAGGCAATGCCAAAGAATGCTCAAACTACTGCAAAATTGCACTCATCTCACATACTAGTAAAGTAATGCTCAAAATTCTCCAAGCCAGGCTTGAACAATACATGAACCGTGAACTTCCCGATGTTCAAGCTGGTTTTAGAAAAGGCAGAGAAACCAGAGATTGAATTTCCAACATCTGTTGGATCATGGAAAAAGCAAGAGAGTTCCAGAAAAACATCTGTTTCTGCTTTATTGACTATGCCAAAGTCTTTGAATGTGTGGATCACAACAAAATGTGGAAAATTCTTAAAGAAATGGGAATACCAGACCACTTGACCTGCCTCTTGAGAAATCTGTATGCAGGTCAGGAAGAAACAGTTAGAACTGGACATGGAACAACAGACTGGTTCCAAATAGGAAAAGGAGTACTTTGAGGCTATATATTGTCACCCTGCTCATTTAACTTATTTGCAGAGTACATCATAAGAAACACTGGACTGGAAGAAGCACAAGCTGGAATCAAGATTGCTGGGAGAAATATCAATAATCTCAGATATGCAGATGACACCACCCTTATGACAAAAAGTGAAGAAGAACTAAAGAGCCTCTTGATGAAAGTGAAAGAGGAGAGTGGAAAAGTTGGCTTAAAGCTCAACATTCAGAAAACTAAGATCATGGCATCCAGTCCCATCACTTCATGGCAAATAGATGGGGAAACAGTGGAAACAGTGTCAGACTTTATTTTGGGGGCTCCAAAATCACTGCAGATGGTGACTGCTGCCATGAAATTAAAACACAAACTGGAATAAAGATTGCTGGGAGAAATATCAACCACCTCAGATATGCAGATGATACCACTCTTCTGGCAAAGTGAAGAGGAATTAAAAAGCCTCTTGATGAAAGTGAAAGAGGAGAGTGAAAAAGTTGGTTTAAAACTCAACATTCAGAAAACTAAGATCATGGCATCTGGTCCCATCACTTCATGGCAAATAGGCTGCTAAACAGTGGAAACAGTGTCAGACTTTATTTTCTTTGGGCTCCAAAGTCACTGCAGATGGTGATTGCAGCCATGAAATTAAAAGAGGCTTACTCCTTGGAAGGAAAGTTATGACCAGCCTAGACAGCATATTAAAAAGCAGAGACATTACTTTGTCAACAAAGGTCCATCTAGTCAAGGCTATGGTTTTTCCAGTAGTCATGTATGGATGTGAGAGTTGGACTATAAAGAAAGCTGAGCGCTGAAGAATTGATGCTCTTGAACTGTGGTGTTGGAGAAGATTCTTGAGAGTCCCTTGGACTGCAAGGAGATCCAACCAGTCCATCCTAAAGGAGATCAGTCCTGAGTGTTTATTGGATGGACTGATGTTGAAGCTGAAACTCCGATACTTTGGCCACCTGATACAAAGTGCTGACTCGTTTGAAAAGCCCCTGATGCTGGGAAAGATTGAGGGAAGGAGAAGGGGATGACAGAGGATGAGCTGGTTGGATGGCATCACTGACTCAATGGACATGAGTTTGGGTGAACTCCAGGAGTTGGTGATGGAGAGGGAAGCCTGGCGTGCTGTGGTTCATGAGGTCTCATAGCGTCAGACATGACTGAGCAACTGAACTGAACTGATTTCTTTGCCAACAAAGGTCCATCTAGTCAAGGCTATGGTTTTTCCAGTAGTCGTGTATGGATGTGAGAGTTGGACTATAAAGAAAGCTGAGCACCAGTGAATCGATGCTTTTGAATGTGGTGTTGGAGAAGACTCTTGAGAGTACCTTGAACTGCAAGGAGATCCAACCAGTCCATCCTAAAGGAGATCAGTCCTGAGTGTTCATTGGATGGACTGATGTTGAAGCTGAACCTCCAATACTTTGGCCACCTGATGCAAAGTGCTGACTCGTTTGAAAAGCCCCTGATGCTGGGTAAGATGGAGGGCAGGAGGAGAAGGGGATGGCAGAAGATGAGACGGTTGGATGGCATCACCGACTCACCAAAGAAGAGTTAGGGTAAACTCCAGGAGTCAGTGATGCACAGGGAGGCCTGGTGTGCTGCAGTCCATGGAGTCGTAAAGAGTCGGACATGACTGAGCGACTGAACTGAACTGATATTTCTAAAATCCACCTCTGTTCCACAGGCACACATTTCAAAGCCAGAGTGGTAAGTGGCCCTCTGTT
>SJXQ01010935.1:0-163214 GCA_006408695.1 Aepyceros melampus | reverse complement strand
TTTTGCATCTTTATAACTATCTCATTCCATATTTATTTCTTAAAACTATTCTTTAGAAATGAGCTTGCTTACTTTAAGTTTACTGACTATGCCAAAGCCTTTGACTGTGGAGCAATAAACTGTGGAACATTCTGAAAGAGATGGGAATATCAGGCCACCTGACCTGCCTCTTGAGAAACCTGTATGCAGGTAAGGAAGCAACAGTTAGAAGTGGACATGGAACAACAGACTGGTTCCAAATAGGAAAAGGAGTACGTCAAGGCCATATTTTGTCACTCTGCTTATTTAATTTATATGCAGAGTACATCAGGAGAAACGCTGGGCTAGAAAAAACACAAACTGGAATAAAGATTGCTGGGAGAAATATCAACCACCTCAGATATGCAGATGATACCACTCTTCTGGCAAAGTGAAGAGGAATTAAAAAGCCTCTTGATGAAAGTGAAAGAGGAGAGTGAAAAAGTTGGCTTAAAACTCAACATTCAGAAAACTAAGATCATGGCATCTGGTCCCATCACTTCATGGGAAATAGATGGGGAAACAGTGGCTGACTTTATTTTTTTTTTTGGCTCCAAAATCACTGCAGATGGTGATTGCAGCCATGAAATTAAAAGACACTTACTCCTTGGAAGGAAAGTTATGACCAAACTAGATAGCATACTGAAAAGCAGAGACATTACTTTGTCAACAAAGGTACGTTTAGTCAAGACTATGGTTTTTCCAGTAGTCATGTATGGATGTGAGAGTTGGACTGTGAAGAAAGCTGAGCACCGAAGAACTGATGTTTTTGAACTGTGGTGTTGGAGAAGACTCTTGAGTGTCCCTTGGACTGCAAGGAGATCCAACCAGTCCACTGTAAAAGAGATCAGTCCAGGGTGTTCTTTGGAAGGACTGATGCGAAAGCTGAAACTCCAATACTTTGGCCACCTCATGTGAAGAGTTGACTCATTGGAAAAGACTCTGATGCTGGGAGGGATTGGGGGCAGGAGGAGAAGGGGACGACAAAGGATGAGATGGCTGGATGGCATCACGGACTCTATGGACGTGAGTTTGAATGAACTCTTGGAATGGGTGATGGACAGGGAGGCCTGGCATGCTGCAATTCATGGGGTCGCAAAGATTCGGACATGACTGAGTGACTAAACTCAGCTGAACTGAACTGTGGAGGTATGGGTCAGTAGTGGCCTGCCACAAGGGCAGGGGTTCTGGTTGCAGTAGACCTGGGTATGGCATAAGCCCCCTTGGAGGAGGTAGTCATTAACCCCACCATAGAGCCGCCAGAAGTTACACAGGCCTGAGGAAACAGACTCCTGGAAGGCACAAACAAAAGCTTGTGCTACCAGGACCCAGGAGAAAGGAGCAGCGACCTCACAAGAGACTGACCCAGATTTGCCTGTGAGTGTCCAAGAGTCTCCAGTGAAGGTGTGGGTGTGCAGTGGCCTGCTGCAGTGTCGGGGGCAATGAGTGCAGCAGTGCATGCATGGGACTTTTTGAAGGAGGTCGCCATTATCTTCATTACCTCCACCATATTGGCCTCAGGTCAAGTAATAAGGAGGGAACACAGCCCTGCCCATCAACAGAAAATTGGACTAAAGATTTGCTGAGCATGGCCCCACCCATCAAAACAAAACCCAGTTTCCTCCTCAGTCAGTCTCTCCCATCAGGAAGCTTCCATAAGCCTCTTATCCTTATCTGTTAGAGGGCAGACAGATTGAAAACCACAATCACAGAAAACTAACCAAACTGATCACATGACCACAGCCTTGTCTAACTCAGTGAAACTATGAGCCATGCTATGCAGGGCCACCCAAGACAGATGGGTCATGATGGAGAGTTCTGACAAAACATGGTCCACTAGAGATGGAAATGACAAAACACTTCACTATTCTTGCCTTGAGAACTGCATGAACAGTATGAAAAGGCAAAAAATGAGACACTGAAAGATGAACTTCCCAGTTTGGTAGGTGCCCAATATGCTACTGGAGATCAGTGGAGAAGTAACTCCAGAAAGAATGAAGAGACAGAGCTAAAGCAAAAACAATACCCAGTTGTGGATGTGACTGGTGATAGAAGTAAAGTCTGATGCTGTAAAGAGCAATATAGAATAGGAACCTGGAATGTTAGGTCCATGAATCAAGGAAAATTGAAAGTGGTCAAACAGGAGATGGCAAGAGTCAACATCAACATTTTAGGAATAAGCAAACTAAAATGGACAAGAATGGGTGAATTTAACTCAGAAGACCATTATATCTGCTACTATGGGCAAGAATCCCTAGAAGAAATGGAGTAGCCATCATAGTCAACAAAAGAGTCTGAAATGCAGTACTTGGATGCAGTCTCAAGAATGACAGAATGCTCTCTGTTCTTTTCCAAGGCAAACCATTCAATATCACAGTAATATGAGTCTATGCTCTGACCCGTAATGCTGAAGAAGCTGAAGTTGAATGGTTCTATGAAGAACCATTCTTCTATGAAGAACTAACACCCAAAAAAGAAGTCCTTTTCATTACATGGGATTGGAATGCAAAAGTAGGAAATCAAGAAATACCTGGAGTAACAGGCAAATGTAGCCTTGGAATACAAAATAAAGCAGGTCAAAGGCGAACAGAGTTTTGCCAAGAGAATGCACTGGTCATAGCAAACACCCTCTTCACAACACAAGATAAGACTCTACACATGGACATCACCAGATGGTCACTACTGAAATCAGATTGATTATATTCTTTGCAGCCAAAGACGGAGAAGCTCTATACAGTCAGCAAAATCAAGACCAGGTTTGACTGTGGCTCAGATCATGAACTTCTTATTGCCAATTCAGACTGAAATTGAAGAAAGTAGGGAAAACTACTAGACCATTCAGATATGACCTAAATTAAATGCCTTATGATTATACAGTGGAAGTGACAAACAGATTCAAGGGATTAGATCTGACAGAGTGCCTGAAGAACTATGGATGGAGATTCATGACATTGTACAAGAGGCAGTGATCAAGTCCATCTCCAAAAAAAAAAAAAAATGCAAAAAGGCAAAATGGTTGTCTGAGGAGGCCTTAAAAATAACTGAGAAAAGAAGAAAAGCTAAAGGCAAAGGAGAAAAGGAAAGATATACCCATTTGAATGCAGAGTTCCAAAGAATAGCAAGGAGAGATAAGAAAGCCTTCCTCAGTGATCAAAGCAAAGAAATAGAGGAAATGAACAGAATGGGAAAGACTAGAGATCTCTTCAAGAAAATTAGAGATACCAAGGGAACATTTCATGCAAAGATGGGCATAATAAAGGATAGAAATAGTATGGACCTAACAGAAGCAGCTTGTGCTTCTTCCAGCCCAGCGTTTCTCATGTTGTACTCTGCATATAAGTTAAATAAGCAGGGTGACAATATACAACCTTGACATACTCCTTTTCCTATTTGGAACCAGTCTGTTGTTCCATGTCCAGTTCTAACTGCTGCTTCCTGACCTGCATATAGGTTTCTCAAGAGCCAGGTCAGGTGGTCTGGTATTCCCATCTCTTTCAGAATTTTCCACAGTTTACTGTGATCCACACAGTCAAAGGCTTTGGCATAGTCAATAAAGCAGAAATAGATGTTTTTCTGGAACTCTCTTGCTTTTTCCATGATCCAGCGGATGTTGGCAATTTGATCTCTGGTTCCTCTGCCTTTTCTAAAACCAGCTTGAACATCAGGGAGTTCACGGTTCACATATTGCTGAAGTCTGGCTTGGAGAATTTTGAGCATTACTTTACTAGCATGTGAGATGAGTGCAATTGTGCGGTAGTTGGAGCATTCTTTGGCATTGCTTTCTTTGGAATTGGGATGAAAACTGACCTTTTCCAGTCCTGTGGCCACTGCTGAGTTTTCCAGATTTGCTGGCAAATTGAGTGCAGCACTTTCACAGCATCATCTTTCAGGATTTGAAACAGCTCAACGGGAATTCCATCACCTCCACTAGCTTTGTTCGTAGTGATGCTTTCTAAGGCCCACTTGACTTCACATTCCAAGATGTCTGGCTCTAGATTAGTCAACACATCATCATGATTATCTGGGTCATGAAGATCTTTTTTGTACAGTTCTTCCGTGTATTCTTGCCACCTCTTCTTAATATCTTCTGCTTCTGTTAGGTCCAGACCATTTCTGTCCTTTATCGAGCCCATCCTTGCATGAAATGTTCTCTTGGTATCTCTAATTTTCTTGAAGAGATCTCTAGTCTTTCCCATTCTGTTCTTTTCCTCTATTTCTTTGCATTGATTGCTGAAGAAGGCTTTCTTATCTCTTCTTGCTATTCTTTGGAACTCTGCATTCAGATGCTTATATCTTTCCTTTTCTCCTTTGCTTTTTGCTTCTCTTCTTTTCATAGCTATTTGTAAGGCCTCCCCAGACAGCCATTTTGCCTTTTTGCATTTCTTTTCCATGGGGATGGTCTTGATCCCTGTCTCCTGTACAATGTCACGAACCTCATTCCATAGTTCATCAGGCACTCTATCTATCAGATCTAGACCCTTAAATCTATTTCTCACTTCCACTGTATAATCATAAGGGATTTGATTTAGGTCATACCTGAATGGTCTAGTGGTGTTGCCCACTTTCTTCAATTTAAGTCTGAATTTGGCAATCAGGAGTTCATGATCTGAGCCACAGTCAGCTCCCGGTCTTGTCTTTGTTGACTGTATAGAGCTTCTCCATCTTTGGCTGCAAAGAATATAATCAATCTGATTTCGGTGTTGACCATCTGGTGATGTCCATGTGTAGAGTCTTCTCTTGTGTTGTTGGAAGAGGGTGTTTGCTATGACCAGTGCATTTTCTTGGCAAAACTCTATTAGTCTTGGCCTGCTTCATTCCGTATTCCAAGGCCAAATTTGCCTGTTACTCCAGGTGTTTCTTGACTTCCTACTTTTGCATTCCAGTCCCCTATAATGAAAAGGACATCTTTTTTGGGTATTAGTTCTAAAAGGTCTTGTAGGTATTCATAGAACCGTTCAACTTCAGCTTCTTCAGTGTTACTGGTTGGGGCATAGACTTCGAACAGAGATCATTCTGTCATTTTTGAGACTGCATCCAAATACTGCATTTTGGACTCTTTTGTTGACCATGATGGCTACTCCATTTCTTCTAAGGGATTCCTGCCCACAGTAGTAGATATAATGGTCATCTGAGTTAAATTCACCCATTCCAGTCCATTTTAATTTGCTGATTCCTAGAATGTCGATGTTCACTCCTGCCATCTCCTGTTTAACCACTTCCAATCTGCCTTTATTCTGGACCTGATGTTCCAGGTTCCTATGCACTATTCCTGTTACAGCATCGGACCTTGCTTCTATCACCAGTTATTACAAGATGTTAATGGTAAGAGCTGAGTGAGTGCAGGTATGTGGAAATTCCTGGAATCCTTTAGCACCTTTCAGACTGTTTTTAGAAGTTACATGTGTTAATTAAAAAAAGAAAGTCAGAAGACATCACGAGGTCAGTCCATGAACTTGATCCTGTGTGGGCTTACCGAGGAGCAGCAAGATAATGGAAAGACACGGTGCGAGTTTGCTGCCTGGAGACAAGAGTTTGCCAGAATTGAAGAGGCAGAGATTCAAGACCTCTAAAGAGGGGAGGGTCTAGAATCAAGGGTAGGCTGAAGGGCATTAGGGCTGGAAGGAACAGTGAAAGTCGCTCAGTCGTGTCTGACTCTTTGCGACCCCATGGACTGTACAGTCCATGGAATTCTCCAGGCCAGAATACTAAAGTGGGTCGCCTTTCCCTTCTCCAGAGGATCTTCCCAACCCAGGGATCGAACCCAGGTCTCCCACATTGCGGGTGGATTCTTTACCAGCTGAGCCACAAGGGAAGCACAAGAATATGGAGTGGGTAGCCTATCCCTTCTCCAGGTAATCTTCCCAACCCAGGAACTGAACTGGGGTTTCCTGCATTGCAGGCAGATTCTTTACTGACTGAGCTATCACAGAATCCCAAAGTACTGATGCTGTGAGCAGGAAGAAGTGGTACTTTCCTTAAAGCACGGAAAGAATTTGGGTAGTTAAAGGTGGAGGTACTCTTTCTAGAAACTTTGAAAAATAATGATGATATAAAGTGTTAAAAGGAGTGTTCCATTTGACTGGAAGGATCCCTACCTTTCCTATGTTCTATGGGGCTGTCTTATGCTGAATTGAGCTGGGAGAAAACATTTTGGGGCACAAAGATGCAAAAAGGAGCAGGAGGTGAAACAGAAAAAGGAGGAGATATCATTCCACAAAAGTTTTCAACACACTCAGGACCTAGTTTTAAAATACTAATATTGTGGAGGAGATTATTACTAAGAGCATATTAATGGGAGGAAATGAATTCTAAACTCTCTCACAGGGATTTCAGATCTGAACTCAAATTACCTTCTTTTTTCCCTTACTGGTGAAGTTTGAGAGATAGTCAATCATCCCTGGAAGAGGAAAAACCGTCTTGACATATAGAGGTCAAGTATCACTCTAGAATTTTATAAGTAGAAACTGTTTGTTGAATGAATTAATGAAATGATAGCAATTGTCAGAAGTCTTAAGTACAACTGTCCATTACAGAGGCTTTGCAATCAAACCTCAAAACTGATCTACTTTCTTCACTTATAAAAATCTGGTTCCAAAAGCTTGGTACATTGAACTATCTTATTAAAGGCAGTAAAGAAACTATTTCATTAAAATGATGCTATTATATCTTTTTGCTAAGAGAAATAATTTTTGTTAAAAGCGAGCAATTGCCACAGAAAACAATGTGAATAATATGATCAAATTAGTGGTTTGTTGTTTTTCACCACGCAGGTCCACCATAGTTATTCCAGCCAAGACTGCCCCCCTCCTGATATCATTGCAAGTTTATCTTTAAATGAGTCTAAAGTCCAACAGGCATTATCCACAAATGCATCTCTTTCATTTAACTTCTAGGCTTTATATGAACACTTATACATTAAGGCAGACAGAGTGGGGGCCAGTGATTGCTATTCAGAACTGAATGATGCTTCCAACAATCTAGAACTTCAAACTGTTTTTATTGAAATCTGAAATGATTAGCTCTAAGCGGTTCTGACATCTATCGGGTGGTTATGAAAAGAAAGCAAAATCAGTCGTGACTAAAAGGCCGGTTTCTGTAGAGTTTACCACTCAGTACACCCCGGTTGGCACCCCTGTTCCCCCTCCACCCCGGAGGAGAGGAGAAAAGAGGAGGTCGGTAACACAGTGGCCACTGGGTGATCAAACCGGTCAGAGGGCTCCGTCGCTGAGCTGGTGTCCAGATAAACATGGCATTGATGCTAGCCATCTGTCCACAGGTCAGTGGGGACAGAAACTCAAAATCATTACCTCTAATGAATGAACATACAATGACAGTCTTGTGTGTGGCCGAGGATTATCGCATAGGGCCGTGGCAAGGGAAATCAGGCACTGGGTTAAGTAGTGCTAATCTTGCAAGAGAGAAGAGCAGGGGTGTGTGTGTGTGTGTGTGTGTGTGTGTGTGTGTGTGTTTTCCTTGATACTCCCTAATATCTGAGATAAGCTCCCAAGCGTGGTGTTTCCACTTGGCACCCTTGCCTTTTCTTTGCCCAGAAAAGCACTGATATTTTGCAGAGATGGTTTGGGATGAGAGGTTTCTTAATGACACACTTTTTCTCCTCCAGCATGCCTGTCCATCTTCTCACCTCATTTTGGGTCTTACTTTTGTGGGGCAGGAAACTGTTTCACTTCCTCCTCTTTCTCTGCACAGTGACACACATATTTTAAAAGTTTGAGCCTGTGCTGCTAGATATAGCATGATGTAGCATGCCTCTAACTGAAATAGCAACTCCTTTTTCTGCATTCATGTCCATTGCTTTCCAGGGTGAATCATAAATGACGCACATATAAATCATATATAAAACACATCAAGAAATTCCAGTTCCACTAAACAGGTATTTACTGAGCACATACTCTAAATCAAGAATGAGAAGGAATCAGGAGATGAGGAAAATGTTTCCTGATCCTATATACTTCACAGCTTAATGCAGGAGACCAATTTGAGTATAAGTAAGAAAATTAAGTTGGAGCCAATACAGAAACAAAAACACACTTGAGGAATCAGAGAAAAGAAGAAGTGGAAGGGGTGGGGGGATGCATTAGGCAGCTTATCTGTGCAAAGAACTTGACTTGAAGATGACACCACGGCCTTGATTTTTGACAATTTTGTTCCAAGGTAGGAATCATTGCCTTCTTTTGAAGATGGGAAAGTTAAACCACAAAAGGGTGAAGTGAGAAACACAAGGTCACATGGAAAGGAAGAGGTAGATCTAGGATCTGAACTCAGGTTTCTCTGACTTCAAAACCCAGGCTGGTGAGAAGAGAGCTTCTGCAGAAGATGCCTTTGAGCTGGCAGAGTCAGCAAAGGCACATTTGTTCCAGAAGGAGGAGCCAGATGATTTGGGCGGTAAGGTCTGGACATCTGAAGCTACAGCATGCTCGATGGACAATCAAGGCTGGGGTGCTAGAAACAGGCCCAGCAGCACGAAGCTAGGGGACTAGATTCCACTCATGACAGATTCATGGAATGCAACACTGAAGAGTCTGGACCCTATTCTGTGAGCCCTGGGGACGCACTGGAGTAAATCTGAGTCCAGGACTCAGTTAGGTCCTTGTTGCAAAGTGAGTCGTGTCCAGAGATACCTGGACAGCAGATGGAGTAGACTCAGAAGGGCTTATTTGCAGATAGGAATAAAGACCTTGAATGACAATGAAACTCTTCGTGGCTGACTCCTAAGCTATGACCCTGAGAGCAAAGCCACTCTGAACATTTCAGAACAAATTGAATAAAATACTTTCCATTAATGGATATTTATTCAATTTGTTCTGAAATGTTCAGATTGGCTTAGTAGAAATCAACAAACTTTGATGAAAACTGACTCTATGACTCTCTTGATTTTGGTGTTCCAGGTGTTGAAGGCCACCGGCCTTCCTGATGGCTCAGAGGTTAAAGAGTCCGCCCGCAATGCAGAAGACCTGGGTTCGATCCCTGGGTCAGGAAGATCCCCTGGAGAAGGACATGGCAACCTACTCCAGTACTCTTGCCTGGAGAATCCCATGGAGGGAGGAGCCTGGTAGGCTACAGTCCATGGGGTCGCAAAGAGTCGGACACGACTGAGTGACAAAGTACTAAGTACTAAAGTACTAAAAGCAATTAATGAATTGTATCACTAAATGCAGAATTTTTTTTTAAATATGAAAACCAAAGGAGCATTTTTCAAAGTTAAATATTCAGGGGATAAAAACAGGTACAGTTACACAGTTGCCAAGGATCTTGTAAAGCCACCCACAAAGTTAATGGCAAATACTGTGCTGAGAGAGGGAGAGAGAAAGCAGCAAACCTTCTTTAGGGGCTGATACTGATGGACGATAGATAGTATCAGTAGCTTACAATAAGAAAGAACAATTCTTAACACCATAGAGAGGAAGGTAATGAATGAGCTCTTAGCATACATATAGGACATGACTGAAGCAACTTAGTAGCAGCACAGTGACAATGTGCCCTGTGATTTCTTGTGTTTTTTTCTGAAAACTATGCTACAGGCAAATGATTTTTTTTCTCCTCTTGGGTCTTTTACTGTTGCTGTGATGTAAATATCAAGCTGGCAAAGGACTGACCCTGGGTGCCACAAGAAAGGGCATGAAAGTTTACACCTGTCCACCCCCCATTGTTTGTCCACAGCTGGAGGTCAGTTGTCTGCTGACCTGGATTCAGGATTTAAGGAAACAGTGCAAACTGGTCATACTGCTTTTTCATATGTGATAAGAATCTGGTTGTGTAGGGAAGAGGTACTTATTCAAGATTTGAATAAGTGATTTGATTAAAATGGTTCTTCAAAATACAGATAGTATAATTAAGACCATTTCCATTATTTCAAATAGCTCACTCAATTGAACTATATCTTGAAAATATTTACAGTCCTTAATCTGTAACTTCAGGGGCAGAATATCACGTGTGTGTGTGTGTGTGTGTGTGTGTGCTCATATTGAGAATAAGATACCAAGATTTCTCATAAAGCTGAATTTTGGTGTAGCTTTGGATGATTTCCTAATGATTTTCTTTATTTGTCTGAAAAAAGAAATCAATGCTGTGATATTTTAAAACTATACCTTAAACAACAAGGACTTACCATAAAGCATAGGGAACTATTCTCAATATCTTGGAATAACCTATAAGGAAAAAAAAGTCTGAAAAAAATAGATTATGTAGGCATGTATAACCGAATCAATTTGTTGTACACTTGAAACTAACACAACATTGTAAATCAACTATATTTCAACAAAATAAAAAATAAAACTATATCTTAACACAGTTCAGTGGAATGAATACCTTTCAAAGCCAAATGCTATCAAAGAGTTGTTGAGAAATCTTTCTGCAAGTTTCAACACTGAGCCTACCAGAAACATCGATCTAACTGGTATGAAAAGGAACCAGGTACAAAATTACTGTTTATCATTGTTTCTTGTTCTACCTTGAGACCAGTTGCCAGGGAAACACCTGTTAGAGAAGGCTGTTCTGCAGCCTCTACGCTCCGCTGAGTGCTTGGTATACAATAGTCACTCAGAAACACATCATTAAATACACAAGTGAATGAACCAGCCAGAGGATCGGCTCTAACATTCTGTGATAACAGGATCACAAAATAAAATACTCTCCATCTTTATTTCTAGTGGCCAGGTCCTATTAAAAATCTCCCTGCTGCCCTCCCTCCTCTCTGACTTCCTAGGCTCACTTCCAAAGCAAGATTATCCAGTATCTTTCAGGTACCTAAGAGGGACAAGCAAAGAATTTCTCCCCTCTCCCTCAACTGGAGAACCTTCCTGCTAGTTGGTAGCTTCTGAGGAGCACTCCCGACATCTCTCAGAACTGGCATTTATTCCATGCCTAACAAATGACAGGCTCACAATAGATATTCCTTTGTTTGTTCTTGCTATTGCAAGCTAAGGAGATGGAGTCTGAATTTTTATCCCTAGATCTAATCTCTGTTGAGTTTTGGGGATAGAAAGGCCAATCTTATTCTGAGGAACTGGTGAATGGATACTTGAAATTATTGAACTCTTCTCAAAATAGTCACAACCTGCTTTGTAACCGACTCTAGAATTCAGCAAATCAACACCAGTCTCTTCCATCTATAGCTCACAAAATTCTTGATTTGAAATGAAATGAAAAATAGACCATTTCCCAGTATTTAGCTAGATATACAGCACTTAAAAATTTTTGACAGATTACAACATGGGCTCCAGAATAAAGTCTCTAGCATCTTTTAAACCTCTATTAAAGAAGGAACTTGATCTCAGATTCTTTAAATCTTTAGCAGTGTTTGTGAGTGTTTATCTCAGGGCCCACCCCGGGAACCTGAGCTAGAATAAGGCATTGGCCTCATTAGTCTGGAGATGCCGGGGGTCTGAGGGAGAAGCCCATCCACCAGACAAGATGTTCACTGGAGGAGCACTGTGAAATGTGTTAGTCTCAAGGGAAAGGAGAATCTATCTTAGCGATAACATTTGCCTAGGGAAACCCTCATTGTCTCATCTGCAATTCTAATTAGAGTTCAGTTCTGTTCCCTCGCATTCAACTTTGATAGGTCCACGCGACTTTAGAAAGCACAGACTGATCATTTTAATCCTTATTTAAAGTGTTTTGATGGCTTGCTGTGCATGCAGGCTAAGTCACTTCTTTAGTCTATGACTCTTTGCAACCTTATGGACCACGGTCCACTAGGTTCCTCTGTCCATGGGATTCTCCAGGCAAGAATTCTGAACTGGATTGCCGTGCCCTTCTCCAGGGGATCTTTCTGACCAGGGATCAAATCTGCATCTCTTATGTCTCCTGCATTGACAGGTGGGTTCTTTATTATTAGCACCACCTGGGAAGGTCCTCACCTGGCATAAAACATCCTCCATGACTGGACAGAAGCTTTGCTCTCCAGAGTCCCAGCCTCATGCTTCGTGTTCTCTTATGCAGAACCATGCATGCCTCTGCGTGCTTATTTCTATGACTGCCTTGGTCCTTGCCGACAGTTATCTGGCTGTGATATTTCAAACTGAACAGGCAGGTCTTTCCATCAGTGGGAGTGGTCTTCTTCGCCTCACCCATCTTGGTGAGATGTCTTCCTCTGGGTTCTGAGGGGACCTGTGTTCACCTGGACAGCAGAGCCAGACATTCCCAAGGACTAGATCTGAGACCACCACAACCTCCCAAATCTGAAACTATCATTACAGCGTATCAGTTCCCCCCCAAAATGCAGTGAAGTGACTCTGCAGTTGTTACCACATGCTTGATGACAAGTGGGGCTGTACCACTTAGCAACACATGATGTTTGGAGCTGGTCTGGTCCCTAGCTAGCTTGGTGATATATCTTCTCACCATTGTCATATTCAGGATTTAGACTGAGCCCTGGAGTAGGTTCTTTGAGCTGCTGTAACAAGTTAATACAAACTCTGACACCTGGACAGCAGAGCCAGACATTCCCAAGGACTAGATCTGAGACCACCACAACCTCCCAAATCTGAAACTATCATTACAGCGTATCAGTTCCCCCCCAAAATGCAGTGAAGTGACTCTGCAGTTGTTACCACATGCTTGATGACAAGTGGGGCTGTACCACTTAGCCACACATGATGTTTGGAGCTGGTCTTGTCCCTAGCTAGCTTGGTGACATATCTTCTCACCATTGTCATATTCAGGATTTAGACTGAGCCCTGGAGTAGGTTCTTTGAGCTGCTGTAACAAGTTAATACAAACTCTGTGGCTTAACATAACAGAAATTTATTAACTTTAGGTTTTTGTGGTCAGAAGTTTGAAATGAGTCTCACCAGACTAAAATCAAGGTATTGGCAGGTCCATGTTCCCTGTTCAGGCTCCAGGAGAAAAATCTATTTTCTTGTCTTTTCCAGCTTCTAGAAGCTTCCTCCATGGTGTGGTTCATGGCCCTATATCACTCTGACTCCGGTTCTACCAGCACATCTCCTTTTCTGACTTTGACCATCTTCCCTTTCTCTTTCCCTTGTAAGGACCCTTGTGATAATACTGAGCCAACTCAGATAATCCAGAATAATCTCTCCATTGGAAGATCTCTAGTTTAAGTACATATGCAAAGTCCCTTTGGTAGTGTAAGTTAACATATTCACAGGGTTTGGTATTAGTAGGTGTAAATCTTTAGAAAGCTTTTATTCTGCCTAGCACAGGTCCCAAAAGTTACAAGAAAGTATATATCATAAAACTTTGGATTTTCTTGCAGTAATTTTAAAACTTAGGAAGGGTCACCGCTTGCCTGTTAGTCCTTCTCAATTATGAACTCTCTGGGGGCAAGGCCCATTCCTGGCACATGGTTGTCTGCTCCATGGACATTCACTGAACTGAAGTGCTGGCTTTTATTGAGAACAAAAGCAGGGAAACCCTGCAAAAGTTGGGCTAAGAAATGACCTGTATGATCTTTTTCCAAACACATAACACTATTAATGATACTTTAATTTCTCATACCATATTAAGCACTCTCTCCTTCATTCTTATCAGACCAAAATCTCTATTCCAGTTGCTCAAGAGGACCATGTTCCAAGCCTTCAGCTTTGTTCCTGGACAGAGCAAGAGATCCACATGGTCATTAAAAATAACAGCCTCAGTCGAGGACTTGGAACCACTCTGAAATGCCTGCCACCTGGCGCTGTCTTGGACTTGGAATGAAGGCTGCCGCACTGTGGCTTGGTCAGAACCAGCCCATCTCTCTTCAGTGCCTGCAGCCCCAGGGCCCTTTACCTGCAGTGTCAACTTGGAAAATACACGCAACCTAAAAGTTGAGAGTTAGCCTTTATTCACTCGGCATGTTAGGACTAGAGCCTGGGAGACAGTCTCAGGTGACCCCAAGAGAGTTGACTTGGGGAAGGCAGAGGAGAGGCCAGGCTATAAAACAAGTTTGCAGCAAGGGGTAGATAATCTGAATATGAAAAGATTGCTGTTAATTAAGAGAAAACTAAACCTGTCACATGAAGAGATTTAGCGATCTTCTATGTATGGCAGGATGCAAATGTGTGGACTTGCTAAAATCATTTCTTTCATACGCATCTAGCGATGTGGGGCCAATCCCGCTTTCTTTATTGTTCACATTTATTAACTGTTAAGAGCTGGCAAATGTGGCGGATGGCCGCCTCTCACACCAGCTCCTTTTCACTTTCCAGGGAGGAAGTAGCTGTTGGCTTCCAAATAGCTGGCTTTGCCTCACCTGGGCTCAGAAATTTGCATTTGGAAAAGACTTGCTGACTGGTAGAGCAGAGAGCAGAAAATATTTTATTTCACAAGGGGAACCAGGCCACACACCCCGGCTAGGCTTGCTGTCGGGTGTCTAAAGGGCCACCTGGTTTGAGGAGATGCTCAGCAAGTCTGCCACTGTGCTCTTGAACTCTCAGTTTAGTTAGCCCCTCATCTCCCACAGACTCCAGCGGCCCCAGGGAGGATGTGCACTGTGCTAGGCCTGCCTTCTCTCCACAGTCCTGGACCACTTTCATACGCATCTAGCGATGTGGGGCCAATCCTGCTTTCTTTATTGTTCACATTTATTAACTGTAAGAGCTGGCAAATGTGGCGGATGGCCGCCTCTCACACCAGCTCCTTTTCACTTTCCAGGGAAGAAGTAGCTGTTGGCTTCCAAATAGCTGGCTTTGCCTCACCTGGGCTCAGAAATTTGCATTTGGAAAAGACTTGCTGACTGGTAGAGCAGAGAGCAGAAAATATTTTATTTCACAAGGGGAACCAGGCCACACACCCCGGCTAGGCTTGCTGTCGGGTGTCTAAAGGGCCACCTGGTTTGAGGAGATGCTCAGCAAGTCTGCCACTGTGCTCTTGAACTCTCAGTTTAGTTAGCCCCTCATCTCCCACAGACTCCAGCGGCCCCAGGGAGGATGTGCACTGTGCTAGGCCTGCCTTCTCTCCACAGTCCTGGACCTTTTCTCATTTAGGCCAGTGTACCCAGGCATCACCTCCTTTGTGTCTGCTTTGTAGGCATTAGCCCATCTGCTGCTTTACTTCTCAGCCATCTCTCCTTCATGGTCGGGGGGCAGGGTCTTCCCTGGTAGCTCAGCTGGTAAAGAATCCTCCTGCAATGTAGGAGACCCTGGTTCGATTCCTGGGTCGGGAAGATACCCTGGAGAAGGGATAGGCCACCCACTCCAGTATTCTTGGGCTTTCCTGATCCTCAGACAGTAAAGAATCCACCTGCAATGTGGGAGACCTGGGTTCAATCCCTGCTTGGGAAGATCCCCTGGAAGAGGGAATGGTAACCCACGCCAGTATTCTTGCCTGGAGAATCCCCATGGATAGAGGAGCCTGGCAGGCTACATTCCATGGGGTCACAAAGAGTCGGACGCAGCTAAGTACACACACAACACTCCTCCATAGGAGTCAGAACAGGGCATATGAATGCCAGAGCATGATCTGACCTGCCTAGAAACTGGACAGATCATCACCATCTGGGGACCCACAATTACATCTCAGACACTATTTGCCTAAACTGCAAAATGGAGACAATAAGGCCTTGAAAGGACCAGGGCACAGGATAAATAAAATAGCAGAAATAAACAACCTCGCGTATCACTTAAGACATAGCAGGTGGTTGATAAATGGTAGATTTTATTATTATCACTGTCACTGCTATCATTCCTATCAGCATCATTTTATTCCAGTATGTCTTTGGAAGCTAGAAGTCTGAAGCTTCAGGAATTAACTACAAGGCAGGTCCCTCCACCATCTCCTCCCAGGCAGCATTCTGGCAACAGCTGCCACTTTCTTCACTTATTACTCGTCAGAGCTAATCTCTGGAAGAGCGGGATTAGCTGCGCCTGTGCCCTCTCACCGCTGGGCCATATGCTCTTAAACAACAGCTGTTTGATCGCTTATGCTGGGAGAACACAGTCTTTTCAACCCAAATTTGATAAACATACATTTCTTCTGTCTGTCCTACTTTAGGCCATCTGTCAGCATGGCATGGTGCCTTCGCTGGACTGGCAAGATGCTGAAATAAGACCACCAAGGAAGGTTCAAGGACAATGCCGTCATCAGAGAGGGTTGGGTCTGGGGGCGGGGTCCTCAGAATCTGAAATAGCCAGGGCTCAGGGTGCCCAACCCTCTCCTGCAGGTACAAGAACCTTGTTCTTAAAAGAGGAACCTGGCCTCCTCAGCTAGGTCAGTCCCCACATGGAGCCCTCTTGAACAGAAGAGATAATCACCAAGTGTTATAACGTGATTTTTTTTGGTCACGTGCGAACTTCCAAATTGCCTGGAAAGCCCGTTCAAAGGCAGATTCCAATTCAGTGGGTCTGGGCTGGGGCTTGAGTTTCTGCATCCAGAATAAGCTCCTAGGTGATGCTGAAGCTGCTGGTCTGAGGACTACAGGGGTAATGTTACAAAGTACAGCTGATTCAGAGTCAGCAGTCCTGAGTCCTCTAGATAGTGTTGTGCCAAGAGGATGCTTTGTGAATGAGATTCCGTAATGAGGGAGATAACCAGGAGACCAAGAGGCTCAAGAGGCCTCCTGAGTGAGATTGCCCAGACTCCTCGAATTGTCCCTAATGTGGGGTAGAAACACTGCTAAATCAACCAGCTGAAAACAAAGAGCCTAATGGCTATATTCTCTTTGATAGAATCAAGTACCAGCTCAGAAGAGGCACATAAACTACAGGAAGTTAGTAGAACGATAAGTTGCAACAATACCCCTATCTGCTCAATGCCTGCAGATGTAAAGGAGTGATTGGGGGGTGGGGGTCATGCTGGATGGTAACAAGAGGAGCAGGGGGGACCAAACGCTACAAAGCGGAGGACTCAGAACCCTGAAGACAGAATTTACATGCCCGTCCATCCTGCCCCCGGGTCTGGAGGAGTCCAGCAGGAGGCTACCCGGAAGTGTCTTCCTTTCAGGCCTTTGGAAAGTGTATGCACTTGCCTGGAAGCAGCATAATGGGAGCAATTTCCCCAATCGACCTTGGCAGCCCAGAATTCCGGCAGAGAAGTCAGACGGTGACATCAATCCACATAAACTGCTTTTGAAGATGGAATGCCCAAGATCTCATAATTCTTCTCTAATTGTTAAGGAACTAATTAAACCTGTAGCATCTCTGTTAACTGAGTTTTACGATGTTAATTTCACTACTGGACAAGCTAAGTCAGGCATCTGTGGACTCCACCGTGGGCTTCTGGCTCCTGACAAAAGGCGTTAATGATATTTTCAATGAGCACCGCAGAATCCCAAGTGATTTACCAACAGTCTCATGCCAGTTCCCACAGGGCCAGGACCTGGCAGCTGGGCATCACGTTTCTGGCCTGGTTCAGGGCAGCCCTTCCCATGGAGCACAGAAGCACACACGTGTGCCTGGGCAGGTACACACGCGTGCCTCATGGTGCAAAACAAACACAGACCACCAGCCTGGAAGGAGATAACCTGCTATTTGGAATCCTGTTTAGATGTCTCTTTAAATTGTTGATGATTCCTTAATTTTAATTGAGAGCTGAGCCTTCATTATGGCCATTAGTGACTCGGCTCCTGATCATTCCATCCCGTTGGGCGTGTCTGCCTGCCCTGTGTTTCCCCAGAAGGGTAGAGGCCCAGGCACCCACTTCATCCACACCAAGGATGCTTTGTCCAGCATCGCACAACCCCCAGCAACCCCCGAAAGCAAGGAGTCTATTTGGAGGGAGTGAATTAAGGTTCCCACTCACCCCTGCTCCCTGCCCCACACCTGTGCACAAAGGCTTTGCGATGACACTCTCTAAACTCATAAGCACCGTAAGAAAGTTACCTAGCTTATAGGGAAGAGCAGGGTTAGAAAAAATTTCTATCACTGAACTCCTAGGATCCATTCTAGGATCCTAAATGGGATGGGATGGAACTTGGGACCCTGGAAAATCTTCACTCCCTACTCTCTCCTTACAGAAGAAACTGTACTTGACAGACAGGAAGTGCTTGCTTAAGAACCCATAAAGCAGTTAGTTCCTGGTGACTCTGGAATCTGGTCGCCTCCCTGCCAGTCCAGAATTTGTTCAGCAAATATCCCCAAATAAATACTAAGTGCAAGTGCTCTTCCAGGAATTTAAAGCCACCCCTAGCCTGGCGGGTTTAGGAGCAGGTGGATTTCTCACAGCTAGAAATGAGCCCAAATCCTGTCCTCACTGAGAGTGACCCAGTGGTCCTGGGTATGACCCCCTACCTGTGGGGGTGAGGTGAGTGAGGGTGGCTCCTGAGATCCACGCAGGGGACTGGCCTCAGAGAGACAAAGGCCATGTAGAGAAACCTTCTGTATCTCCTTCAGGGAGAAAAAAAAAACCGGTAAACTCATACTCCTTCTCACGTCCTCTTTTTTTTTTTTTTTCTTTTTTCAACCCAAATAAAGCCTTCCAGAGTAGCTAAAACTCTTAGAGCCTCTGAAACTTGACCACCTGTTTGTTTTTCTGAAGCCTGCTTCTTTTCCTCAAAAATAAAAACAATAACAAAAAGAAGGAGAGGAAAGAGGAAAATGTGGCCTGGACCTCATCTGTTCACACCCATGCTTTCTGAAGGTCCCTCAGGAACTAGGCCTTTCAGAGGCTGCCACCCGCAGCCCTCCAGTCTCTGAGGCCAGTCTCCAGCCTCCCGATGTGATCTCGGCTCTGGGAAAAGGACCAGCACCATTCTGAGGCAAGGAGGCTGAGTCCAGCCACATTCACCCCTGACTCTGCCTGCAGCTTTGCAGAGTGATGCCCACACCCAAGGGGACTTGGACAAGTCATCAGCTGTTTAGTCTAGTTTCGGGAGGAGAGAGGAACCAAGCCAAGAATCCACATTGGCCATAGGGAAAGGAAAAAAAAAAAAAAATGTAGTAAACGCATTGCCAGAAGGTGGCGCTACACCTCAAGACAGGCCAGCCAGAAGGGATGACGCCTCGGAGACGGTAGGATTTCAGAGGTGGGAGGGTGTCCAGAGATGAAATGCAATGAAGTGAAATAAAGCCAGAGCTGGAAAGACCCTGAAAGGTCATCCTGGAATAATCCCATGTCACGGATGGGGAAACTGAGGCCTCCTGAGATGGCCCAGTTGTACACACCAGGAGGTGGAAATCACAAGTCTATCACTGTGTGCAGCCTGCTCTTTGGCACATCTGAGATCAGGGAATAAAACACAAGGATTGGCTGGCCATAGAGGAGCCAGGCTTTTGGAACTGAGGCTCCGACAAGGGGAAAGGACCCCACAGTCCCTTCCAGGGGAAGGACCATGGCACCCTCCCAGAGCGTTCGGCGGGGGTGTTGGGGGAGCTTGTCTCAGTGGCCCTCACAGCATCCCTGTTTGAATCTTGACAGGATCACAAAAGAAGTGGGCTCCACCACACACTAGCTGTGCACTCTGGATGTTTCACTCAACCTCTCTGAGCCTTAATTGCTTCATCAGTAAGAAGGCATAAAAATATCTCCCACTCAAGAATTTGCTGTATGATGCAGGGAGCTCAAAGCCAGCACTCTGTGACAATCTAGAGGTGTGGGGCGGAGTGGGAGGTGGCAGGGAGGTTCAAGAGGGAGGGGACATACATATACCTATGGCTGATTCACGTTGTTGTACAGCAGAACCAACACAACATGATAAAGCAATCATCCTCCAATTAAAAATAAATTTTTAAAAATCGCCCATTCAAAATCGCGTCTGAGAAAGGTTGTAACGTCAAGTGACCAGGGCAGCACCTAGCCCGTAGCGTGGACCATGTTCTCATGATAAAAATCTTTCTTCCCTTTGTGATGGCACCTCTAGCAGTCTTCTCCTGTAGTTATCCAAAACTCGGATCGGAAACGCCCACCCGAAGTGCACTGTGATGGAAGACCTTGCTTTTAGGATGGGCTCATCCCTGAGGGCCCCAGACAAGGAAGAGTGGGGTCACAGGGTGGACGCCGGAAAGAGGAGGGGGAGGGGCAGAGAGAAACGGGCAAAATTGTCAAGCCTCCCTGTCTGTTCAAAGGCCATTTGCAGAGAAATGATTCCCTGTCTACAGACACCTGCACGCACGTGCACGCGCACAAGAGTCCGGAGTTGCAAAGGAGAACACGGTGGGGTAGCCCGAGGGCAGGGTCAGCACAGCCAGGCTTTCGCGGCAGCTCCGATCCAGCAGGGAGCCACGTTGCCACCGCCTTCCCACCGGAGGGCTGCCTGGCTCTTTTCAATCCCTGACTCACATTCAGGGCCCCCAGGAGCCAGGCTGCATTATCCGCGTCCTCTTCACAGACAAAAGGCCCAGGCCTTGAAAGGGCTTCCTTGGGACCACACAGCAAGGCGTAGGTGAAGCCCACCGCCAGGGGACGGCGCCCAGGCCCCGCCCGGCTTCTCCTCCTGGTTCCAGAAAGGCTCCGCCCACAGCATCTGAGCCTCAGTTCCCTGTGGAGAGGTGAGAGGGCGGGAGGGGGACCCTGCTGAGGTCACTCCCAGCCCTAAGATCCTCTGACCTGGGGTCCCCAGTCCCACCAGCCTCTCTAAGGGGCCTGTCTAACCTAGATCACACGTTTTCAGAGAGGCAGGACTTTGCAGGCCACCTTTTAGTGACACCAGGTGAGGGAGAGACAAGGTCACCCACGCGAGCGGGAGGAAACTGCGTCCTGTCCTCCCCACCCGCATCCATGGACTCCTTGCTTTTGTCACACCACCGTGAGTGGCCCCGAGCTCCATGCGCCCGCTGCGATAGGCAGCTGATAAACAGCACCCCGCTCCTGACACTCCCAGCCTTGCCCCAGTTATGTCGTCAGAGAAACACGGGCTCCCTGGGGATGTGCTGTGTGCACTGTGGACCTGTACTCCTGAGTGTTCCCCAGCGTGTTGATGAGGTGGACAAATCCAGATTCAAGTCTGGTTTTACCAACTGCGTGCTGTGTCAACACAGGCAGGCGATTCTGCCCCCTGGGACTTGGGTGTTCTCTGCACCAAACTGAGGGTAAAGATACTCACATCAACTGCTGTCTTGTAGACACACGACCCGTGTGAAGTGCTTGTAGTGACTGGCTGGCGGTGAGCGCTTCTTAGGCGCTAATGAAGATTGGTGGTGATTCTGATGCGCGCTCCCTTTACATGTATGGTATGCCTACTGTGTGCAGGTGCTGTGGAGAGTCTTCAGCCTGAGCAGTGGAGCTGTGGCCACCATGGGCTGGAAGGTCAAGGAGGATGGGAGGCTGGCTGCTAGAAGCTAAGCAAAGGCAGCCCACGGTTTCTCCTCCCTCGTCCGCGCTGAGAATGTTCCTCAGACGTGCAGTCTCCACAGGTGGGGAAGCTTTGTGAGGTCTCTGTAGTTTGTCCCCGGGATTCTCCAAACTCTCCTCTCTATGCCCACTGTCTCTTCCATTCCTGGAGGTACAGACTCCTCCTGAAGCCACTTGAGACCCATCCTGGTTCTATGTTCTGGGAGGATCCTCCTTTTGATCTGTGCTTCCAAACGTCTTTGACAGGATTCCTGAGGCATGACAGTAGCGTGGCAGACGTTGGAGGAGGAATAGAGATGACGATGGACACATGACCCCTGCTCTTGAAAAGCCCTCACCCCTCTCTACATTCATTCTCTCACAATGTATTTATTGAGCATTTACTAGGTGCCAGGCATGTGATCAAGATGGCTGATGTGGCTTTCCCCTCGGAGTCATAGTCAACTGGGAGACAGTAAGTACGCAAAGCATGACGGTTGCAACAGGGAGAGAGTGCCAAGCTTCATGGGAAAGCAGATGAGACGACAGATAATAACAACTAAGGGAGAGAAATGTTAGAGAGGGAAGCGAGGAGGCCGCTTGAACACACAAGAAGAGGCCAGCTCTTCTGGGGCTGGGGCTCAGGAAAGGTTCACAGATAAGAGGAACAACAGAACATCGATGTGGAAACCTCGAGGTTCTAGAGTCATGCGTCTGGCTTCAAAATCCAGCTCTGACACAGTTGACTTGGATAAGAACTCAGCTTTTTTAAGCCTCTGTTTTCCCGTCTGCTAAAATGGGCACAGGGCATCCTAGGTGGCTCAGTGGTAAAGAATCCGCAGGTTTGATCCCTGGTCCTGGAAGATCCCCTGGAGAAGGAAATAACAACACACTCCAGTATTCTTGCCTGGAAATCCCCATGGACAGAGGAGCCTGGCGGGCTGCAGTCCATGGGGTTTCAGAGTCAGACGTGACTCAGCAGCTGAACAGCAACAAAATGGACACAATATCAGTCCTTGATGTAGAGTGTTGATCCAGGGACTAAATGAGATGGTTCATGGGAAATGGATGAGTCTGTGCCTGCTGGTATATAAAGCCACTCAATGTGGTCATCTTTATCACAATTACTGAGTAAGACGCAAGCTGACATACAGCACTGCCAGCACGTGATTATGCAGAAAGGCATCCCCAGCTCTGAGTGGGACCTCTGGTCTCGGGCAAGTCATTTCTTTCCCCTGATCCTCATTTTCCCATCTATGAAATAAGTGGGATTGTTACTGATACTTGAGGTCTCTTTCTGCAATCAAATGCTATAACTGGGATGAGCGCTGGCCCTTTGAAGTCCATGAAAAAGGATCCCTCTTACATGGCTGCTCACTTCCTACATTCATGCAGACTATAGCCAAACCATATTCTTTGTAACAGCAAAGTTGTCCATGTCAGAGATCTGAAATCATGTCGGGAGGGTGCCGTAATCACATAGTTTATGTACTAGTTTAGTACCGCACGTGGGTGTGCTACCGGAACACTCCTGTCTGTGTGCAGTCTCGGGCTGACTCTTCACAACCAGTTCATTCCCCACTAAACACACAGGTGCCCAACAGAAGTGGTGACAGAGCCATCATAACATGCATTCAGATCCAGGAGGCATGTGGTTTCAATATGCCCCGTTGTGCTCATGACATTGTGGTTGATACTTTATTGTCTGCCTTTCAACAGAAATCCTTTCTCTCAAGGTCTGGCCAAGTGGCCAAAACCATACAAATTCAACTACATGTTGAATGTTTGTCCTCTGGCTTCTTTTTGGCTCCAGGAAAAAGGCTCTTACCTTGTCTTCTGTCTTGTGAAGTAGCATTAACACCCACCTAAGACAGAAGCTGGGAGCCATCCCAGACTTCTTGTCCTCATGTCCAGTGATTAATTGGTGACCACACACTATAAATTCTATCTCCTTGACATTTTTCAGATGAGTCCAATGTGCTTTAGCCCCATTGCCACATCCTGGCTCATTCACTTACCAGGCCCCTGCTCAGAATTTTGCAATCAACTTGGTTTACTGTCCTCCACTGGCTCCAACGTCTCTCCTGTTTCAGGCTAGGCTGTTCTAAAAACACAGCTATGAATATGTTTTTCTACAGCCTGACACTTTTCAATTAGTTCTCCATTCCCATATCAGTGGTTCTCAAACTTGACTATGCATCTGAGTCATCTGGAAGAGTTTCAAAACACACATTGATGAGCCTGTGCCCAGTTTCTGACACATTAGATCTAGGATCCAACCAGTCCATCCTAAATGAAATCAGTCCTGAATATTCATTGGAAGGACTGACGCTGAAGCTGAAACTCCAATACTTTGGCCACCTGATGCGAAGAACTGACTCATCTGAAAAGACCCTAATGCTGGGAAAGATTGAAGGCAGGAGGAGAAGGGGTGACAGAGGATAAGATGGTTGGATGGCATCACTGACTCAATGGACACGAGTTTGAGTAAACTCTGGGGTTGGTGATGGACAGGGAGGCCTGGCATATTGCAGTCCATGGTGTTGCAAAGAGCTGGACATGACTGAGTGAATGAACTGAACTGAGATCTAGGATGGAGTCTGGGAACTTGCATTGGTAGCAATTTCCAGGTAATTCTGATGCTGCTATTCCAGGAACCACATTTTAAGTATCACTGGGGCTTCTGAGGTGGCGCAGTGGTAAAGAATCCACCTGCCAAGGCAAGAGACGTAGGAGACGTGGCTTCAGTCCCTGAGCCGGGAAGATCCCCTGGAGTAAGAAACCACTCCAGTTTTCTTGCCTGGACAGAGGAGTCCGGTAGGCTACAGTCCATGGGGTTGCAAAGAGTCAGACACAACTGAGCTGCCGAGCATGCGTGCATGTACAACCTACACTCTAAGGTGTAAACCTCTTACCCAGGCTCTCAAGCGTCTCCACAGTCTGTACCTTGTATGGTTCTTTCATATTATTTCAAGTGATTCCATGCACACACATAGACCTTATATTTGGGACCACCAAGGCCAAATATCCTCATCAGACAGAGACCCTCTAGTTTGAGCAGACAATCCAGGCTGCAGGTTGGAAGCTCACCCCCTTACAAAGCAAGTGGTAGAAATGAGGCAGAATTCAATGGAGAACCAAAGGCTCAGCCACCCGGCAGGTGCTGACAAGCATTGACACCCAAGCTTTGTAGCTGTGCTTCGGCGTTGATGCATCCCAAATGCTGTCTCCTCCTGATGCCTTTAAGCCATGTGGCAAAATAAACAGTGCAGCCAAATCGTCATTTAAGCCAAACGTAAACAAGATCTAAAACAGAATAGGATGGACATGAGCCAAATGGAAAGGTAGTTTAAGGTTATGAAATCTGGCTTGGAAATCACATGTTGTCTGAACTTGTAAACATCAAAGTGCCAGACTGGAAAACTGTAATAATGCAATAATAATTAATAATAATAAAAGCATGCCTTCCTCACTGTTACCCCAGGATATAAAATCATAAAAAGAAATTAAGATGTGATAGGCCTATTAAGTCATTGACTCTCTGTCTCTTGAGAGGGGAGACAAGCACCATTTACAGAGTTGGAAAAACCTTGTCTTCCAAGGAGGACTCACAAGTGCCTCAAGAATAGAGGGAGCTTTGCAAGAAGCAAAATTGGGAAAATCCTGCTTGCAAGCCATATAGCAGCCTCCATGTCTCCCGCCTTTGGAGTTCTGGGTTGCTGATGATGGAAACAGGCCTGTTACCACTTCCTTGGAAGGAAAACGGAAGCCCTAACCCCCCAACCTAGAAAAGGAAATGGCAACACACTCCAGTATCCTTGCCTGGAAAATCCCAGGGACACAGAAGCCTGGTGGGCTACTGTCCATGGAGTTGCAGAGTTGGACACAGCTTAGTGACTATAAATTCTTCACCCCCTCTCCTATCAGCATCTCTCATTGGGTCATCTCCAGCTGCCACACCCAGGAGGCTCATTTGACAAGACAGTGGCTGTGATCTTGAGTCCCACACAAGCAGTGTGGCTGGGGCAGCCCTCCCCCACCCACCCAGACACGGAGTTACTCACTTCAAACAGCACCAGAGAACTAGCTAGAATTTACTGTCAATATTTGGTGGATGTGCATACATTTGCCTGTTTCTTTCAGAACTCAAGATCAAGACAATCTGACAATTCAGAGTTAAGCATGTAACAAAGTATTCTCATGTAATGTGATGATAGTACTCAAATCACTCCTTTTAGATGAATTCCAACCCCCCCCAATGGAGTAAACATTATCTGTCTTAGGAATTGTTTCCTCCTCACACCCAAAACAACAGCAACAACAAAGGTCCCCACTGAGCAGATGGAATCACTTGATAGGCCTTTGAAATAAAACTGTTTGATGGAATTTATTTGGGATAAATATTTATCTTTTCCACTGTCATAACATATTTTCTTATATTGTCTCATCTAGCATAAAGTGAACCCACTTGACTGAATTGGTGCTTTGCTGATCTGTGAGAGGTATTTCTGCCACGTTGTAGCTTTGAGTAAGTTCTGAGCAAGGTATTTATAGTATTTCAAATTCTCTAGGAACATCATAATCTCTGTTTATAGAGGTGCCATTCAATATGGTAGTGACTGTCTAAGGGTGTGCTCAGTGGCCTCAGTCATATCTGACTCTTTGAGACCCCATGGACTATGGCCTGCCAGGCTCCTCTGTCCATGGGATTCTCCAGGCAAGAATACAGAAGTGGGTTGCCATGCCCTCCTCCAGGGCATCTTCCTGACCCAGGGATCAAACCTGTGTCTCCTGCATTTTCTATATCACAGGTGGATTCTTAACCACTGAATCACTGGGGAAGCCCATGGTAGTGATTAGCCACATGTAACAATTTAAGCTTAAATTTAAAATTACTAAAATTGAGTCAAGTTGAATGCAGTCCAAAATTTCAGTAAAATAGGTGGTTAATTCACACAAACCACATGTTAAATATTTCATAGTCATACACAGGTAGTGGCTACCATATTGGATTAACAAATACAGAAACTTTCTATTTTCATAGAAAGCTCTATTCTGCAGCCTTATTTTAGAAGTTTAACTTCTCCTGAAGCCTTTGTTATAAAGGTTTATTAATGACCCCAACCTCTCTCATCCTCCAATCCTGCTCTCAGAATCAACCCCTATTACATTTTCTCATCCTCTGCTCAACAAATGCAGCTTACATCCCATGTGGGCTCATAGACTCTGGCCTGTTCAACCCTGAGAACTGGCCTTCGTCCTGGCAGAAACTAAAGAATAGATTCCTACTCAAGGTAATTAATAATTCAGAACCAGTCTCAAATTCCAACAGTCTAATTATTGGTGTCTGATCCCATTAATGGTTGTGGAAGTCAAATCTCTTTTGTGCTCAGATACACTCCTGTCCCTTACCTGAATGTCCATCATCCTGTCAGCTCTGACCTCAGATAACTCCAAGCTGCGATTGATTGAAAACGACTCCACTTTTAGGCATACTCTTGGTGCCTTTGACTTATGACTGGTCATGGATTCAGTGTCACATGGGAAAGTTGGGATTCAGACTATAGCACCCACTAGTTTTTGTCTCAACAGCCCTAAAAAGTGAAAGTGTTAGTCGTTCAGTCATTATCAGACTCTGACCCATGGACCGTTGCCTGTCAGTCTCCTCTGTCCATGGAATTCTCCAGGTTAGAATGCTGGAGTTGGTAGCCATTCCCTTCTCCAGGGACCTTCCCAAGCCAGGGTTTGAACACAGGTCTCTTGCATTGCAGGCAGATTCTCTACTATCTGAGCCACCAGGGAAGCCCCTCAACAGTCCAGTATCTGTTCAGATTAGAACATGGTATAGTAGAAAGGATACCCCCAGTCATGGAATTCTGGTTCCATGCTTCCTCTGACTCTGGGAATTTGGTCAAACTATAGAACATCTCTGAGCCTCCCTGTCCTCGTTTATGGGAATAATAATAACAAAATCATGAGTTTGTGGTGAAGTTTATATGGCATAAGGATATTAAATAGTTAGTTCAGTGGTGAGTTTATAGATATCCAGACACTCAGGGCAATCATTCCCTTTTGATGTTTTTCTTTAGAAATTTTTGAATTAGTGGTAATAAAATAATGAAGGCAGTCACTTTTTTTAAAAAGCCATTAAAAGACTACAGCTCTTTAAAGTAGCTATTTAATTAACTCTTTCTTTTGTTTATATTACTACAAATAATCTGTGTTATCCATGCTCTACAAAGTTAATTGTTCAGAACAAATGGGTGTCACTTGAAATCTTACAGGCAAAGCGATCCCTTAAAAGGCCAGCACTTTCAGTGCTAACTTTAAATTAGAGACACACGTTTTCTCTGCCCAAGTGAGATTTCCAATCACTAGGTTATTCTTGTTCCAAACTTATCCACAGGTACAACAGCAAGGTCAAGTAGCAAAGCATGGTGGGTAAAGAGCAATGGCTCTGGAGCCAACTTCCTGAAACAGAATCTTGACTTGGATTCGTCCTAGCTGAGGAGTCAATGAATTAATACCCTGGAACAGTATCTGGTCTGTGACAAGGGCTTTCTTTCTAAGCCTATGTATCATTAAGAATTATCCTAAGATTCCAAAGACCCTGGCACACTCACCCGAAATATTATGATCATTGGGAAAAGTGTGGGAATTCTAGCAATTCCACTAATAGTGGTAAGATGTATTGATCACTCACCTGGATCAGGCCCTGTGCTAAGTACTTTGAAGTGAAAACAAGTGAAAGTGTTAGTCGCTCGGTCGCTCAGTCATGTCTGACTCTTTGCAACCCTAGGGACTATAGCCCGTCAGGTTCCCCTGTTCATGAAATTCTCCAGGCAAGAATACTCCAGTAGGTAGCCATTCCCTTCTCCTGGGGATCTTCCCATCCCAGGGACTGAACCTGGGTCTTCTGCATTGCAGGCAGATTCTTTACCGTCTCATACATCATTTCATTTCATTATTTATTTTCCAACCTATGAGCCCTTGGGCAAAACCAGAATTCAGTAGAGGAAAATCTAACTCCCAAACCCATACTCTTCACTCCAGTGTGTTTCTGCCTCTCCAGATAAGCAGGCTGTGAAGAGGGAGGTCTACTGGTTTCAACCTGACATGCTGGGCTCGGGTCCTCAGTCCACAGCTCTAGTTTAAGACCCACAAAGTCAGGCATCCCGTGTGACTCAAAGAAGGAGAGAAGGAAAGCTGGTGGGCTTGAAAAGCCCTTCTTGGCCCCTCCTGCCATCAGGAGTTTGGCGCTACATGCCAGGTTAGGGTTTTCAACTGAACCTGCTCAATCTGGAGTCTATTATTTTTCTTGTGCACATAGAGCTTTCTGCCTTTTGAAACAAAGCCACTGGTAAACAACTGGCATCACTTATTAAGCATCCAAATTCCTGGCCAGTTGCCCTGGTGAAGCAAGACCACCAGTTCAGATGGGACCATCAGCATCCTGAAGTGCAGTGGTCACAAGACTCCTGCACCCAACATTTCGTGAGCAGTAGGGGTTCTCACAAAACAGGGCTTTAAAGTGTGCAGGTACCCCAGAACACTCTTGTTGATCAGCCTTTACTGTGACTTCCCTGAGATGGTAGCCTTATACTTGTTTTTTCAATAAGAGTAGTCTCTACTCTCTCCCACTCTAATCCTTTGCATTTACAACCATTTATCCCTAAGAATGACTATAGCTAAAGCCATCTCACCAACTTTGTGTTTCTCACTATCTCTAGAACAAATGTTTGGAATCCTTGCCATGTGGAGAATAATAAAGGCTGCCTGGTATAGTGAAAGAAAAGTGAAAGTGCCTCAGTCATGTCTGACTCTTTGCAACCCCACTGACTATACAGTCCATGGAATTCTCTAGGCCAGTATACTGGAGTGGCTAGCCTTTCCCTTCTCCAAGGGATCTTCCCAACCCAGGACTAAACCCAGTTCTCCCACATTGCAGGCAGATTCTTTACCAGCTGAGCCACAAGGGAAGCCCATTATTAACACAACATCAGTCAGACGTGGATCTGCATTCCAGCTCCAGCAGTTATTGAACAAATAAATCAGCGGCTCTAAGAGTCAGCTTCCTTCCATGTTGCACAGGAGGGCAAGCGTGTTCATAATATCCTCTAGACAAACCTTAACTGACAAAAGTAACGAATAAGAAGACTTGCAAAGATTTAAGAATCTGAGAGTCTCCTTGTGATTGCTGATCATAGATGTGATGCTGACTCTGTACATGGCTATGAGTGAGCCTCTAGTTGGCCCTATCTTTGTACATGCTGACCCTTGAGTCTCACCAAGTCACCCCATCCTCAATTCCTCACCATTCTACAGGGATGCAGACCCTTGTTATCCAGAGAGCTGCCCCTTTCTAGCACATAAACCTAAAACCACTAAAGCAATATACATTTGTACACATACATCTCATTTATCAAGCTTACATGTGATTTCTCAGTAATATCCAGGTCTGTAATAAGTTTTGATGGGCCAGAGGTTAAAAGCTGCATAATGTTTCACTCAGTCGTGTCCAACTGTTTTCGACCCCATGGACTGTAGCCTGCCAGGCTCCTCCATCCGTGAGATTTTCCAGGCAAGAATATTGGAATGGGTTGCCATTTCCTTCTCCAGGGGATCTTCCCACCCAGGGATCGAACCCAGGTCTCCTGCACTGCAGGCAGACTCTTTACCGTCTGAGCCACCAGGGAAGCCCATTTATAGACAAGGCAAAAGGAAATCTACATAACCACCGAGAAGTGGTGGACAACATTCAAAAAGGAGGCAGAGGAAACACCAGCAAAAGAGACAACATTGTGGGATAGTAAGTGCCAGGGCAGGAGGCAGGCAGATCTCACAACTGCCCTGCACACACTACCCACCTCCACTCCTACTCTGACCAAGTGAAACAATGGGTGGTGTGACCACTGCCATGCAGATACAACACATGGTGTGTTCAGGTTATACGGGTCCTTTGAGTTTCTTACGTCCAAACTCTCACAGTTCAGATGAACAAAATAAGACACAAGAAGGTCCACAAACTCTTTTCCTCTCTCCAAAGTAAAATCTCTTAGAACTGGGCAAATTTGGCTCAATACCTTCTGCTAGCTGCGTGTGATGAAGATGGTGGTGAGCTATCTCACACGTGTTAAGTGCTTGGGAATGGCCAGGCTCTGTTCTATGAGTCTTAACTCATTTACAATTCAAAACCTCTCTTGGAGGTAAAGACAATGCAGTCCTATTTTCCTGAGAAGGAAAGTGTTGCAGTCAGTCAGTTTAGTCACTCAATCATGTCCGACTCTCTGTGACTCTCTCATGCCAGGCTTCCCTGTCCTTCACCAACTCCCGGAGCTTACTCACGTCCATTGCATTGGTGATGCCATCCAACCATCTCATCCTCTGTCCCCTTCTCCTCCCACCTTCAATCTCTCCCAGCATCAGGGTCTTTTCAAATGAGTCAGTTCTTCACATCAGTTGGCCAAAATGTTGGAGTTTCAGCTTCAGCGTCAGTTCTTCCAATGAATATTCAGGACTGATTTCCTTTAGGGTGGACCAGTTGTATCTCCTTGCAGTCCAAGGGACTCTCAAGAGTCTCTCCAATACCACAGTTGAAATGCATCAAACTCCAGCACTCAGCTTAACTCATCATGGTAACAGAGCTGAGAAGTATGGAGCTTGGAGAGGATATGTGTCAATTGTTAGGCTGACTTCTATCAAAAATTTTAGAACAGCGATGATTTTTCCACTTTTTAAATCATGATCCATTTCTATGATATATCTGGTTCCCTAAAGATAATAGATAAATGACAGGTCAATGTATTGTCTTCTAGTACCTTGCACTGATAATTCCTCTCATCAAGCCAAACATTGGTATTGCTTTTCTCCGGGGGTGAGTTGTTGACTTTGCCCAATGCCACTGAAGCAGCAACAGTTCAGTTCAATCTGAAACTATTGCTTTCCTGTTTAATTCAATAGCCATTAATTCTCTGACTTTACTCTTTAATCCCTGAACATCTGTTTCTTCAAATGTCTGTGTTCAGGTCATTGGGGGGTTTGGTGATTTCTGTTAAGCCTCTACTTCTTGTATTCTGTCTTAATGCTAAAATCTTTTAAAGCAAATGGTAACCAGAGTTTTTACCTGAATTTTTTTAAAACATTTTAATTTACTTTTTATTTTTTTAATTTACTTTTTAATAAAATTGTGCATATTTAAAGCATATAATGCAGTTACACATTTACACAAATATGCAGTGATTTATATATGTTATATATACATATAAACAATTATTTATATATAAATAATATGTTAACAATTACACTGTAAGGTGATTACTAGAGTCAATCTAGTTATTTCCAAATGGCATACTTACCATTTGGGTGTGTGTGGTTAAGAGCACCTGATTTCACTCTCTTAGTGAATTTCCAGTATAATTATAAAAATTTGATAATCCCCAGTGTTGGCAAGGTTAAGTGTGACTATTCACACTCATATCTGATAACACTATATATTTTAGAAAATTATATTACAGCATGTTGCAAAAGTCACCAAAGTAATCATGTCCTTATGTCACTTTTTCTTTTCTAAAAAGGTTTATTAAAGATAGAATTTAGTAAAAACTTTGTTTAAATTTTAAATGCTCTCCAAACAAAAGATGCTGCTCAGTCATGTCTGACCCTTTGTGACCTCACAACTGTAGCCCACCAGGTTCCTCTGTTCAAGGGATTCTCCAGACAAGAACACTGGAATGAGTATATATTCCCTTCTCCAGGGGATCTTCCCAACCCAGGGATTGAACTTGGGTCTCCGGCATTGTTGGCAGATTCTTTTGCTGTCTGAGCCACACGAGAAGTCCAAACAGAAGATGGCCATCCATATATTTGAATATTGTACAGTCATCAAAAATAGTAATTATGACAACCTTAAAATATTTCTCATATGACATTAACAAAAATAATCAAGACACTAAATTCATCTTTTACCATGGCTAGTGTTCTGTAAACGTATATATGTAAGTGTCCAAGAGATGAACACTTTCACAGAAAAATCACTTTTAAAATTGTGCTAGCGAATGAGATGTTTCTTTCAATTTAAAAACATGTCTGTTATATTTTTAACTTATTTAACCCAAAGGTCAGTTATCCCTACATGATGTTGCTATGGACTCTTTCCTGGGTCTCCAGGAGGATTCCAAGCTTCCCTCCAGGAGTTGCTGTCCAAGAAGCCAAGGATCAGGGTTTCACACACATGAGCCCAGTATGCCTCGCTGGACCACCCATCTCGCTGGACCACCCCTAGGTAACTTTCTGATCATTTTTAAAGCAAATTCCAAAGATTGCAGCAGGTCAAGCTACAAGGTAAGTGTTATTTTGGACTTCTTAAAATTAAAAAAGTCCTCAATAATCTTACTTTAGATTGCCTCAGTACTCGAGGTGGAAGGCACTGATACATTACATGTCCTCTGGAAGACAACACTCATTCAACATTTTGGTGCCAGCAAAACTGATTTGGGCCACCTCAGAGCATGATGTCAGCTGTCACTGCAGATGAATCAGACCTGAGGATGGAGCTCTGGCTACTCTTTGACCCAAGAACAATAAATAGCAATAAATTGAGGCAATTGATTTTCCAGTCATTGGACCAACTGGAAACTGAGATCCAGCAGAATAATTTGGTACGTATTTCAGTATAAGTTAAACTCCAGAGGTGTCTGCGTCGCCTAACTGATAACTCACACTCTTTGAAATTCAACCGCATGGGTAACTTTCCAAGCATAGAACCTCCCCCTGGACTCTTATTCACCAGCTTGTCAATCAGATGTTCAACCTTCCTTTAAAGTTTAAGCCTTATTAACCTACACACTGGATTTGACTGGTGATAGGCCACTCCAGACAATGGAAACCCCTCCCAGGTTCCAAATCCTCTCGTCCTGGTTCAGCTCCCCACAAATTCCCTGGAAAGGATGAAAGAATCACTCACATGTCTGGTCCATCAAATACAGGCAGTGAGAGGACCGTGTTTTTTTTTTTTTTTTTTAAGAGATCGTAGAGGCCCTGCTGATTGAGACATCTTGGAGGAAAACCAGCTCTGCTCCAAACCAAACTCTGCCTGGAGCAGGCAAGAGTGCCCAGCTCGGCCTTCAGAGGCTCTGCCGGGGTCTTGCTGTGCGCACCATATGCAAGATCCCAACCAAACGTAGAGTTGGCAAAGGTTCCCATTTCAGAGACAGGCATGCCAGGGTTGCCCAGATACTGGTAGAAAGTCAGCTCCAGAGTTGGGAATGCCTAGTCGAGAAGATTCTAGCTGGAAAGTCAGTGACATTATTAGTGGAGGCAGCTTGGATGTCAAAAATATGGTCTTTATGACTGAGGCAGGGCAAGGGGCAATCCCAGGCCCCCAGGAATCCCACCATCCTTTGATTTCTTTCTTTTGTTCCATCACAGCAGAATATCACCTTGTTCTGAACAGTTTTTTCCATGAGTTTCCCAGAGTCTTGGCACCTCTGTCACTTTCCACAAATGCCAGCCTAAAAATAAGATAATGTACACACCCCTGATGAGTGGAACCTGACTGGAAGACCGAGACACGTGGTGTCACAGACACGAAATAGACAAAGGAAGGTCCATGTTTCATTTCCCAGAGCAGTGCTGCTTTTCAGCGCAAGGTGCAAATGGTGGAGAGGAAGGGAGTTTGGAGATTCAGTGAGTTGTCCGGACATTTATTTTACTGGTTTTTTGAAATATTAGAATCATCTGCTCAGACCTCCAGTTCCACCAGCTCCCCTAGCTGAGGCCCTGCCTGTCCCTTTGCCCATATGACAGAGATCCCTATGCCTTGGGGAGAAGCTTATGTAGTTTCTAACTGTAGAAAACCTCCACAACTGCTGGTAACTGAGTCAAGAATTACACAGTGAATCCTAGTTTAACACTGTTCCCCAAAAGTTCAGTTCAGTTCAGTTGCTCAGTTGTGTCCAACTCTTTGCGACCCCATGAATCACAGCACACCAGACCTCCCTGTCCATCACCAACTCCGGGAGTTCACTCAGATTCACATCCATCGAGTCAGTGATTCCATCCAGCCATCTCATCCTCTGTCGTCCCCTTCTCCTCCTGCCCCCAATCCCTCCCAGCATCAGAGTCTTTTCCAATGAGTCAACTCTTCGTATGAGGTGGCCAAAGTACTGGAGTTTCAGCGTTATCATCATTCCTTCCAAAGAAATCCCAGGACTGATCTCCTTCAGAACGGACTGGTTGGATCTCCTTGCAGTCCAAGGGACTCTCAAGAGTCTTCTCCAACACCACAGTTCAAAAGCATCAATTCTCTAGTGCTCAGCCTTCTTCACAGTCCAACTCTCACATCCATACATGACCACTGGAAAAACCATAGCTTTGACTAGACGGACCTTTGTTAGCAAAGTAATGTCTCTGCTTTGCAATATGCTACCTAGGTTGGTCATAACTTTCCTTTCAAGGAGTAAGCGTCTTTTAATTTCATGGCTGCAATCACCATCTGCAGTGATTTTGATGAGGTGAAGTCGCTCAGTCGTGTCCGACTCTTTGTGACCCCGTGGACTGTAACCTACTAGGCTTCTCAGTCCATGGGATTCTCCAGGCAAGAATACTGGAGTGGATTGCCATTTGTTTCCACTGTGTCCCCATCTATTTCCCATGAAGTGATGGGACTGGATGCCATAATCTTCGTTTTCTGAATGTTGAGCTTTAAGCCAACTTTTTCACTCTCCTCTTTCTCTTTCATCAAAGGCTTTTTAACTCCTCTTCACTTTCTGCCATAAGGGTGGTGTCATCTGCATATCTGAGGTGATTGATATTTCTCCCAGCAATCTTGATTCCAGCTTGTGTTTCTTCCAGTCCAGCGTTTCTCATGATGTACTCTGCACAGAAGTTAAATAAGCAGGGTGACAATATACAGCCTTGACGTACTCCTTTTCCTATTTGGAACCAGTCTGTTGTTCCATGTCCAGTTCTAACTGTTGCTTCCTGACCTGCATACAGGTTTCTCAAGAGGCAGGTCAGGTGGTCTGGTATTTCCATCTCTTGAGGAATTTTCCACAGTTTATTGTGATCCACACAGTCAAAGGCTTGGGCATAGTCAATAAAGCAGAAATAGATGCTTTTCTGAAACTCTCTTGCTTTTTCCATGATCCAGCAGATGTTGGCAATTTGATCTCTGGTTCCTCTGCCTTTTCTAAAACCAGCTTAAACATCTGGAAGTTCACAGTTCACGTATTGCTAAAGCCTGGCTTGGAGAATTTTGAGCATTACTTTACTAGCGTGTGAGATGAGTGCAGTTGTGCGGTAGTTTGAGCGTTCTTTGGCATTGTCTTTCTTTGGGATTGGAATGAAAACTGACCTTTTTCCAGTCCTGTGGCCACTGCTGAGTTTTCCAAATTTGCTGGCATATTGAGTGCAGCACTTTCCCAGCATCATCTTTCAGGATTTGAAATAGCTCAACTGGAATTCCATCACCTCCACTAGTTTTGTTCGTAGTGATGCTTTCTAAGGCATACTTTCCAAAAGTCAGGGGGCTGAGTAAATACTCAAAAACATACATTTTTAGCAGTCAAAAAAATCTGGTTTTATTCTGTGAATCTCTGCTAAAGGCACCATAGTGGTTTATATTTTAAGAGAAAACCAGCAAAAAATGTTTTATTTTCTGTTTCAAGAAATGTTTCAGAGAGGCTATTGTTAGTTTCTCTATGTTACCTCCCTTTACTTTCTTAGGAAATGGTGAAAATTAATCAGAATAACATGAAGACTGTTTTTCATTTAGTGTATACTGAAGGTACAACAGCTGTTACAGACTTTTTCAAAAAGAAGCTTATGAAAAGAGGAAGAAAAAAATTCCAAGTCTGCCCATGTTGTTAGTTTATTATATAATCTCATACGGATGATTGGGAGACCTTTAGAGGAAAACAAATATCAAAGACTTTAAGTTGTATCAGGGCCTCCCCATAGCTCAGTTGGTAAAGAATCTGCCTGCAATTCGGGAGACCCCAGTTAGATTCGTGGGTCGGGAAGATCCCCTGGCAAAGGGATAGGCTACCCACTCCAGTACTCTTGGGATTCCCTTGCAGCTCAGCTGGTAAAGAATCTGCCTGCAATGCGGGAGACCTGGGAAATCCTTGCTGTCTTCCCTACTCAGTTTCCTCTCTAGTGCCCAAGCCCAAAAGAGCATGAAGACCAAACAATGTCCTTAATGGAACTCAGGCATTGGAGGAAATCACTACCTACCACTGCGGCTTCTTCTCCCCAAGACCTAGAGGTTGACATGGTGCTTGGACATGCAGGCTGGGAGGGCAGTGGGAGAACATGTCAGTGTTACACAAAGCATCTGAAGGTCAAGGCTGCAACTGTCCTTCCACTCTGCAGTTTCCATGTTATCAGAGGAATTTACCAGCAGGTGAAATTTCTGACTTTCACCAGAGGCTAGCCACGTTCTTTCAAGGACATGCTTACAGGAAAGTGTACTGACTTCTGAGAACTCAGAATCTACACAAGGGAGCTGCTGACATGGCAGAGATGAGTAGAGGAGATCAGCTGTGATTTTCCTGGATTAGCTTTTAGTCTCTCTGATTGGGAATCTACCCTCAAAAGTGTGACCTCTCAGCCTCTACATCTATGTGGACCAACAGCTCAATAAAGCTGACTCAAGTAATTCAGATTACTGTTAGATAAAGGAGCCAGCCTGATTTAGCAGAAAGAACATGGAGCTTTGAAGTCAGATACAAAATCTTACTCATGAGCTGTCTTACTCTATGAATCCCATTTTCCTTACCTGTAAAGTGGGGTAAAACCTCCATAACTAAAGAGCTATACAACCCTGAAAATGGAGAAAGTCTTTTTAAACACAAAGTCAAAGCATAGAGACATAAATGGAAGAGCTAAGTGACTGTCTAGTCTTTAAAAATGATAAGAAAATTAAGAGAAAATATCAAATTTGCAACTTTATATGTGCACACAGATTAATATTCTTATAAAGAATTGCTGTAAGTCAATAGTAATGATCAACCACAAAATTTTAAATGGGGCAACAGTCATAAAAAAGATACATAAATGATCAATAAACATATGAAAAAAAACAACTTCACTAAGTATCAAAGGATTATAAATTATTCCAAAATGAAATTCTATATGTATCAAATTAGAGTAGACTTTTTATAAACACCAAAGATTGGATAAGATAAAAGAAAATATGTGTTGTCCAATATTGCAGGTGGGAATGCAAACTGGTATAACCTTTTTAGAGATGATCCAAAACTTTTAACGACGGTCATACTCTTTAACCAAACAATTCCACTCCTGAGGATTGATCTTAAGGAAATAGTCACAGATGTGTTAATCATTTAACTAAGAGGATGTTTGCTCCAGTGCTGTTTGTAACAGCAAATATTTAGAAACACAACCTAACTATTCAGCATTCTTTCAAGTAAGTCATTCAACAAATATTTACTAAGCACTCAGTAAGCTTGGGCCTTGGACACAGTAGACCAAGTAAATCAAGGCAGTGCAATGTAACGCAATACTTTACAGCATTAAAATGAGATAGAATCTTTAATGACAGAAGAGTCATCATATCATTAACTGGAAAAAAAAAAGCATGTTAAAAACAGACTGTGTAATACAATCCCATTTGAGGAAAAATATTCATATTTTCATGACATTTTGGAATCATGCAACAGATTTTCAAAGTGGTGATTGCTGGGTGATGAGAAATGATTATTTAAACCTCTTTCCTTTCTCTTTCTCTATATTACAACTTTTTCTCCACTAACATAAATCTTTTTAATTTTTTGTCACTCATTAATTTATTAAAAACACCAGCAGTGTGTTTTGAAGATAAAATAAGAAAAATGTCTGGTATATAATAAATGTCCCAAACATTCCATTTGTCTTTCTGGTTATAAATTATCCCCAACACTTTCAGTAGTCAGTTTTCTGAAAGCCTAAGTCACTTGAATGTTAGCTCAAGCTGCTGGTTAGGAGCTAGATTTTGGGATGATATCCTGCATCACAGAGCACTTGGGATCATCGAAGCAAATCGTGAAAATGTCAGCTCTCTCCTCCTCTGGGAAAGCTCATCCTGCCTGCCTTTTTCACTCCAGCACCTCTATTCCTCCCAATGTTCTTTTGTCACCGCAATAGTTTTACTTTCTCTCTGTTTCTTTCTCGAGCTCTGCCAGCTTGTTTTTAATCTCCTTGCATTGATTTCCATCCAATCTTTGAAACTTTAAGTTTCTTCTTTGAGTTTTTTTTTTTTTCCAAGTGATAATAAAGTTAATGTTTTCTATAATGTTTTTGAAACTTTAGAGACCTACTTGAAGTCTTGTTTCCTTAGGTAACGTATGCTTTCCTTCTGCTTTTTCTGGTGTTCCTTTCCTTTTTCTTTGCCATATCTGTGCATAGACTGCATGTTGGGTTCTTCTTCGTATCTCTGACCTTTCAGTGTGTCCAGATACTTATTAAATAAGAGTTTGTGGAAGTGCCAAGGAAGAGAGTTAATGCAACGAGCAATTTTGTGTTAGATTTATTACCTATAAGTCTGTTCAAGCTTCTTTGATAGCTCAATTGGTAAAGAATCTGCCTGCAATGCAGGAGACCCCATTTTGATTCTGGGTCGGAAAGATCCCCTGGAGAAGGAAGAGGCTACCCACTCCAGTATTCTTGGGCTTCCCTTGTGGCTCAGCTGGTAAAGAATCCACCTGCAATGTGGGAGACCTGGGTTCGATCCCTGGGTTGGGAAGATCCCCTGGAGAAGGGAAGGGCTACCCCCTCCAGTATTCTGACCTGGAGAATTCCATGAACTGTATAGTCCATGGGGTTGCAAAGAGTTGGACATGACTGAGATACTTTCACTTTCACTTTCATAGGTTTGTTCACAAGATCAGTTATTTCCTTTATTTTAAAAAGGAAAACATATTCCCATAACCTTGATGTTTTAAGAAGTTGGTTAGGCCTTTAGGACAGCCCTTCTCAAAGTTTAAAGTACACAGAAGTCACCTGGAGACCTTGTTAGGATGAAATTCTGATTCACTGGTAAAGGTTTGGCCACTTGAGTGTGTGTGCTCAGTTGTGTCCGACTCTTTGCAGCATTATGGACTGGAGATCACCAGGCTCCTCTGTTCATGGAATTTTCCAGGTGAGAATACTGGAGTGGGTTGCCATTTCCTCCTCCAGGGCATCTTCCTGACCCAAGGATTGAACCTGTATTTCCTGTGTCTCTGGGCACTGGCAGGCAGATTTTTTTTTTTTAACCACTAAGCCACCTGGGAAGTCCCCCAAAATAAGGTTCTGAATCGTTAAAAGGAAATTTGGCCTTGCAATTTCTGGTGAATTTCTCTAGGTAATCAGTTTCAGGGAATGATGCCTGAGGGCAGTGCTGGAGGAATCGGTGAAATCTGGGCAGTCTCCTACCTTCCCTGGACTCTCAGCTAGACCTGCCAATCCTGTCTCTCTGCCCTCCCAGCCACACATACACACACACACATACTTCTCAGCAATTCTTCCAATGAGGTTGCTCTCCTCGGGTCTCCTGCTTCTTCTCAGAATAAGACTTCAACTTCTATTTCAAGTAGAACACCTGGCTTCCCCTCCTTGAGGCCCTTAACTTTTGTTCCCTTTGCTACAAACTTAATTATCACCTTTACTATTTGAGGGCTCTGTATTTGCCGACTTTCCTACTCACTGAAATTTATTTGCAACCCACAAATGCACCCCAAAATCAATATTCTCAGGGCCTCTTGTGATCACTCATGGACATGCCCAATGTGGGGAAAAACCAAGCCCTCTTCTCAGTCCCTCTGCTGCCACTCACATTCCCAGCAAAAGTCACTGACACTCTTATTTCTTGTTCCAGCTCTCAGACCATAAATAAGTTTGTTTTTGCTATTTCGTCCCATTTTTCACATTTTCATGCCTCTCACTGGTGATTTCTCCATTGAAAATGGCCCCAGCTGTAGTGCTGAAGTGCTGTCTCATGTCCCTAGGTGTGCAGGGGCTGGATGGGCCCCCTGGGGGTGTGTGTTAGGCAAGGTTCATTCATTTACAGAGCCAGTGGCCGTGAGTGCAACATGAGTGAGTCAACAAGATGCATTACATGCAGGGTCTTTAAAGAAAAAGCACAGAAAACAAAGTTATGCCTTAATCGGTGGACAAAGATGTGAGAAGTGGCGTGCAGGAACCTCGTATTCCCCCAGGAGCAGCGTTTCTGGTCTTGGATGCAGTTTGCAGTAATGTTATAGAACAGGTTTACCACAAGTAATAAGAATTGCCTTCGATCATTGTCACATCCTTTCCTCTGATGCCACGGCTCAGGGCCATCCTCGCCCCTGTGTTCTCTTCTCTTTCCCTTCCTTGGGGCCCTGGTACCATCCCTTAGCTCCTGGGCTCTGTATCTTTGATTTCTCTTCCCCCTGACTGTTTTCATCACTCTGCACTCACTCTGAGGGCTTCCCAGGTGGCTCAGTGCTAAAGAATCTGCTTGCAATGCAGGAAATGCAGGTTCAGTCCCCAGGTTGGGAAGATCCCCTGGAGGAGTAGAGAGCAATCCACTCCAGTATTCTTGCCTGGGAAATTCCATGGATAGAGGAGCCTGACAGGCTACATACAGTCCATGGGGTCGCAAGAGAGTCAGACTCAACTTACCTACTAAACAGCAACACATACTTTGAAGTTTCTCCCATCATGAAAAATACAGTCCTGACCAACTCCTATTGACTGTGTTCTCTCCTGCGACACTGAACTTTTAAGCTTTACGTGTATGATTTCCTTGACCCCTCAGACCAACTCTATAAGGGAGGTGTTATCTCCACGTTACAGATAAGGAAGCTAAAGTGCAAGGACTTTAAGTAATTGGTCCAAGGTCACACAGCTAATAAGTACTGAAGGACACATCCTCCTCTCCCAAACATCCAGATTTTCCTGTTCTTCTCCTACAAACTGCATCAAAACAAGATATAATTCATGAGTAGTTACTCCTGACTCTGCTGCAGCCAAGCCTGTGCCTTCACCACCACCTCCCTCCCCAGCACAGCTCTCATCAATGACCTTGAACAATCATATCCACAGGGCTGCCAGCCCTTGTCTTCCCTGATTGTGCCTTTGCATTTGAGCTGACTGGTCAGAGCACCACCTTGAAGCTATTTCCTTGACTCTGAGGACTGTGGTTTTGTCCTTCTCCTTTATGCTGATCATTTCCTCTGTCACCAAAATGCCCCAGTATGTCACCCATACATCACCCTTGTGCATTAGGGTTTGCTCCTCTTTTCACTGAATTCCTCTTTACCTGGTGCTGTCCTCTAGGCCCTAGAAAAGGAAAGGATGAGAGCTCCAGGCTCCATCTACCGACAAGGAATTTGCAATCTGGCTGAAAATTCAAGACCTTAGTGGCAGAAAGTGCACTTCCCAAGCCCATGTCAGTTTCAGCCCTGACTCTACCTGCTATAGGAAACCAGGGCAGGGAGACATCCCTGAAGATGAAAGCAACTGGAGAAGGCGTCCTAGAAAAGGTAGCATGGGTCCTGAAGCTCACAGAGAATTTGGCTATGAAGACATAAGAGGAGAGATATTTCAGAAGAAAAAAACAAACAAAAAATCCTAACACCTTCACCAACACTCTTTGCTCCCAACTCCAACAAGTCCCAGAGGAATCACTCCACCTCCTGACCATTGCTGTGCTGGTGGCCTGGTCCGCTACTGGTCTGGTGACCCCACTCCATCTTGTGCTGCTATAGCCTGGCATCTGTGGCCTGTTCTGGTGTGGCGTGCTCCCCTGGGGGGCACTCCGCAGAGCTGGTGTGTGACTGGCACAGCGATAAAGGAGATGTGGGTCTGGTCCCTGAGTCAGGAAAATTCCCCTAGAGAAGGAAATGGCAACCTACTCCAGTATCCTTGCCTGGAAAAGTCCATGGCTGGGGAGCCTGGCGGGCTACAGTCCATGGGGTCACAGAGTCAGACAGGATTGAGCAACTGAGCATGAGGAAGTCCTATTGGCCTGGCTTGGAATTCCAGGTTGATCACTCACCATTATGAGACCAAGGACTGGTTGTCACCCTCAGCTTCCAGGTCCTCCTCTGCTTAAAGATAGCTATTCGGGGTTCTTGTGAGGACTGACTCAGGCAAAGCCAGCTGAACATGGTGGCTGGTTCAAAAGTAATTGCTGGATAAACATGTATCCTCATTCTTCTTTTCTGGATCTGCCCGCCCTGTGCACTGCACCTGGGCAGAACACGTTGAATTTCATGTTCCTTTCATCTGAGTCTTGGCTCTGCCCGATCAGATTGCATCTCCCACAGACCAGGTCATACGTTCACCTCCAGACTCCTTATCACATTAGCATGGGGTTTTTCAGAGACTGAGAGAGATGGGGAGTAATCAGAGAAATGAGAAAATTTTGCACAGACTGGATCTGGGCAGAAAAATGGTCTAAATCTGTTTCACAAAAGTATTTAGGACTCCAGAAATCTCCTCCCAGAAGAAAGGGCTCAAAGGAACACAGGTGGGTTCAGTGCATGGTGAGGTTTTTCCAGCAGCAAGATGGGGCCCTGGTGGGCTCCTGGGGCCTCAGACCAGAGCCACCTGGGCCTTTGAGAGACCTCGTCCCCTACTCTGAGCACAACTTGGATGCCACTGGCCACGAGGGCTCAGAGAAGAGAGGCACCACATTTCAATCCCAATGGCTTGCAATCCAGACTCATTCCTGGCCTGGAATTTCTAGGAATACGGGGGGCCCTGCTGTGACAATTAGCCCATATGAAAAAGGAAAAAGAAGAAAGAAAAGACCTCCTTAAGAAGAAGTTGCCCCCGGAGTATTTTTCAATCTGGTGGAAATAGTTCTCTCCAGATGTGTTTTCCCGGTGGGGTGACCCTCCGTGGCAGTGCTGGCTATGCCGACAAGCAGCCTTCCCAGGGCCGGGACACAAAGCTGGTGTTGTTGAAACGAGAGCCGTGTAATCAGCTAAAGAATTCCTGAGCAGAACCAAGGGCAGCAGATACTCAAACCTTGAACTTTTTTGCCTCCCTGCATTTTTCAAGGGCTTCCTGGAGAAAGGAGCACCCAAGGGGCTTGCATCTTCTTCTTACCTAATTAGGGACGTGCAGAAACCAAGTGATGCTGACGATGGTCTCCAGAGGCCCAGGGCTCCAACCATCCCCATGCTAAAGGAGCTACATTCTGGGTGGCATGTTTGTTTCCCAAGACTCGGCAGATTTTTCCAGGGTCCTGACACAGATGACAAGGAAGTGGCATCTCCTTCCCTAGTGGGTGGTTTCATGGTCCTCTCCAGACGTTCCCCATTGGGAGGCTCACAGCAGAGGTTCACAGCAGGGCCGGGACCCTAGTAGCCCACAGAAAGATAAAAAGAGCTGGGAACTAGCATTTGCTCTTCAGCATCAACCAGGTGCCAGGCCCCAGCAAGGTGGTGAGGGCACAGAGAGGCTATGAGCACAGGCTCTGATGCAAGACTGCTCGATGAGGCTGCCTCCTGGCTCTGCTACTTCCTAGCTGTGTGGCCTTGGACAGGTCAAGTAGCCCCTCCAGGTCTCGGATCCCTCACTCATAAAATAGAGAGAGTTCACAGTAACCAATGGGTAGAATTGAGATGATAAGTAAATCAAATGCTGCATCTAAAGTGCTTAGAAAATCACTTAACAGAAAATGCCCAGAGAAGGTGAACCATCATTATTAGGAACACTTGCCTTGGCTCTCGTAAGTATGATGACAGTCTTAAGGGAGGAACCCAAGAGGCAGGATGCTGAAGAAACGGGTCCACAGTTGCACAGGAAATAGCCTATGATGCAAGTGTTCGACACTCTCAGGCTCTGCTGTAAAACAGGACCCCTTGGACCTGCTGGGGAAGCAAGCTTCCATTCCATTCAATAAACACTGCGTGAGGAACTCCTCAGCCTGTACAGACAGGTGCAGACGGGAGGGGCTGGAACCAGACACAGTCCCTGTCCTCCAGGCGGATGTGTCCATGGTGACAACGAGGGAAGCAGCTGATATCCTATGAGGTAGCAAAGGAACCCAGAGGAAACCCTGAACAGCTCATCACCCCTGATTCTCAGCCTTTTTGGAGATGAAGCAGAGGGATTAGAAAGCACATCTTTTCCTCCATTTATGAATAGGAACTGTACTTAGCAGGTTGTCTGGAACTTCCCTGATGGCACAGGGGTTAAGACTGTGTGCTCCCAACACAGAGGGCATGAGTTCAATCCCTGCTGGGGGACTAAGATCCTGCATGCCTTGTGATGGAGCTTTTAAAAAAAGCAGGTTGTCCAATACATGGGTATTGAGTCTGTTCCCACTGTGTTCCATTTTCCATGGCTGCCATTCTCTAGCCATGCACTCATCCTCTGTACGGCCTCCCTCAGCATCCCAGCCACTGAGGGGCAGTCCTGGGAGACCCTGGGGTTTGGACCAGCCTGACTGTGGCTCTGCTCTCTGCCTGTCCCTCTCTGCCCACTCCCAGCATCCCTGTCTCAGTGTGTCTGTGCCGAGCTCCCCAGGGAGGCTCCTTGACATCCTGCAGGCTTTTGATGGAGAGTCGCTGTAGAAAGCTTGTGCTAAAGCCTTCCATCGAATCGCAGAGACCCAAAGGTGATTAAATTCAAGCGCTTATGGGAATCATTCGAAATCACTAGCTCCGCCTCTGAAATATTACAGAGGGAACAGGATCTGAGTGGGAAAGAGAAACTTATCCAAAGCAGATCTGAACAAGAGTACAGCAGAGCTGGAACCTAAGCACAGGGGATCCTGACCCCATCTGCTGCTCCCGTCTCCGCCCCGGGCTGGCCCGAGATCACGGGGCTTCTCGCACTGACTCTTGCCCACTCCCACCGGGTGGCCTGCTCCTCAGGACTCCCCCACAACCCCCACCCCCAGCTCCAGTTCAGCAGTGAGTGTCTGCGGGCTGGGGAGCCCTGAGCAGGCGAGGGTAGGGACAAGCTGGAGCTGTGGCTGGAGGAGATGACCTCTGCCACCTCCACAAAAGCCGACAGCTGGGGTGCCCAGGAGGGCTGGTCAAGACCCCGAGGTCTGGCACCGCTGGAAGACAACAGACTGAGAGACCCCTATGCCTCGGTTTCTCTGTCCACAAAAAATGAGCAGTCTCGCCTAGCTGCTCTGAGTGCTGCCCAGCTGGGCACAGCTGGAACCCTCCCTTCCCTCAACAGCCCCCACCCGTCACAACAAGGCACCCTTCCTCCAAGGTGGATGGGGCAGGGAATATGCAAACATGCCTAATTAAAGCTGGAAGTCAAAACAGTATTTCCCCCTCTGTGATTCAGCCAATCCCCACAACACTGCCGAAAGTGGGGCAAAGTCAAGCTTTCATCGCGTGCCAGATGGAAGCGTGGGCAGCCGAGGCAACAGAACAATTTTCTCTTGTTCCAAACACGTTTTTGGGGGGTGCCACATACCACTGTCAGCCTGCCTGGCTGTCTCCCTCTCCATCTCCAGGCACTCGATTACCCCCTGCCCCCAGAAGCATTCAGTCTTGAACTCTCTAATCATGGCCTGCCTTTGTTTGGGCACTTGGGATCATATGGCACCAATTGAAAGCGTAACCCGACTCAGGTTTGGTGTTTAACATACCTGCTGCAGAGGAAGTGTCTTTGAAGGAGAGGCCATGTGTGGTGGCCCTCGACCCTCCTTCCCCACAACCCAACCCTTCACCTCTTAATCAGGCTCCCAACTAACCACGGAGGTCTCACAATGGAAGGGCAATTACCAGGGCGAGGAGATGAAAGAGGCAGGCCCAATGGTCCGAAAGGTTCTTTTGCTTTTAAATTATCCATGATTTACCTGCATAAAAGGAGAGGAAGTGCCTGAAGATTATTCTAATTGAGCCAGACTTTTCAAATCATGGAAATACCAGCATTTCCAAGGGGAAATCCAATCCGTTCAAATTGCCCCCGTGAGTAACTCATACAAACAGAAGGAAAGAGGAGGCTTTCATTTGCCAATGTGGGTCTGATCAGTGTAAATTGGATAAATGGCAGGGCCAGGAGGGCATGAAGCTCCCAGAGTCCTCTGCCCATGTTTTCTTAGCCAGGTTTGTAAAAGGGAGCATTCGGAGCAGAGGAACGTTGGAGGAAATGCCTGCATTTCGGCACCAAGCCTCCTCCTCAGGTTATTGGAAACAGGCGGGAGTGTGTTTTCTCTGATGTATGTCCTCCAACATCTCTGCCGCAAAGCTCTGCAGATAATAGGCATCTTTAAAGGGTGTACATGGATTGTCTTGGACAAATACTGGGTGTGACTGCCTAGCCTCCCTCCTGAGAGAGGGTGAAAGCCTCTGTATGAATGGACACCTCTGTCACTGGACAAGTCCTGAGGGAGGAATTGGGGGTGGAGAAATTAAGTACCTTCCATAAGCTCAGAGTTTGAGTCCTTGGAAAAGCTAGGGGCAGACTTTCTGCCTTTGGGTTCCCCACTATGCCTCTCAGAGACAATGGGCCTTTTCTTTGGAGCACACCAAGTCATACTTGGGGAGGAACATTTGTCTAAAAACTCCATGTGTGTTCCCAGGGGATGCCTACCTGTTGGAAAGTTTGGATCAAGAATTCACACAGGGCTAAAAATAAGTGCCTTTTTAAAAAATACGTATATACTCCATGTTGGTCCTCAATATGCAAAAAGAACACACATAAATGCACAGTGTGTATATTTTATATATAAAGCCATATCTACCACACATCTACATCCCTACATCACACTGACCACCATTTAAAGTAAATTCTAGGTTCAGTTCAGTTCAGTCGCTCAGTCGTGTCTGACTCTTTGCGACCCCATGAATCGCAGCGCGCCAGGCCTCCCTGTCCATCACCAACTCCCGGAGTTCACCCAGACTCATGTCCATCGAGTCCGTGATGCCATCCAGCCATCTCATCCTTGGTCGTCCCCTTCTCCTCCTGCCCCTAGTCCCTCCCAGCATCAGAGTCTTTTCCAATGAGTCAACTCTTTGCATGAGGTGGCCAAAGTACTGGAGCTTCAGCTTTAGCATCATTCCTTTCAAAGAAATCCCAGGGCTGATCTCCTTCAGAATGGACTGGTTGGATCTCCTTGCAGTCCAAGGGACTCTCAAGAGTCTTCTCCAACACCTCAGTTCAAAAGCATCAATTCTTCGGTGCTCAGCTTGAAAAGTTAAACCAATGCCATCTACTCAGGCTCACAATTTTATTTGTTAATCAAAGAATAAATCTACTTTGGCTAAGCCGTGATGATGTTCTTTTTGTCATTTTCCAAAAGGATAACCTTGGTTTTGCTAGACCCAGGAACTAGACTTTTGTTTAACAAAGAAGTGTCATGCGTGGCATCTTATAGGATGTATTCACACACCTGGTTCAAAGCTGTAACCCTCAAGACAGTGGTGGAAGGAAAGCAAGGTGGTGTTTCATCCTATCCCCACTCCCTTTTGTAGAAGAGGGAACAGCCAGAGAGTTGAAAAGTGAAATTTCCTCAAGATGACCCAGAATCCCACAGCCTTCCTGCCCAGAAAGAAAAACGAGGCTGTAAGCACCGTTACTTCATTACCCCCATCCATATTCCCACCCATGAGGGGTTGGCTATAAACTGAATGAGAGTCAGGCAAAACATCAACTGATACTCCTGTGCTTAAGTACAAGTAGCTGAGGTCAGGGATTCTTGGAAATATTCCCTACAATGTAAGAGCATCAAGAAGGGGTTCTACAAAGACACACAGGAGCACTTACATTCAATGCTTGTGAAAGTCTACAGACCCAGCGTTTATTTAAAACAGCAGCAGTGAGTGGTAACCACAGCTCCGATGTTAGAATATTTATGGGATACAAATAAATTCCGTCTCCAAGAACAATAATAGAGCTGCTCATGCCTTTTAGTCCATTCGTGGAGGGAACACATGGGAGTGGTGAATCAGAATTTAGAACACAGAGCTGGGGCTCCTATTTGCTTTTTCTTTTCTGCAGGTTCATTCTGACTGAATCCCTCTTTCTATGCAAATGGAAACCATTTCACATTTAAGGTGTTGCTTTAGCCAAGGCTTTGAGGCATGGAGATGAGTCGCAAAGAAGACTGATATGGCTGTCAGAAGTGTGGCCTCTTTTTTCCCAACTTTACCTCCATGGGGCAGGGTGGTCTTGGGCCACTCACTTCCCCTTGAGCCTCAGTATCCATTCCTTTGAGTGAGGGTAACCCTTTCCCAGGCTGTCTCTTGTGGCTGCTGCAGAAATCCAAAGATGAGCACAGGGTGAGCTGCTTGTGAATCCAATACACTAATTAGGGGTGGCTTCTGCATGCATCTGGGGGGCTCCCAGAGGCAGGATATCATTGGCTCTCCCTCCCAATACCTCTGGAGAGGAGAGGCACAAGGAACTCCTGTGAAGCAACCTCTGTGTTCCTGTGAGAGAAGTCTTAAAACCCAGCTGATTATAGTCAATCCTCACCACTTGCAGATTCCATGAAGGTGAACTGCTCACTCACTAAATTTACACTGCAGCACTTTCCTGGTCACTTGTGGACACACGCAGAGCAGTAAAACAAAACATTTGGTTCACCCAATGCTGTGTTCCGATGCTGTCAACAAGGGTTCTTTTTTTGATCTATTTATGGGCCCAGTAGCTTCAGTTGCGTCCAACTCTGGGACCCTATGGAGTGGATCCCACCAGACTCCTCTGTCCATGAGATTCTCTAGACAAGAACACTGGAGTGGGTTGTTGTGTGCTCCTCCAGGGAATCTTTCTGACCCAGTGATCCAGCCCATGTCTCCTGCATTGAAGGCAGATTTTTTACCACTGAACCACCAGGGAAGGCCCACAGTTTATTTAGTGGCAGGGTTTTCATGTTTTTGTGCTTTTGGGTGGTGATGGCACTGTTTAAAACAGTCCTCAGACTTAGTCCTGAGTGCTGTCTAGTGTTCCTAGGCGAGGGAAAGCTGTGATAGGTCTTACCGAGAAAGTACCCGTGTTAGATGAGCTTCCTTCATGCATGAGTTACATAAAGCACTGGTAGCTGTGAGTCCTATGTTAATGAAACAGTAGTTTCTATTAAACAAGATGTCTTTAAACAGAAACATATAAAGAACAAGATTCTGTATTGATTGGTTGAAGAACATATTGTGACCAGAGGCTCAAAGGAACCCATTCCTGTGTTTCTACAAGAAACGATGGTCTCAAAGGTATTATAATAATTCCACATTGGCAATAACTTCAGAGAAGACAGCTGCCATGAATAATGATAACCAGCTGTACTTACCCACCACCTACTCCTTACGGGCAAGGTACAAATCCCCAGGTAGGCAGGCGGGACTCTGCTGACCTAGTCCATGGTCCATGCTACCATTTACCCAGTGTGCCAGCCTCGGGTGCCAGACGCTGACCTGCACATGGCTCCCTACTCTTCCCACAAAGCCACCTTCCCAAACTCCCCAGCTTCCAGATCCAGCGCATGTTACCCTCTCCAAACTTTTCCCAGCTTCTTCAGCCTAATCAACATCTCCCATCTCTGAGCTCTGGTGTATCTGCAAGGCACGCATCACGAGGATCGCACGTGTCCTCAGAAAGCAGGAGAGAGGAGCGCTAAGTGACAGTAACAAAGATACTCACCCACTAAGAGTACTGTAAAAGCGAGAGGGCGTAAGACCAGCCTGACATGGAGAAAAGTGCCTGGCCTGCAGTCCGAGCTCTTTACCTCTTTCCAAATACTCTGGGGTTCCTGAACATAGGGATTTATTTCTCTTTCTGACATTTCTCTCCCCAGTGGGGAAGTGTCAGAGAGCGAACAGACACACTGTCTTCACTGTGACCATTAAGAATATAAAAATTTTAAAAAGAAATATGCTTTTCTGCCCCAAAGACACTGCCTCGTTCAGGAGTCAAACACTGCAGATTGGGGGTTCCCGGGATTAGCGGCAGGGGTGGCGAGAGATGGAGAAGGAAGGAATGAAAGTGTCTCTGGCAGAGGTGACAGAGCTGAGGGAGTCTGTTGCCTTTTTTGGGACCCCTCCAGCTGGGAAGGTGGAGAGGAAGGAAGGGGTGCACTTGGCTGCGATGACCAATAAGTCATAGAAGGTTCCAGAAGGCTGAGGTGGAAGAGAGTAAAGGAGACTCAGAGACATAGATGTGAAGATGGAGGGGCAGGACTGGAGGGGCAGCTCCCCACTCAGAGGGGGCTGATGTGATGTTCAGTTGGCCTATTTGAACTGTGACCTGTGAGCATCTAGTTCCCACCTCAGGCCATGGTTCCCACCTAGAACATCAAGATCATAGTTCATACCTAGGACATCGGAACAGTGGAAACAGTGGCAGACTTTATTTTCTTGGGTTCCAAAATCACTTCAAATGACGATTGCGGCCATGAAATTAAAAGAGGCTTACTCCTTGGAAGGAAAGTTATGACCAACCTAGACAGCATATTAAAAAGCAGAGGCATTACTTTGCCAACAAAGGTCCATCTAGTCAAGGCTATGGTTTATCCTGTGGTCATGTATGGATGTGAGAGTTGGACTATAAAGAAAGCAGAGGGCCGAAGAATTGCAGCTTTTGAACTGTGGTGTTGGAGAAGGCTCTTGAGAGTCCCTTGAACTGCAAGGAGATCCAACCAGTCCATCCTAAAGGAAATCAGTCCTGAATATTCACTGGAAGGACTGATGTTGAAGCTGAAACTGCAATACTTTGGCCACCTGATGTGAAGAACTAAGTCATTTGAAAAGACCCTGCTGCTGGGAAAGATTGAAGACAGGAGGAGAAGGGGATGACAGAGGATGAGATGTTTGGATGGCATCACCGACTCAATGGACATGAGTTTGAGTAAACTCTGGGAGTTGGTGATGGACAGGGAAGCCTGGCATGCTGCAGTCCATGGGGACGCCAAGAGTCGGACACGACTGTGTGACTGAACTGAACTGAGGACGTTAAGGTCATTGTTCACACCTGGAACGCAGAGGTCATAGTTCCCAGCTCACCACGTGGGGTCTGCATCCCATCAGATTAGCGACATTAGGGGCCCGACACCTCAGTGCAGTAGCAGGTTGACCTCAGTTTCCTCCCCTTCACAGGCTCCCCAGTGGAGCGAAGAAGGGTCACTGTCCTTCCCCAACAGCCACCTTTCTAAGGGCACTCCATAGAATGAACGCGTTCCCTCTAACCAGAGGGAACAGACCTTCCAAATCTCCGAGCCCTGGGGACGTGGGGCCACCCCAGCAGGCAGACAGGCAGCCCAAAGACACCCTCAGACTAGCCTCACCTGGTCCCTCCAGCACAACCTCAGGCCCCCTGACTCCCTCAATGCCCTGGGAGGACGGGGGCAGTGGACACCCCCAAGGCTCACTTTCACTTTTCACTTTCATGCATTGGAGAAGGAAATGGCAACCCACTCCAGTGTTCTTGCCTGGAGAATCCCAGGGACGGAGGAGCCTGGTGGGCTGCCGTCTATGGAGTCGCAAATATTTGGACACAACTGAAGCGACTTAGCAGCAGCAGCAAGGGTCTGGAGGCTGAGGGCTCTGCGTCAGAAAAGCTTTCAGATCCTCACATAAGGGAAGGAGGATGTTGTCTTGGGTTGAGGAAACAGAGATTGTAGATCCAGTCAGAACCACCCTTGTAGTCAGATTTTGGAGCAGTAATTATCTAATGAAGAAAGGAGGAGATACAGCTTAAACAAGAGAAAGTGTGTGTGTATACTCAGTCCATGTCTGACTCTTTGCAGCCCCATGGACCGTAGCCCACCAGCCTCCTCTGTCCATGAGATTTTTCAAGGGAGAATATTGGAGTGGTTTGCCATTTCCCACTCCAGGGAATCTTGACCCAGGGGTCGAACCTGTGTCTCTTGCGTCTCCTGCCTTGGCAGGTGGATTCTTTACCCTTGTGCCAACCTGGAAACCCCAAGAAAAAGCACTGGACGACCAGGGAAGTTCCCCCCTCCCCACTAGGAAACCCTTTCTAACCATCCTCAGCTAGGGACCTTGATGCTTCCCCCAGTGTGCCTCACCCTCACCCCCCCCAACCTCCCCAACAAAATTTTTCCAGGGTGCTCATAACTCTGCTTTGCACTGATTGGATTGCATACCGTCTTCTCCACTAGCATCTTATTGATCTTCATTCCCTGAGAAGAAAAGGGACAGAGAATCTGGAATAGAATGGATGCTGTGTCAGTGTTTGAATGAGTGAATCAATCAGTTAAACAATGAATGATGTGCTCCCCTATGTACAATCCCCAAAGCTGACCTCTGTCCATAGTATCTTCTCATCGCTCAGCAGCTAAGCACAGGGAAGGCAGTCCCTGTCCAGGGACACTCAGTGCCATCCAGTCCCAAAAGAAACCAGTGCCAAGTGGGCGCTAGAGCCCCTGAGCACGGACTCTCTGCCCCAGAGTATCCCATGGAAGCCCAATGCCACCCACACTGTATGAAGAGGGTGCAAGTGTTTTGCCCCCATTAATAACGGGCCCATTTCTCATCTGACTTCAGAGCCTGTGAAGCTGATCCAGGCACGGAGACTTCAAAGGGAGCTTGGCGCTGGAATTGGCCCCAGAGGGCACAGAGCAAGACAAAACACAGGCTACAGTTTTTATACTGTGGATGGTATATAGGAAGTCATTGTTACCAAGAGCTGGCCCTGCCAAGCGGGCCAGACTGAAGGAGCCGAGTAGCCTGCATCCCTGTGTAACTTACTAGTTAGCACACAAACATTTTGGCTCCAAGGCACATCAGACTTAAAGGCAAATTGCAACATGTTTTCTTTTTTTTTTTTTCCTCCCTCATAGAAAACTTCATCCACTCCTAAAAGAACACCATCTCTAAAAAAATGAAATCTATCCAACATGACCTTACAGGCAAAATAGTGAACCAGAGGTATTTAAAATGAAGAGGAAATGTCTCTATCTTAACTGATCTCCCAGGGGACCCCTCCTCTCCCGTAGGCCTTTGTCACCCCCATGACCTCATAGTCTCCTCCAAGCCTCGATTTCAGCCTTGGCCTTGCCAGATGGGAACTCCAGGATTGAGTGAATCTCCCCACTAGACTGTAAACAATGTGAAGAAAGTTACCCTTTTTGTCTCTGAACCCCTTGTTATCTTGCATGGCACCTAAACCCTGACCAGGAGTGAAATGATCATTCTCACTCAGTGGCTTCCTTGTCTATTACTTGTCTTCCCTACCACTAGACTTTAAGGCCCATGACATAAGAGATGTCCTATTTTGCTTGCTGCTACAACCCCAAAGGCCAGAGACGAGGTAGTCGAGGTAGACGAGGCAATTAATAAACATCTGTTGAATGACCATTGGGCCCTGGCATGTGTGTGCACCAATGACTAGATGGATGAATGAACAAATGAGGTGTCTATCCACGTGGAATTACCAGTAATGAGAGAAGGGAAAACAAAGCCAGCTTATTCAAGAAATAGTTGAAGGATGTGAGGTTAGTTTAACAAGAAACCAAGAATGGAGGGAACATGTTGACTATTTTCAAATCCTTGAGGTCTCCCTTGAGGAATAGGACCTGGACATATCCTGTGGGGCTCCTGGGGTCCAGAGCAGGACTCCTAGTTGCAGGTAACAGGGAGGCAGAAGAAAGGACAGAAGTGATGACCACATGGTTCCCAGGGTAGAATGGGATGCCCCAGGAGCAGTCTGATATAACCATCCATCAGAAGGGTCCTTAATGTAACTACAGCATCAGGAGTCCATTGGCAGTGCCCTCACTGGTCTACAGGAGGCTTTCATGCAAATAGAAAAAGGTATTCCGTCTGCGTGATCACAGCCCATCAGGTAGCTCTCGCCAGCGGACAATCATCCAAAGAAAAAGCTCTTCTTGTTCTAGAGCTCAGGCTGGATTTCATCCCCCATGTACTTCCTTAGATGTGTGCAAAGCTGGAATGACACAGCGATTGGTGGCTGTCCCGTCAGGTAAACCAGCAGCTCCAGAGGTGCCCAGATAAGCTGCTGCAGAAACATCTGGGGATGTTCTTCATGAACGGAGTTCCAGGCCCTCCTTCAGAGATTCTGGTCCATTGGTTCTGCTATTTGTCTGTTGTTCTATCCATCTCTGAAGCCCCTGTAAGATTCCTCTGGTAGATCAGATCTCAGAGCTGCTGGGCTGGAAGGTATCTGGAAACTCTTTCAAGATCTTGGTCATTGAGGACCCAGAGTGGGGAGCTTACAGCTCTTCCAAAGGAGCACTTCATTTATAATCCAACGTGTCACTTCTTCTTAGAGAAGAGGTCAATACAAGCTTTTCAAAGGAAAATTCCCCAAAGCAAGCCAATTTGCGAGATAAGAAAAGAGATCATTGATTTAGCCCAGCTTGGAATCTCTGCAAAGAGCAGCTCAGGGCAAATCTAATCGATTGTTGACTGAATGAAGCCAAATACTCGAATTTTAGGGTCATCTAAACAAAAAGGAAAAGCAAAGATGTCACTTAGCCACTTAGCAACTTTGTGTGGTAGATGTTAAGAGTCCAATAGATAAGGAAACATCTAGAAGAATGGCTGCTTTCTTTCTGCCCACTCTTCAGAGGTGTGGGGTCAGAACAGGCAACCCTCGCCAGGGACCGTGATGATCTGCCAAACCAAAACACAGTCTGGTCGCCGATCATTGTTTGAAGCCAGCCTTTGTTCAAGGCCAGTTTCCAGGACCGTGGCTGTGTCCTCACAAGAAAGGAGGCAAAATCCAAGTTCCTAGAAGGCCTATCGTTGTCCCACATTGTTCCTGGGAGCTACAGACTCCACCGCAAATTGCACTCCCTCACCTTGGGGACTGTATCTCTCCCCTCCTTCACCTTCTTCTGTTCTGGTCACCCCAAGCCTCTGGCTCACTGCCCCGGTCTCATGCCATGCCCTCCTGCTCCCACCAGTGGCCCTTGTTTATAAAGGGCCTGAGAGGTTTAAATCCTACCTCTGTCGTTTATTAACTCTATCAGCTTGGACTGAAATTTTCCCTATTGGTGTAATAGGACTCATAAAGACACCTGCTTCAAACTAAGATAATAAATGTGAGAGCTAAGTGAATTAATGCCTTTAAAGCTCCTAGAAGAGTGGTGAGTACACAGCATGATAGGAGTGATGGCTCCGGTTACTTGATTTTATTGAAGTGCAGCTGATTTACAATCTCATGTTAGTTTCAGGTGTATAGCACAGTGATTCAAATAGATAGATAGATATTCTTTTTCAAATTCTTTTCCCTTCTAGGCTATTAAAAGTACTGAGTATAGTGCCTGTGCTAGAGAAGGCAATGGCACCCCACTCTAGTACTCTTGCCTGGAAAATCCCATGGATGGAGGAGCCTGGAAGGCTGCAGTCCATGGGGTTGCTGAGGGTCGACACAACTGAGCGACTTCACTTTCACTTTTCACTCTCATGTCTTGGAGAAGGAAATGGCAACCCACTCCAGTGTTCTTGCCGGAGAATCCCAGGGACAGGGGAGCCTGGTGGGCTGCCGTCTATGGGGTCGCACAGAGTCGGACATGACTGAAGCAACTTAGCAGCAGCAGCAGCAGTCCCTGTGTTACGCAGTAGGTCCTTTATGGTTGTCTATTGTCTATGTAGCAGTGTGTCCATCTTAATCCCTGCTCTAGTTCCCCTAAGTCTCACGGTGTTCATATTTGAACCCACTCTCCCCGTGTTCTCACGGCACCTTGCGCTGCTTCTCCCTTTGTATGTCTCACATGTCTGGTAATAGCTCCATGACTGTTACTCACTCTATCCTCCCTGTGGGAAGGATCGACTTTAAACCTGGGTGCCTGGCATGAACACAGAGCCTAGCTCACAAAGTAGGCTCTTAGGAAATGGATGAATCAGCAGAACTTCCGTAGCTATAAGGCATTTAAACATTTATTTGAACCTTAAGCTTCCCTGGTGGCTCAGCTGTAAAGAATCTGCCTGCCAGTGCATGAGATGTGGATTCAACCCCTGGGTTCAGAAGATCCCCCAGAGGAGGAAATGGCAACCCACTCCAGTATTCTTGCCTGGAAAATCCCACGGGCAGAGGAACCTGGTGGGCTACAGTTCATGGGGTCACAGAGTTGGACATGACTTAGCAACTAAACAACAATGATAAGCTACTCTGTGAGATGAAATGAGCCATTTTTATTAGTCTCCTTTTATAGTTTTGGAAACTGAGGCCTAGAGAGATTGAGTGATTTGTTCAAGGTCCCATGGGCAGTGAAGGGAAAAAAGATCTCTGTCCATCTGTCTGACTCTACAAGATCTTTTGTGGATCTGTATGACTCCACCTCCTTGCTCATGGGAGATGTAGATGGTTTCAGAAAGAAGTGCTTCAGCAAGGTCTGAAGAATGGTGAAGCCTTTTCTCAATAGAGAACAAGAAGAATGACATTCTAGGTGAAGACTCTGCCTGGTCAGAGGGAATGGGCAGCATGTTGGGGGAATGAGAGCAGTTTTTTTTTATCAGATTATAAGTTCCCAGAGTCAGAGGCTGTGCTGTTCACCAGAGTAGTCCTACCACAGAGCTCAAGTGTGTGGCACCAAGTAAGCAAGCAATTAACCATGGAAAGAAGGTGTAAATGCATGGATGGATGGGTAGCTAGATGGACAATGGAAAACTAGAGAAAAAGAGGTTCCTTTACTTACAAATGCTAGGGAAAATTGAGGGCAGGAAGAGAAGTTGGTGACAGAGGATGAGATGGTTGGATGGCATCACCAACTCAATGGGCATGAATTTGAGCAAACTCTAGGAGATGCTGAAGGACAGGGAAGCCTGACAAGCTGCAGTCCCATGAAGTTGCAAATAACCACACATGACTTAGCAACTAAGCAACAACTGCTTATAGAAAAGTTAGTTCCTAGAGTCTTAAGTGCATTTGTTCTGAAGCCCAATGTGATGTTTTACAAGTGCCTGATAACACTCTCTGGTGGTGGTAGGAAGAGTTGAGGCCTTGGATTCTGATGCCTGCTTTTGCTTCTGTTTTAATTTGAGAGTGTAAATAGAAAGAAATCTCATCCTTGAAAGTGAAGCAAGAAAGAAACATGGGTGTCTGCTTTTTGAGGGCTAAATACTATTGAACCTGGAGATAATTTCTGCAGACAATGAGACCCCAGGGCATTGGAAGCAAGGTTCTGCCTTGTCTGTGCCTCTGTTTCAGAAAGATCTCCCAGGCTGCAGCAAAAAAGGTGGAGTGTCAGGAAACAGACTACAGACAGGAGCCCAGATCAGAAACAACTGTCATGGAGCAAGGCATGGATGAAATTGGGCCCCAATATCTCTCTGACACTCCAGGACACCTCGTTCACAATCCACACTACCACTCTTTCTACAAAGATGTAATCAAGTACGGATGCACTGATGTCTAGTACTTCTGATGAGCATTCTCGGGAGCCCTGAGAGGACTTACTCACATACACCTCCCTTCAAGTCATTTTTATTTCCATCAACCCCAAAGGATGGGTGTAAGACAGCAAAAGAGAATTCAAACCATTAGAGTTTTCAAATTGGCAAAGTCCAGGTTTTGCAAGTTTAGCAATTCCCCAATAGGCAATGCTACGGTTCATTTAATACTTTAGAGCAATTTACCTAATGGCAAGTTCAGGTAGGAAGATTGGAAATGGATTTTTATGCAAAAAATACCTGGGATGATTTGCATTTGACCTATGACACCCCAGTAACATCCTCTACCTCCCCACCCCAAAGACTACTTATAGATTTAGTTTTGGCAAAACCAATCAATCTGCTTCTACAGGTTTCTTTTATTTTCCTGAGAGTTGAAAGAATGTGCCATTGAATTTGTGAACAGAAAATCTTTCCAGTGGAGAGACAGTGAGAGGAAAGAGGGCATCATTTCAGCACCTCTCACAAGCAGTCTTGAAATGTCCATGATTTCACACTAACAGGTCAGTGACACTTTGCTCAGAACCCGCTATTCATTAAAAATGGCTTTTGTAGTATTAGAGGTACAACTCAAAACCTACTCAGCTATATATGCATAGGAAGACCAAATCATTTATTGTCCAAACCAGAACAACACTGAGAAAGGAAGCACAAATAATCATTTTGTTGGGACAAAAGGAGTAAACTTGAACTGTCCCCTACAAACAAGAAAATATGACCATCACAAATGAATCTGCAAAACGAACAGATTCAAAGACATAGAAAACAGACTTCCAGGCAGAAAGCAGGGGGAGGACAGATTGGCAGTTTGGGATTAGCAGATGCAAGCTATTATATCAATACAAGAAATGAGTAAAGTAGGGCCTGTACAGGTCCTACTGTATAGCACAGGGATCGCTATTCAATATCCTGTGACAAACCATAATGGAAGAGAATATTTTTAAAAAGAAAAAACTACATATGTATAACTGAATCACTTCTCTGTATAGCAGAAGCTAACACAACATTGTAAAACAACTATATGTCAAATTTTTAAATATTTTTAAAATTAAAAAAAGAAAATATGGTCATTATTTTACATGTCCATGTCATAAAATGGGGCCCTCTGTAAAGGTGAATTTCCAATAACTGAAATTTACCTTATATAAGCTGTTTTTTGCTTTTGTTTTTGCTATTCTTAATGAAAACATTTCTAAAGAAGTAGACTACCAATCCCCACATTTTCTCTTTCTTTTAATGGTTTAGAATCATCTTTTTGCCTGATCCATAGTCACCTTGCAGAGTAGTTAAAAACTTTATAAGCAATTACTATAATGTGTTGTAGAATTAACTCTGATCAGCCATGGGGTAATCTGTGCAAGTTATTTTGTCTCTCTGGGCCTATTTAGTTAGACCTAAATTAGGGTCTAAAACTAAAGGATTTTTCAGATCTCTTCAAGTTCTAATACTTGCTCTATGTCTAAATTTATTAATTCGCTCCCAGGAGTGATTTTCATTTTAATAAAGCTACCTGTTAAAAAAAAATTCAATAGAGAAAAGAAGAAAAATCATGCAGTTTATAAGGAACCCAAATGGCCTCTGTAGTTTTCTACTTGGAAGGGCCTTTGCTGTTCCATTATACCTAAAGTAGTGACTTAACAACGAAGATAGACAGCCTTTCTCACCTTTTTGGATTCTTTCCTCCATCATTCATCCAGCAGGGCATTTCTGCTCACTTACTCCCTGAGGAGAAATAAGTGTGACTCACTGAGTCTCAGAGCTCCAGGAGGTCATGCTAGCAACAGAAAATGGATATAGATACAAACAGCTTTTGGGTTTTCCTGGTGGCACAGATGGTAAAGAATCTGCCTACAATGGGGAGACCTGAGTTTGGTCCCTAGGTTGGGAAGATCCCTTGGAAGAGAGCATGGCAACCCACTCCAGCATTCTTGCCTGGAGAATCCCTATGGACAGAGGAGCCTGGTGGGCTACAGTCTATGGTGTCTCAAAGAGTCGGACACAACTCAGTGACTAAGCACACAAATAGCATTAAATTAAGACAGGAATAATAGGCTCATGAGAGGTCAAAAGATCCCAGTGGAAGTTCAGAGGAAGTTCTATCAATTCCAGCATGGCAGAGTGGGACAAGGGATCAGGGGTGGCTTCAGGAGGAGGCATCAGTGTGGCCTTGTACACGGAATAAAAGTTGAATGTTGAGAAATGTAGAGAGGACCTTCCACATGGTGACCATAATGTGCACAAAAGCACAGAGGTAGGAAAATATTTTGGCAAGAACAAGCAATCAGATTTGCCTGAGACGTACAGAGCTCACAAGTAGTGTCTGTGTCTTACATATTTTTGTGTCTTCAAAGCCTGGAATATAATAAATGCTCAATGCTAACTAACTATATGAATGAATAAGAGAGTAAGAGAAGATGAATTTGAGATGGTCATATTTCACTTGGTAGAGTGCCTGCTTGACATATAGTAGTAGGTGCTCAATATTTATTGAGTACATTTGGAACAAATGGATGGGTGGATGATGGACAGATGAATGGATAGATGGATGAAGGATGATAGATGGTGGCTGGAAGGATGCAAGCATAAGATTTTGGCAGATCTTAGATGCCATACTAGAAAGCCTGGAGTCAATCTGTTGGTAATGAGATCTCCTGAAGATTTCTAATAGAAGACTGTCCAGATGATAACTAGATTCGAGAAAGCAAATCAGCCAGCATGGAAGATAATACCAAAGGGGGAAACTTGCAGTAGGAAACAATCTTTTGACTCTTGTGAGGCAAATCTTCATTGTAATTCTCACAAGCGAACTGCGATAATGAACTGAAAATGATGTATGAAGAGAATTTAAGGACCTCATTAGTGTTTATAAGTTTTTTTGCCTGGGATACCAAAGATGTCTTAAATTTTATGTTCTGCATCAGGAAATTTGTTGTAGTCGACCCAAGGCATCTTGAACCACGAGTGATTGGGGCCAATTTCTCATAAGGGAGGAGGATGAATCAAGAGGAGAAGCAGGAGGCCAGCTGATGAGACAGGAACTGAGAGTGGCTGAGGAGCATCACACACCTCTTCCCGTCCAGCCCCCAGGACAACTCTTCTCATTGGGTCTCCTTGGGCCCCTTCTCTAGGGCATCACAGGCTGCATTGACCAGGGATTTATTTACAGAGAGGCTCACCAGATTACCAGATGACCTGGGCACACATCTCGACTGCCACTCACGGCATGAGTCTGGACAAGCTCCTTGACATCCACTGGTGTATGGGAGCCAGCTCCTTGGCCAACTGCATGGCCCTTCCCAACTCTGCGTACGATGATGTCACATGGGTAGCTTGAAATTGAGCACAGCAGGCATATGGACATCACTGTTGTTCAGTCGCTCAGTCAGGTCTGATTCTTTGTGACCACATGGACTGCAGCACTCCAGGCTTCCCTGTCCTTCACTATAGCCTGGAGCTTGCTCAAACTCAAGTCCATTGAGTCAGTGAGGCCATCCAACTGTCTCATCCCCTGTCGTCCCCTTCTCTTCCTGCCTTCAGTCTTTCCCAGCATCTTGGAAATTGGTAAATGCTGCATATGGGTGTTAGTTTTTTATCTTTATTTGTTTTCCAGAACTCAGTTGTTAGTAACCTAAGACCTACCACTGTCTGTGTCTTATGTGTTCCCATCTTCAAAGTAGAGATAAAATCATAACAATACTACTGATCCGGAGGGAATCTTATGGTGATTAAATGAGCTGATGTGAATAACGAGATTACAACAGCACCTGGCATCTAGTAAGTGCTCAATGAATATTAGTTATTATTCTCTCAGTTTTTTGTCTTTCTGTCCTTGAGAGCAAGTAGACAGGGCCTCTTTCATGCATGATTGTTCCCTCCACCCCACCAACCAACCCCAAGCCCAATGCCTTGCACCCACTGTACGTTCAAAAAGTGTGGACAGAATTGAAATTATCCTCAGGGATGTTTGAGAAGCTCCAGCAATCCTTGCCTACATCAGCCTCGCTCCTGTAATTAACAAACCCGGCGTAACTTTTACTCCATGGCCTCGCCCTCTCCTGCCTCTCCTTCTTTCTTTAGCTGCCGTTCTTTAACAAATCCCTCTTTTCAGGAACGGGAAGCTGAGCTGTTTTGGGGACATGCCAGGGGAGCGGTGCGCGTTGGCACCACCAGCCGCTGTCACTCTAAGGAGAAATCGGGTCCAAGCGCCAAGCAGGAGAGCTCTCCACCCCACGTTTCCCTGCTTAATCCGCTCTTGTGGCTGCTACCAGGTCAGCAGAGGAAAGCAACCAAATTCCCCAGGCGGCTTTGGCAGGCGGCGCCCCTGTCAGCAGGCCAGAAGTTAATTCCCTCATCTTCCCCCGTGCCACCAACTCAGGGGGCAGGTCTGGCCAGGCTGGCTTTCTGTGTGAGTCTGTCAGGTGGCGTGAAGAGCAGAGAACAGGCAAGCAGAGGGTGGTCCCTGCACCAGTGCAGTCTCACAGGCAGACGGACGGACAGATGTCCTGTTCTAGTGCTGCACGCACAAGCCCGCCTGCTGCTAACCCCCACAAGCCTCAGCACCAGGCACTGTCTGATGCTCGAGGGAGGAAGGATGGATAGCACCCCAGTCCTCTGTGTCCCCAGTCCCCTTGTGGCAATGGTGAGAATTTTAACCACAGGGGACCAGGGTACAGGGCCCTCTGATAGAGTCCAGAGCCTGGTACCCTGAGAAGCTGCTATGTGGGTGAAGGCAGGCCACACTACTAGTAGTGAAAAGAGAGAGACTGGAGCTTGCTCTGCTCCACCACGACACCCACTCCTCCCTCTAGTAGTCTGGGTCGGGGAAGGGACCAGGGAATGAGCACTTAGTAAGACTTCTCTGCACACCAGTCATACTGCAAGTGTTTTATCTCACATAACACTCACTCACTCAGGGGCTAGGAGCAGCCATCTGAACCCAGTTCTGCCTGAGCCAAAGGCGAGTCTAATTCAGAGACTGAAACACCACAGCAGAAATTTAAAACATTTTCAAAACCAGACAATAAAAAATGTACATGTTACATCACATCCCACTATAGATCTAGATTCATACCAGTTTGTGGCAATTATATGGTCCTTACTATGACGTGCACTCTATTTTCTATTCTATGGACACTATTCTAGAATTCTGAAAGGCAGATCTAACAAATGACCTACCAAATTGACACCGGGATCCGCTAATGAGTCCCCGATATGTTTGACAAGCACTGCACCCCCTGCCCTGGATACATTCTCTGCTGGGGGTGGAGGTCTTCCTCCTGGCAAGAGCCCCCAGGACCCACTCAGCTCCCAGAACTCCAACCTGGTTTCCTCCTCACAGGCAGAAGGAAAGCACCATTTGCAATGTCACTGGGGCGACAACTTCCAGTGTTTGTTTCCAGGCCCTCTTTAGCACCTACAAACATTTTCTCCCTCCTTCCTGAGGCTTCTCAAGTCCACATGGTGGTCTCCAGCTGTCTCCATTACCCCTCCCCCATCAACTCTGATTTCACAAGGAATTTGCAGTCCTGACTGCACGCACATGCACACACATGAGCGCGCACGCACACACAACCCTCCAGGATTCCTGTCTGTCCAGATCATTAGTGGGGCCTAGGGATGTGTTGTCTAGGGCTCCATCATATGCCCCGCTTGGCTCTTTCACTCTGAATGCCAGGCTATGGCTCCCTGGTAAAGCCACTGGGCTTTACACATTTAAAGGGGACCCTTTACATAGGATCCCCTGGGGGACAACTGAGGTAGAATGCTGTGGGGAACTGTAGTGGGCATGCAGTCACCCTGAGTAAGGAATGGTGAGATCACCTGGGCTCCCAGAGAGGTCAGGGCAGGGTTGGTGGCAACCACAGGAATCCCAAAAGTTCACTTCTTCCCCAGGGCCACAAGGATCCCAGAGCAGCAGCGCACTGATGCTGAACTACACAGTCTATGCAGCCCCCCGGGCCCAGCAAGCTGCCATCCTCTGGAGCTGGGGTGGGGCAGCAGGGACAAGATATCAGGCTTACTCTGATTCTCTTTTTATTCTCATGTTCTCCATTAATATTCTGATGCAACTGACGCATGCATGCTTAGTCCCTTCAGTCATGTCCAGCTCTTTGAGATCCTATGGACTATGGACTGCCAGGCTCCTCTGTTCATTGGATTTTCCAGGCAAGAACACTGGAGTGCGTTGCCATGGACATGACAACCCACTCCAGGATTTTGAGGCCCAGGTTAAATAGTCATCCAAGATCACCAAGCCTGTGAGTAGCAGGGCAGGGATTTGAACCCAGAACGTTTAGTTCTAGAACCTCAGCCTCCCGGCTCAGCCAAACGGCCTCTTGGGATATGTCTGTCTGTGTCAGGGCCCATGTTCTGCATCTCCCTCCTGCCCTGGACTTTAAAAATCCTAAGGACAGAGTGTTATTCATCTTCAAAAGAAGCACTGGGAATAGTGCAGAGCATGGTGCACAAGAGGGGCCAACAGCCTGTGCTACAGGACACCAAAGTCTTCATGTGCCACCAAATGGCTCATTCAAAAGGAATCATTGTTACATCCAGAGATATGCCATCTCTTACCCAGTGCCTGGGAACTGCCACCTTCTGCAGAGGTCTCTGGGTTTCAGGAACAGACGGCTTCACCGGGTGGCTATGGTTTCCAGCTCCAAGCACACCTCCTCAAGAAGCACAGTCCTTGCCGTGTGGGCACCTGATTCAGCTACATCACTGCACCCTTTACCTATCAGAAAATGACTTCCTTCGAACATTCCTGGTGATCCAGCGGTGAAGACTTAACCTTCCAATGCAGGGGGCGCAGTTCGATCCCTGGTCAGGGAGCTAAGATCTCGCACGCCTTGGAGTCAAAAAACAAAACAAAACAAAAAACATAAGCAATATTGTAACATGTTCAGTAAAGACTTTGACAATGGCCCATATCAAAAGATAAAAAAAAAAGAAAGAAAGAAAATGACCTTTCCTACCAGAAAGCCCTGCCTGAGCATCGTGGTCCACTCCCAGGCCCTCTCTGGCCCCTGGAGTGCTGGTATCTCCTTGACTCTCAGAGTATAGACTTCCCTTGAACACACCACTGCAGGCCAGCGTGTTGGCTCTGCTGGGCCAGAGAGTGAGCTGCCGACAACGGAGTTGTGACCTGCACCATCTCAAATATCTAGACCATCCAGCCTCCTGGAGCAGTCACATCTGGGGTCTGCCCCGAGCTTTTCACTCTTGTTCTGTGGCCTCTGCCATCAGGCAGGCAAGAGGATGATGGGCGAGTCCTCTGTTCAGACCCCAGCCCCCATCTCTTCCCTAAGGGGCGGCTGACTCTGGCAAGCCCGCCCCCAAACACAAACCTTCTTTCAGCAGCACGGAGGCCCTAAGCTTCTCTCCCCTCAGCCAAGAGCCATTGTATCAGCTGTGATTTATGTAAAAGCTTTTGTGGGGCTCCTGGTTTTGACAGTCCCTGTGTTGTCGAATGGTAATAATTACGGGTCCTTTCATCCTTTATTTACGGGATCGCTCTGGGGGGAGAGAGGCCTGGAGTAGGGGGAGGGCTGCTGGGGGAGGGTCGACTTGCTTTTCTGAGCCTCGGTACAGAACCAAAGAAGTAGGGGTCCTTTGGAAGTTATAAATAGCAGTTCCCAAGAATAAAGAAGTCACCTCTCCAGGCTTCGGGAGCTCACAGAGGACAAAGGACACTGCGAGCTGGGAACACCAAGCTTCTCCGGGGCTGACAGGCTAAACGGAGTTTCCAGGGCCCAGCCTCTTGTTTTCAAAAAGCTGATTTTTGTCTGAACTCAAGTCTCTGGCAGAGGTGAGGGAAGCAAGTTGATTTCCGTCAGCTAACCAGTTCTAAGCCTCTCGAGCCAGGGAGCCTTCTTGTTTCATCTCAAACTGTCTGATTGTTAGGAAGTTCTCCCTGAAACTGAGCTGAAGTTCACCTCTTAAGCCTACATCAGAGGGGTTTCCTGCCCCTTGAGGTCCCATGGGCTCCGAGGTATTTCCCAGCCTCCCTTGCAGCAGGGCTGGGACTCGTGGCTGGGTTTGGACCACAATGGATGGAAGGACGCTTACCACTCCAAGGCTGATCCTTAACATTATCCCGTATGATCACAAGGAAGGAAGGAAGCCATGCGCCCCTGATGGCACAGGCACGGGCAAGGAGTCTCAGTCCCCCAAGGAACGCGGCAGAGAGAGCTATGCATCCAGCACTAAACATTACTGCGAGCGAGCTAGCCCCCAAGCTATGCTAAGACACTGAGATTTCAGGGTTTATTTGTTCCTGAGCATTGCTGGTCCTAGCCACACCACTGGTCAGAAAATAGGCTGGACACATGCCCTCAGCGAGCTCACGATCTGATGAAGGAGACAGTCACAGGACGCCATCCCAGGGGCTGCACACGGCCATGCCTGTAACAGCACAGAGAAAGCGTCTTGTACCAGACTCGGGGTGCCAAGGGAGAGGGGACATGTGAAGTGACCTAGAGGATGGAGCAGGACGTGGCTGGTGGAGTAGGTGTGAACGAGATTTCTGATGAAGAACAGGCCAGGAGAGGCCAGGCAAGGAGCCATGCTGAGCTCACAAGAGAACTGCCCCCTGCTCGAGACTGGACTTCATCTGTCTCTCACGTGACCAGGTCAAATCCATCCACAAGTACCCACAAGGCTCCTGTCTAGGAGAAGAGGGGCTACATGTCTGCTGGGACTGGAGCAGGCTTTTGTGCAGAGCTAGAACTTGGTCTGTGACTACAGCGTACTCTTGCCTGGAAAATCCCATGGACGGAGGAGCCTGGTGGACTGCAGTCCATGGGGTTGCTAAGAGTCGGACACAACTGAGCAACCTCACTTCCAAATTTCGCTTTCGTGCATTGGAGAAGGAAATGGCAACCCACTCCAGTGTTCTTGCCTGGAGAATCCCAGGGATGGGGGAGCCTGGTGGTCTGCCGTCTATGGAGTCGCACAGAGTCGGACACGAAGAACTTGGTCTGAGACTGCAGCACAGGAAAGAAGAGGGTCACGTCCAGAAGATGCTGGCTCATGGGGAGAGTGTAGATCTCAGGGGAGGGTGTGAATTAGGGTGAAAACCTACAAGGCATGACAGTGGCAGACTGAGCAGGCATTGGCCCCAGGAAACTGAGATCTTTCTAACATGGATCCAAGGCCTTCATCTGGGATGACAAATGATAAGTAAATCATGAGGTTTGCCTTAGATCAGGGAGTAAAGCTTTTCAACCCATCACTGTCTGGGTCCTTTGTCCCTTCTCCTCTTTTACCTAAGAAAGCCAGCTTGATATCACCGGAGAGCAGGTCTGGAGGAAAGCCGGACTAAACCAAGTTCCAGCCTCACCTGACGTGAGCAGTTGGGCTTCTGGTTAGTTCCTCACCTTCATGGTGGAAGCTCCAAGTCTTCATCTGCAAAATGGAGTTAATAAGATCTCCTCTGAAGTTGACTGCAAGCTTCTTGAACCCATTCTCTCCATCCTTGAAGACAGTGACATGCTTCGTGTCACTCCTGGCACATGATAAGCTTCAGTATTTGTTAGCTATTATTATCACTCCAGTAGGCTTCCCTGGTGGCTCAGAGGTTAAAGCGTCTGCCTCCAATGTGGGAGACCCGGGTTTGATCCCTGGGTTGGGAAGATCCTCTGGAGAAGGAAATGGCAATCCACTCCAGAATTCTTGCCTGGAGAATCCCATGGACTGAAAAGCCTAGCAGGTTACAGTCCACCGGGTCGCAAAGAGTCGGACACGACTGAGCGACTTCACCACCACCACATTCTTGCCTGAAGAATTCCATGGACAGGGGAGCCTGGTGGGCTACAATCCATGGGGTCACAAAGAGTCAGACAAAACTGCGCGACTAACACACACACATTATCACTTCATCTCTGTTTCTATCAAATACCCAGCTCATAGAACAGATAGGCTCTATATAGAATAAAAGGAATTGTTTGGAAAACGTTCTCCAAAGATGCAGTCTTACACCATAGACCACCTCCACCAGCAAACCTGTGGCTACATTTAGCTACATCACCCTTGACAAGCTGAGTTCCTCAGATCCCAGGGTCCTCCTGGGTGAGACAGAAGATCTGAGGGGCTGCAGAGAGGAAGCTGCCCTGGAAGAAGGTTCTCCCTGGAAGCTTCAGGACCTTCCCAGGACACAGGAGTGCTGTTCAGTAGGATACAGTCATCCCTCTGTATCCGAGGGAAAGTGGTTCTAGGACCACCCCTACCCTATACACACAGATACCCAAAGGTGTCAAGATGCTCAAGTCTTTTACATAAAACAGTGTAGTGTTTGCATATAACCTACACACATCCTCCCATGCTTTTACATCATCTCTAGATGACATAAAACCTAATACAATGCAAGTACCATATCAGTCAGTAGAGTTCAGTTCAGTCGCTCAGTCTGTCCAACTCTTTGCGACCCCATGAATCACAGCGCACCAGGCCTCCCTGTACATCACCATCTCCTGGAGTTTACCCAAACTCATGTCTATCGAGTCGGTGATGCCATCCAGCCATCTCGTCCTCTGCCGTTCCCTTCTCCTCCTGCCCCCAATCCTTCCCAGAATCAAGGTCTTTCCCAATGAGTCAACTCTTCACATGAGGTGGCGAGTACTGGAATTTCAGCTTCAGCATCAGTCCTTCCAATGAACACCCAGGACTGATCTCCTTTAGGATGGACTGATTGGATCTCCTTGCAGTTCAAGGGACGCTCACGAGTCTTTTCCAACACCATAGTTCAAAAGCATCAATTCTTCAGCACTCAGCTTTCTTCACAGTCCAACTCTCACATCCATAACATGACTACTGGAAAAACCATAGCCTTGACTAGACGGACCTTTGTTGGCAAAGTAATGTCTCTGTTTTTTAATATGCTGTCTAGGTTGCTCATAACTTTTCTTCCAAAGAATAAGCATCTTTTAATTTCATGGCTGCACTCACCATCTGCAGTGATTTTGGAACCCCCCAAAATAAAATCTGACTGTTTCCACTGTTTCCCCATCTATGACCAGATGTCAAGATTTTAGTTTTCTGAATGTTGAGCTTTAAGTCAACTTCTTCACTCTCTTCGTTCACTTTCATCAAGAGGCTTTTTAGTTCCTCTTCACTTTCTGCCATAAGGGTGGTGTCATCTGCATATCTGAGGTTATTGATATTTCTCCTGGCAATCTTGATTCCAGCTTGTGCTTCTTCCAGCCCAGTGTTTCTCATGATGTACTCTGCACAGAAGTTAAATAAGCAGGGTGACAATATACAGCCTTGACGTACTCCTTTTCCTATTTGGAACCAGTCTGTTGTTCCATGTCCAGTTCTAACTGTTGCTTCCTGACCTGCATACAGATTCTCAAGAGGCAGGTCAGGTGGTCTGGTATTCCCATCTCTTTCAGAATTTTCCACAGTTTATTGTGATCCACACAGTCAAAGGCTTTGGCATCATCAATAAAGCAGAAATAGATGTTTTTCTGGAACTCTCTTGCTTTTTCTATGATCCAGCAGATGTTGGCAATTCGATCTCTGGTTCCTCTGCCTTTTCTAAAACCAGCTTGAACATCTGGAAGTTCACGATTCACGTACTGTTGAAGCCTGGCTTGGAGAATTTGGAGCATTACTTTACTAGCATGTGAAGTGAAGTCACTCAGTCGTGTCCAACTCTTTGCGACCCCATGGACTGCAGCCTGCCTGGCTTCTCTGTCCATGGGATTTTCCAGGCAACAATACTGGAGTAGGCTGCCATTTCCTTCTCCAGGGGATCTTCCCAACCCAGGGATCGAACCCAGGTCTCCCTCATTGCAGGCAGATGCTTTTACCGTCTGAGCCACCAGGGAAGCATGTGAGATGAGTGCAATTGTGCGGTAGTTTGAGCATTCTTTGGCATTGCCTTTCTTTGGGATTGGAATGAAAACTGACCTTTTCCAGTCCTGTGGCCACTGCTGAGTTTTCCAAATTTGCTGGCATATTGAGTGCAGCACTTTCACAGCATCATCTTTCAGGATTTGAAACAGCTCAACTGGAATTCCATCACCTCCACTAGCTTTGTTCGTAGTGATGCTTTCTAAGGCCCACTTGACTTCACATTCCAGGAGGTCTGGCTCTAGGTGAGTGATCACACCATTGTGATTATCTGGATCGTGAAGATCTCTTTTGTACAGTTCTTCTGTGTGTTCTTGCTACCTCTTCTTAATATCTTCTGCTTCTGTTAGGTCCATACCATTTCTGTCCTTTATCGAGCCCATCTTTGCATGAAATGTTCCCTTGGTATCTCTAATTTTTTTGAAGAGATATCTAGTCTTTCCCATTCTGTTCTTTTCCTCTATTTATTTGCATTGATTGCTGAGGAAGGCTTTCTTATCTCTCCTTGCTATTTTTGGAACTCTGCATTCAGAGCTTATATCTTTTCTTTTCTCCTTTGCAAGTACCATATAAATAGTTGTAAATACAGAGTCAATACTATATAACTTATTGACAGCCCAGGGCAATTTCAAGTTTTGATTTTGGAACTTTCTAGATTTTTTTTCTGAATATTTTAATCCTCAGTTGGTTGACTCTGAGGATGTGGAATCCACAGATATGAGGGACCAACTGTACTTACAACCCTGTGTGTTCTGCAGAGCAGGCGTCAAGCCTCTGCGTAGAATGGAGAAGGGACTATCCATTATGTGCCAAGCCCCCGCACTCAGATGATCGACTTTACTCCTCACAGCAAATCTGTGAGAGAAGTGTCATTAACTCGACTTACCATTGGGGAAGCTTAGACTCAGAGAGGGTAAGTAACTTGTCCACGATCACACAGCTAGCGTGAATTGAAACTCACACTTTACTGTGCCTCTGGGACTCCTGCAAGGCCTCTTCAGGGCTCTGAAGAGATAGAACAAATGTGGGTTCCAGACTCTGAACGTGGTCCTGGGGGACCCCACTTTGCATATGCAAAACTGAACATGGTTAGTACAGGGTGAGAACCCTGACACACTTGGCCTTGCACTTAATAATAACAGTGAGGTGGAGGAGGAGGAAATGGAGAGGAGGACACAGTGGGGGAAGAGGGAAGGGGAGGAGCAGGAAGGAGGAGGGCCAGGAAGCGGGGGCTGCTCCTCAGCACCTACTCACGTCACCTGCTCAGCTAGCTCACCTGGTTAGCTAGTTGCTGCCCTGGCTCTCTCTAGTTGCAGCGAGAGGGGGCTGCTCTCTAGTTGTGGTGCGTGGGCTTCTCATTGCGGTACTTTCTCTTGTTGAGGGGCATGGGCTCTAGACAGAAGGTTCAGCAGTGGCGGCGCATGTGCTTAGTTGACCCTCGGCAAGTGGAATCTTCTCAGACCAGGGATTGAACTCATGTCCCCTGCACTGGCAAGATTCTTAACAACTGGACCACGGGAGAGGTTTCTGTGATGGTCTGTTTTCTCTAGAAGACTGTGAGCCCCTCACAACTCTCATCTCTAAATCCCAAGCTCTAGACTCAGTGCTAGAAACAGTGGATGAGCAATGGAAGGATGGAGGAAGAATGGTGCTATGGTCCTCCCTCCTCAACTGCCTCCTCCCTGCCCTTCTGTGGGAAATAAAACATTCAGTTTTCACTCCCAGAAACAAGCAAACAAAAAAACAATGTGCTTGTATGATATGTTAATAAGCAGTATCCAGTGTTCACACACCCCTGCCTTCTCCTTTTCCATATGGGGTAGCTGGGGCTGGGAGAGACAAAGGAGTTTGTCTTCAGTGTCAGCAGTCCACTTGGAGTGGAGGGACATCCTCTGAGCATGCCTCTCAGTCACTGTGTGACCCTGTGCCTGCTGCCTGCTGCCCCTGGTAGCTTGAGGGCAAACTCTCTGCCTCCAGAGCAGTTGCAAGGTATAAAGGAGGTGATTTATGGGCAGAACCTTGTTGCTGTCTCATTTTTTTTTTTTTTTTTGCGGAATGGGTCTTAGTTGAGGCATATGTGATCGAACCTGGGCCCCCTCCACCAGGAGTGTGGAGTCTTAGCCACTGCACCAGCAGGGAAGTCCTAAACCTTGTTGATTTCCAGCTAAGACCCTGGCTCTGGGCAGACCCCACCCCGACTCCCACCCTTGAATCCCATTGACTCCCTTTCTGGGTGGTAACCTCACTTCTCCTGCACAGCAGCACCAAGAAGACAATGACACGGCCCCAGGATGGAGACCTGTGGGATCTCTAACTGAATGACAAAGACGCACGCTCAGTTCTTCCAGTTCATCCTTCTTTCCTTGAAATTCAAATAATGATCTTCCTCTTAGCTTTTTCTTAGAGACAACTGAGTGATTGGGCTGCGTATGTGGATTTGCTAAGATGTGTAAAAATTTGCATAAAAACCTACAAGCATTTGAGATATTGTCATCTGGCAGAAAGTAAAATGGCTTATTTCCTTCTGTCCTGAATGGGATCAGAGGGCTTCACTGCTTACAAGTAAAAAGCTAACACTTCCCCAGAAAGACAAGGGTGAGTCACAGATGAAACAGACGTCTCCGATGAATTTGCGAACAGAAAAAGAAGAAAACAAATGATCCATCTTGAAGCAGCGAAGGCATCATTGGAATGCATCCCTGATTGTCGAGCTGCAGCGATTCTTCCTGCCTCGTGTGTGAGCACAGTTGCCCCTGATCAGACAGCCTCTGCCTGTGAGATCAGAATTCATTAAACTGTGCTTAGTTCATGCTTTTCGTGCTATTAGAGTCGGAGGGTTGTTTGAAATAGGATTCCCGCTGATGAATGGGCCTGTACAATTATCGATGACAATGCGGGGCAGCCCCTCCACACCGGGCTGAGTGGGCAGGCTCCTCCCAGCAGAGAGGTGGGAGCCAGGCCTCGGATGGGAGCCTGGGCGCAGAGAATCAGTGTTCTCCCCAAAGATGGCTCGGTTTCTTCCTAGCAACTGCTGCTGCTACTGCTGCTAAGTCGCTTTAGTCATGTCCGACTCTGTGCGACCCCATAGACGGCAGCCCACCAGGCTCCGCCATCCCTGGGATTCTCCAGGCAAGAACACTGGAGTAGGTTGCCATTTCCTTCTCCTAGCGACTAGCTCTTCGCTTTTCAAGAGCAGGAAAAATGGTTGCAGCTTTCTGGTGGTATGAGTGGTGGTCATCAAGGGTTCTGAGAAATTTGACTTGGACCCATCAGGGCTCAGATCCTGTCTGTTCTGAGTATGCAGCGCTGATACACCCCACCACCTTCTGAGCCTCAGTTTCCTTTTCTGTAAAAAGAGGATAATGACATCTACAGTGCAGACTATCACGAGGACTAAAGATTGCACTGGAGAAGCATCTAGCTTCAGCCTGAGGCTTGAGGAGCTCAGGCAGGCCCCCTGGCTTGTTTTGACATCTCTGATCTGGAGTTGCCAAGGTCTGAGTGTCTGCTCCTCGACATCAGGCCACAGAAGCAGTTCGGGGACCTCCCTTCCTGCTTAATGAATGAAGACAGATTCTACAGCTGGGGCCAGACAAAGAAACATGTGTCAGGCTCCGGAAGCCAGTTTCCCAAAGAGCTCGGGCAGCAGGGAAGAAATCTGGGTGAAGGGCAGGGCGGAGCGGCTGATCCGCGGCTCAGTGCTGCCTGCTTCCGTTTCCCAGAATACCTACAGCCCTGTCCCTTCTGCTCGAGTCCTCCTTCTCTGAGGGCAGTTAAGAACCAAAATAGAAGAATGTACAAAGCTTCCTTTTCCAAGTGGAAAAAGAGACTCCCTCTTCAATGAATAACTTTCTTCATTATGCATCTCCATCACTTGAAGGGATATTGGCTCCTTCAGATTTCCCACTCCAAGAGGGTAAAATTCTTGATGCGACAGTCACGCTAACCGATGCAGCAGAGATGTTCAGAGTATCAATAGGAATGGGAATAAGAGCCTTCTGAGATATCCAAAAGGTGATTAAAGGAGTCCAAAATACCCATGGCTCTCCAACAGAGAAAAATGGAAGTCTAAAGAGGCAACATCAGAAAGATGGTGCTAAAGCCAGACAAGAATTTGCCTCACTCACTAGCAGTATGATTTTCTAAAAAATCGTTAGCTTCTCTGGGCCACAGTTCTTGCATATCGAAAATGAGCTTTAGGTATTCATAGAGCTCATTTTATTATTCATTATTTGATAAATTATCTAATAAAAATTTATTATTTGATAAAATAAATAAGTAAAATGAACAGCATTCTCTCTGATATGGTGTTTTCTTAAAGTGCTTCTAGTAACAGAATTCAGGTTCACCACCACCACCACCAACAAAAATTTGCTGTGTTTATGAATAAGGGGGTGGGGGTGGGGGTTACAATTCTGTTGGTAAAACAGATAAAATTGAACCAAACAAAGAGATCTTCCCTGGTGGCTCAGATGGTAAAGAATCTGCCTGCAAAGCAGGAAACCCAGGTTCAGTCCCTGGGTCAGGAAATCTAGAGACGGGAATGGCTACCAACTCCAGTATTGCCTGGAGAATTCCATGGATAGAGGAGACTAGTGGGCACTGTCCATGGTGTCACAAAGAGTCAGACCCAACTGAGTAACTAACACAGAGAAATAGAGAGGGATAATAAAAGATAAGAGTGGTGTCCACACGGTGTCCACAACTCTGGATGGGCTGTTTGTCTAGTGAATTTCCGGAGTTGACTGCATTGTAAGTATTTGTTTTTCTGTAATCAAGGGCTGCAGTCCATGGAGTGGCAAAGAGTTGGACATGACTTGGCAACTAAACAACAGCAAATCAAAATAAATAATCCAGTAGTATACAAAGATGGCCAAGTGCTGTTGTGGTCTTTGCTGCTTGTTGTCTAAACACACCACAGCCAAGGCTGGCCACATCATTTTCAGGACCCACTGCTTAATGAAACTGTGAGACCCTTGTTCAAATAGGGAGAATTTCAAGATGGCAACAAGAGAGCACTAAGCAGAAAGCACAGGACCCTTCTGAGTTCATGCAAATAGGCACTTGCAAAGATAATCCACATCACTAGCCATTACAGAAACGCAAATGCGAACCATGAAGAGGTATCATCACGTACTAATAAGGCTAAAATACAAAATTCTGACTATATTAAGTGCCAATAAGGATGTGGTACAAATTACTCTCTCATCCATTGCTCATAAGAATGTAAAACAATGCAGATATTCCAGAAAAAGTTTTACAGTTTCTTATAGCCAAATGTATACTTTATTTTTATATAGTAAAACCAGAAATCTATTCTTAGATATTCACTTTAGGGAAAAAAAAAAAAACAAATTGACATTAAAATCTTTGCTTAAGTATTTTAGTAGCTCTATTTGTAATCACCAAATCTGAAAAGAACTCAAATGGCCTTCAGCATTTGAATGGAAAACTCAACTGTGATGCTGTCATGCAATGAAATATTACTGGGGAATGAAAAGGAATGAGCTATTGATTCACACAACCACATGGATGAATGTTAAATGCATTTTCCTGAGTAAAAGAAATCAGTCTCCAAAAAATTATATACCATATGATTCCATTTATATGACATTTTCAAAAGCAAAACTTTTGTGACAGAGAAAAGATTGGTGATGGCCAGGTAGGTCAGGCTGTAGGGGGTGTGTGGCTATAATGAGACAGCACAAGGAAGTTCTTCAGGGTGAAGGAACCATGTTGGACCCATTTGCTGGTGGCTACATAAATCTAAACACATGTTAAAATTCTTTAAACTTTACACTCCCCCAAAGATCAAATTTACTGTATGTTAATTTTTTAAAAATTAAAAATAAAAAAGATAATTTATTTTTCTCCCATATAAAGAAAATCCACATATAGGCATCCAGGGCTAGTATAAAATAACACAATTATGAAAGATGTAGACTTTCTCCATCTTCCTCCTTTACCCTCTAAAATATATACCTCATATCTTCTTAAACCAAAATGGCTGCTGGAGCCCCAGCCATCACAGATAGATTTCAAATATGAGGCTAGAGGAAGGGTAAAGATAGTGAACCATCTTCTCTTTAAGGGTCATCCTCTGCAATTATGTTTCAGTGATCAACACAGCCGTGCCTCGGAACAAGGGAATCTGAGGGATGCCAGTTCTAATCTGAGTGGAGTTCTTATTACTGCGAAATAAGAGAAATAAATATTGAAAAGCAAATTGTCTCCCTTGATACAGGGTCCTCTTTCCTTTCTCCAGCCCAGGCCCTGTTCTTAAGCTTCTAGCATACATATTTAACTGCCTACCTGACGTCTCCCTTCAGATAGCCAGCAGGCATCTCAAATGAAGCATGCTCCTAAACCCAAAGTGTTTATGGCTTCTTCTTCCATCACCACATCTGCTCTTATTCCAATCTCTCCCATTTTAATCAACACACCCCTGTCCCCTGAAGAGGAAGAGAAAGTTTTCTTTGACCCTCTTATGGGCCTTAGCTGGGTCTGAAAATTAAACTGACAAAGACAGACTAACAGGAGAAAAGCACACACTTTTATTTAATATGTTTAATGTGACACAGGAGACTTCATAAGGAACTGAAGACCCAGAGACCTGGTTAGACCTGAGAGTTTTTAAGCTTTGTTAATAAAAAGTGGACCATCATGGAGGAATGTGATAGGTTAAGGTATATGATAGGTTTAGTAAACTGGAGGAAACTTGACAAATCCTATTTGTTAAGATTCTTCTTGGTGTCCCTTTGTCTTTGGAGATAAGGATGCTCCTTTCCTCCAGGGAGAGGGAGGGCTCCCCTCTTATGGGGGTTTTATGAGTCACTTCAAGGGAGAAAGGTCAAGATCAGCATGACTCTCCTGCTTCTGCTGTTCTCCCAACTACCTTCAGCCTAAAATAGTCCATATCCCAAGATGCTGTCTTGTGGGGAAGTGTGTCCAGAACCCCATCACCACCAAACTGCTCCAGCCAAAAGGTCAGTCATCCTGATCCTTCCCCTTCCCTCATCTCCACTTCCATCCTTCAGCAAATCTTCTCAGCTCTGATACCAAGATATCCTAGGCCTGTCTGTTTGTCTAGCCTCCCACATCTTAGCTGGGTCACTGCAACAGCTCAGTTGTCCCATAGGGAACCTGACTCTACTTGCCTCAAAGGAGTTGAATCCCTTTAAAATATCAGTTCTAGGGAATCCCTTAGTGGTCCAGTGGTTAAGACTCCATACTTCCACTTCAAAGGCACTGGTTCGGTCCAGTCAGGAAACTAAGATCCCACATGGCATGCAGCCCAAAATAATTTTTAAGATAAAACATCAGCTCCATTCTCAAAACCCTCCAATAACTGTGTGCTACATTTAAAATTAAAATCCAAACTCATTCCATTGGCCTCCAAAGCCCCATCTGGTCAAGCCCCTTCCTGATTCTCCACCTTTATCTCATTCTTCTCAGCTCCTTACTTTCTTCCCTGAGCTCTTCTCCCAGGGTTCACTTCAAAGGTCTCCTTCTCGGAGTCACCTTTATGGATGGTCTGTTGTTTAGAGCAGGTCTCTGTCCTGTAAGTCCCCACACATCCCATTATTGCAAAGCAGTCTGGGTATTTTTTTAAAGCACTTCTAACCTATTTTCTATCCATCTTTCATCTCTAGAATTGAAGTCCAAGAGCTGGCACCATGAGTCTCTGCTCTCTTCTGTAGGGTCTCAGTAGCTGTTTCTGGGAAAGACTGAAGACAGGAGGAGAAGGGGATGACAGAGGATGAGATGGCTGGATGGCATCACTGGCTCAGTGGACATGAGTTTGAGTGAACTCCAGGAGTTGGTGATGGACAGGGAGACCTAGTATGCTGCAGCCCATGGGGTCACAAAGAGTCGGAAACGACTGAGTGACTGAATTGAACTGAACTGAGCTGTTTCTTGAATAAATGAATAGACGATTCAGCCATATCTCCTTTCTAAAACTGAGTTTTCCCTGATGGGCAGAGGCTCAGGGTCCTCCAAGCCCTATGTGTGCTAAGTTGCTTCAGTCATGTCTGACTCTTTGCAACCCTATGAACTGCAGACTGCCAGGCTCCTCTGTCCATGGGGATTCTCTAGGCAAGTATACTAGAGTGAGTGACCATTTCCTCCTCCAGAGGATCTTCCCAACCCAGGGATCAAACCCACATCTCTTACATCTTCTTCATTGGCAGGCAGATTCTTTACCACTAGCACCACCTTCTAAGCATCAAAGAGTAATTCCAGAGAGTCCCTTAGATCCACTTAATCAGAAGACCAGCAAGGCTCAGAACTTTTCCCTGAGCTGTCTCTACTCACACAGGCCCCAGAAGGAGGTGCCCCGGAAGGAGGTGCTCCAGGAGTCCCCCTTCCAGGCTCAGATGCTTCCCAGGAACTGTACGCCTAGGACAATCTGAATTTCTTCAGGAAACTAACATTCCATTACAATTTGTCATGGGCCCAAACTTCCCTGCTTATAACAAATCAACAAATCAGAAAACACTGGGCATCGGAAAGGCACTCTGCCCTAGGTAAGAAACAGTGAGGAAAAGAGCAGGAGAGGACACCCACGGCCTGTCCCTGGAGCTCAGAGCTGGATGGCAGCAGGAGGATACAGCAGAGTAGAGAAGCAGTGAAGTCAGCCAAGAACTGTGCAGACTAACAGTGTCAGGCCACCAGGACAATATCAAGGCATGAAATAAGCAAGATAAGTTCACATTCACAACTCAATTCAAACAACTGACAAAACTATCCTATAGTCAAATGTTCTACCCCTGAGCTATGCTGCTGCTGCTGCTAAGTCACTTCAGTCGTGTCTGACTCTGTGCAACTCCACCGATGGCAGCCCACCAGGCTCCTCCGTCCTTGGGATTCTCCAGGCAAGAACAATGGAGTGGGTTGCCATTTCCTTCTCCAATGCATGAAAGTGAAAAATGAAAGTGAAGTCGCTCAGTTGTGTCCGACCCTTAGTGACCCCATGGACTGCAGCCTACCAGGCTCCTCTGTCCATGGGATTTTCCAGGCAAGAGTACTAGAGTGGGGTGCCATTGCCTTCTCTGACCCCTGAGCTATACCCCCTGATAAAACTATCCTAAAATTTTCAGGTCCAACCTTCTGATCATGTTCACAACACAGCTGGAAGAGAAACATAAATCACACAACCAGATAAAATCAATCACATTGTGAGGCTCATTGAGCATCCATTATGAGCCAGGCTGCCTGGTAGATCCTTAGAAGAGAAGAGTCGGGGGGTGGAGGTGGAGATTTAATAAAATTAAATCCCCTGCCCTCAGGGAATATCATAAGAGCTGAACTGGGTGAGCCAGGTGATGAAATGGTCCAGCAAAAAGGAAGTAGAACCAGGATCAAGGAGGAAGGAAGCAACTGCTGTCAGGCAGGTATGCATAATTGGTAGAATGCTGACTCGGCGATTGCGAGCAAGAGGTCAGAATGGGAAGCCACTGGAGGATCCTGAACATGAAGGTGAACTGTTTGACTTTTTCTATATAGGTTAGGTTCACAAACTCACTGTCTCCTGCTGGATTGCATCCACAGCAACTATCTGGTATCCAAGTGCTAAAAAAAAAAAAAAAAAAAAAGTGACCGTGAATGCCTGTAGGGCATTTTTAGCAGACTCCTCCCTTCACTGTTTTCCCGGGGCCCCTAGCATCTTTGTGCTGCCTGCCTTCCCTGACTGCATTTGAGTTCATGACCCTGTAGGCAATTTCTTGGTACTTCTAGCCAAATTGACGTGTATGTATGTTAGTCGCTCAGTCGTGTCTGACTCTTTGAGCCAGCCAGGCTCCTCTATCCATGGGATTCTCCAGGCAAGAACAGCGGAGTGGGGTGCCATGCCCTTCTCCAGGGGATCTCCCGACCTAGGGATCAAACCCGCATCTCCTGCATTGCAGGCAGATTCTTTACCATCTGAGACACCAGGGGAGCAAATTGGAGAGTAGCTGCATATAGGTGGGCTTCCCGGGGGGCTCAGTGATAAAGAATCCACCTGCAATGCAGGCAATCCAGATTCGATCCCTGGGTCAGGAAGATTCCCTGGAGAAGGGAATGGTTACCCACTCCAGTATTCCTGCCTAGGAAATCTCATGGACAGAAGAGCCTGGTGGGCTACAGTCCATGGAGTCACAAAGAGTTGGATACAACTTAGCAACTGAGCAGGCACATGTGTATAGATGAATTTCAAGAGCAATAATCCAGCCACCTGTGCAAAACTGGTGCAGGAAAGAAGAGGCCTTCAGTGGGCCTTGTACTTACACAATGAGGAATGTCTTGGACAGATCCATAGGAATGAGAGGCTCAGAAGACCCTGGGCCTAGGTTCCATGACAGATGTGATGACAGGGCCACAAAATCATATGTCTGGCCACTGCCACTTCTTTCCCAGGCCTGATCATCAAGCCTGGGTGGTAGGGAGAACAGGGGTTACCACAAATATACAGGTTCAAGCCATCCAGTCAACTGAAATGGAAAGCAAACAACCCAACTCAGTCAAGACTCACAACGAATTTGTGGGTATTTTCAAACACCCAGCCATGGGTTCTTGACGCGAAGTTGCCAGGAGGAAGGCAAGGCTGTGGGTTCGCCCCCAGCCAGGAGTGAGCTCCCGAGCCTGGCTCCTGCTGGGACTAGATGGATCGACTGAGGTGGCTCTCCTGACATCTTCTTTTGAAGGAAATGTGTGTCTCTTTTGCAGCATAAGCTGTGGGCCTTATTTAAACAGAATGTGTTGCGTTTCAAACAAAAATTATTCCATTCAAAGAATATGTGTGGCTTCTAAGAGGCGGCAACAGCTGAGAAACCCACACCAGGCCCGGATGAAATTCAATCCGGGCCAACCTAATCGCCATGACGCGGACTTTGGAATGAGTCTGAAATGCCTCCCCAGGGTTGGACAAACAGCTCTCCCTCCTTCCCAAGCCGGCCGGGCGTTCCCCGTGAAAGCCCTTTGATAAGAAGAAGCAGGCTCCTGGGAGGCGAGCCACCCACTACTTTCTGAGGCCCTATTGTCCCCAGAGAGGGGACTGTGATGTGGGCTCGAGTCTGTGAGCTGCCCTGTCGGGTCCACGGGGCGGCAGCTACACAATGCGGCACGTCCTGCCGTGGGCCATTCATGGCGGCCTCAAGGTTCCCTGATGGGAGCCCATTGACCCCAGGATAATAGATGAAAGTGTTTTCTCACTTGCCTTCGCCTCCTGACCCCTTGCCACCATTTTTCATGCACTGTCTCCTCCAGCCAGACGGAGGAATTCTTCCTCTGATGATAAAGGCCCGATGACCCTCTCCTGGATCCCATGAGCTGGCTGCTTGGCTGGAGGGTCGACCAAAGGAGGGGGTCCCTGCATAAGGCACCCCAGCCAGGCGAAGGTCACTTCCTCCCCAACTCCGCTCCTGCACTCCCACATGCCCATACACCACATCATGGGAGCCCTTCTCCCTTCACAAAACTTTAGCCTGGGCATTTGTTCATTTGCTTGCTTCCTTGCTTGTCTGTCCATTTTCTTGTGTTTGACTTTTGGAGGCGAATCCATACTTCAGCTCATCTTGTAAGGAATCTGCCTACTATCCAGGAGACCCCGGTTCAATTCCTAGGTCGGGAAATTCCCCTGGAGAAGGGATAGGTTACCCATTCCGATATTCTTGGGCTTCTCTGGTAGCTCAGATGGTAAACAATCCACCTGCAATGCAGGAGGCCTGGGTTTGATCCCTGGGTTGGGAAGATCCCCTGGAGGAAGGCTTGGCAACCATTCCATTATTCTTACCTGGAGAATCTCCATGGACAGAGGAGCCTGTCAGGCTACAATCCATGGAGTCACAAAGAATTGGACACAACTGAACCACTAAACACAACACTACACTCTCCTCTGCAAAAAGAAGAGTTCCAAGTTCAAAGCCCAAAGTCTTCCTTTTGCTGTCCTCTCAGAAGGGTCAAGTAACCAAGCACATGGGGACAGCAGAGCCAGCCACAAAGCCCAGCCCTGGATGTTACTCTTGGAATGAACTCAAAGCCATCCAGCAAAGCCCAAGCACCTTGTTGAGACCTTGGGATTCCCTGGCCAGGGGTGGGCAACAACAGCCCGAGAGTAGGACCCAGTTCTCCAGACTCCATTCCAGGACTCCACTCCAGCAAGCCTCTGAGGAAGGGATGTTCTCATTGTAGTAACAGGCAGGCAACCCTCAGGCCTTGACAAGGGTGTTCACTAGAGCTCAAAATCACTGAAGCCACACATCCTTCTTTGTGTGGCCCTCAAAGTAGAGGAGATAGCACTCAGAAAGGAGCAGACCGACTGAAACTCTGATGAAGAAACAAAAGTCATGGCCAGCCCTATGGTTCTTCAGCTCATTGACAGCTCCTTGCGCGAGCTTTCTCTCTGCTCTGCCTCTTGATGTTTTATCAACTTGCAAGGCGAGGGCTGTGGGCCACAGAAGATACAGAAGACAAGCCCAGAGACCCTGACCTTTCACTATCAGGGGAAGGTGCACAAAGATTTGGAGGCAAAAGAGACTGCCATGCAGCCAGTCTGCATGCTGGGGCTTCGTCCCCACAGTCTGAGCTGGGAGAAGCCTGGGGATCCTCTGGGCCAAACTCTCACCATGTTCTGGAGGGAAAGCTGAGGGCCAGGGTGCACACAGCTCACGGGAAGGATTTTACAGTGTAGATAATGACCCTCAAGCATTGGATTCCTTCTCTGGCACAGGATCCTTCCAGCATCCTTGTATAACTCAAGGTTGTCTGGAGAAATGAAAACAACAGTGTGTGTGTGTGGTGTGTGTGTGTGTAGGGCAGGGGTAGAGATGCATTTCAAAAAATCGGATCACATAATTGGTGGAGGCTTGATAAATACAAAACCGGCAGGGTAGACAAGAAGGCTGGAGACCCAGAAGAGGGTTGCAATTTGAGACTAAAGGCCATCTGCCAGCAGAATTCCTTCTTCCTCCAGAGAGGCCAGTCTTTTTTCTATTCAGACCCTCTATTGCTTGAATGAGGCCCACTCTCTGTATGGAGGGCAATCTGCTTTATTGAAAATCCATGGTTTAAATATTAATCTCATTAAAAAAAAAAAAACCCTTCATAGGAACATCTAGAGTCATGCTTGACCAAATACTTGGGCACTAGGACCCAACCAAGTTGATACAGAAAATGAACCATCACTGCCCTGTTACCTAATGAATCATTTATCATTTTTATCCTTTTTAAGAAATAACTCCCCAAAGTATAAAAGCTTCAGGTCCCACAACACCTAGTCACACAGCAATGTAGAAAACTTTGAATCTAGGCTCCTGTCTCCCCAAGTGGACCCTGTCTAGGAATTCATGGGAGAAGCCCCAACCTCCCAGTGTAAAGAGGTGCCCAAAGAAAGCCTTGGCTGATCAGGGAGGTTGATGCCTTTCATCCAGTTTCTTACAAAGGAAAGTGTGTTAGAGTCCTTGTCATCACCCAGAATATTTCTAAGTGAACAGTCTAAAGCCTAAAGAGGAAGGTTTGGGGTAGAGTAATCCAAGTCTCTTTGGTTTTCCTAGTCTCTGCCTCAGGGAAGCTGGGACATCTGCTTCTGGGAACAGAAATCCCCAGCAGGGCAAACCGCTCTGAGCGGGCACCCATGCTGTGACAGCTGCAGGGCTGGGCGCAAGGCTGCAAGGCTGCAAGGGGCAGCTTTCACTGGGCAGATCTGGAAGGACAAACATGCACAAGGGCTCAGCGCCTTGCACAAGGCACTCTCACAGGCAGAGGAGCTGGGGGTTGCCCCATGCAACCAGTGTCTGAAGCCAGAGAGCTCTTGGCTGGCTGTGTGATGGGGACAAGCAGGTGAAAGTATTTCAGAAAGTCAGACCTGGAAAGTCTAGTGCTGGCACAGTGCAGTTCAGTTCAGTCACCCAGTCGTGTCCGACTCTTTGTGACCCCACGGACTGCAGCACGCAAGGCATCCCTGTCCATTGCCAACTCCCAGAGTTCACTCAGACTCACGTCCATTGAGTCCGTGATGCCATCCAGCCATCTCATCCTCTGTCGTCCACTTCTCCTCCTGCCCCCAATCCCTCCCAGCATCAGAGTCTTTTCCAATGAGTCAACTCTTCATATGAGTTGGCCAAAGTACTGGAGTTTCAGCTTTAGCATCATTCCTTCCAAAGAAATCCCGGGGCTGATCTCCTTCAAAATGGACTGGTTGGATCTCCTTGCAGTCCATACTCACACAAAACATGAGGCCCATAGAGACCTTCAGGCCCCGATCGAGGCCCAGAGAGGGAAAGTGATTAGCTGTGCTCAGAGTCAGTGGCTGGGGCAGACAATGTAGGTTACCTCCTCAATAATCATCACCCCCAGTACCACTCTACCAGGAGCCCAACTCCATTCAGGGTTCAGGGAAAGAGGGTCCTGATGCAGGGGCTGAATCACCATTGATCTAGTCTATCACAGTGACTTTATTCTCCTTTCCCAGGGATTGTTCCGGGCTGGACATTGGACTCAGCTTTGGCCCATGTGACATACAGGGGATCACCTGAGAATTCTGCAGGAGGGTTGCTTCCTTGATGTAATGTAAAAGGAGTAAGACAGCTGTCCCCTTATTCAGCAACTCCTGTCTCCCTCCACCTTGCTGCTGCTGCTGCTAAGTCGCTTCAGTCGTGTCCAACTCTGTGCAACCCCATAGACAGCAGCCCACCAGGCTTCCCCATCCCTGGGCTTCTCCAGGCAAGAACACTGGAGTGGGTTGCCATTTCCTTCTCCAATGCTTGAAAGTGAAAAGTGAAAGTGAATTCGCTCAGTTGTGTTCAACTCCTAGTGACCCCATGGACTGTAGCCCACCAGGCTCTCCATCCATGGGATTTTCCAGGCAAAAGTACTGGAGTGGGGTTCCATTGCCTTCTCCACCCTCTACCTTAGGGCAGGGCTTACATGCCAGCATCACTGGTCCAGACTTCATCGGATTCCTTGTGTTTGCCAACGTGATATGAGCAGACATGAGGCAGAGACTTCCAGTGTTCATACAGTTGGATTTGCCTCTTGCACCCCTGTGATTTGCTGTGAGATGAATATGGCAGGGTGGCTGGTAGGTGCAAGAAAATGAGCATGCTTGTGAAATAGACCTGAACCTGACTTGAAGCCTCAGAACCAAGCCCAGCCTTGCCTTAGCCTGAAGCAGAATGGCACTGGCTGACCCAGACATCCCTACAAAAGAACAAACACTTACTTGTATCATCGTTTGCCAGTCACTGAGTTCAAGGCTGTTTGTTACACAATGTTATCATGACAATAGCTACTCACTTTTGGGATCATGACAACCAAACATGTCTTCTGAGGTTGTCAGACGTCCCTAGGGAGGCAAAATCGCCCTCTGTTAAGAACTCATAGATGAAAAGAAATTCAAGCAAAATGAAGCTGAACTTATATTCCTCTATAAGACTCAATGTATACCTGAGGTTGAGGCACGCTGATGTATGGCAAAAACCATCACAATATTGTAAAGTAATTATCATCTAATTAAAATAGATAAATTTTAAAAATAATAAATCAGAAAAAAGAATTAAACAATTTAGTTTAAGAAAAGATGCTATTTAAAAAATTAGATGCTGTGCAAAAGAGTGCAACCTCGATGGCCAGTAAAATGCTACTATTCATAAAATTTAGAAAGAAAAGAAGACTTAATGTAAAGGTAGCCTTTTTTTTTGTAAAGCCTTCCCTAATTCTAAGATCAGAACAGCTGTTTCCTCTGCTCTTATCTCTATCATAAGATTTATCCTGTTAAATTATTAAAGTTCTTTCTTTTTTTTAATCTCACACAACCAATCTGTAGGCCAAGGACAGGACTGTGAATTTTTTTGCTTTGGCATCCCTACACATGAGACAGAACATGGCTCATAAAGGTGGCATGAGTGAGTGAGTTAATTCCACACCCACAATCCCTTCAAGAAGCTGGACTCAGCGAGTGCTTGTTCCATCACCCTCTCCAGTCCACACAGAAGGCCCACCATCCGCACCCCCCATATGCTCCAGCCTTTCCCAACCTTTGTCTTGTGGACACTGTCCTCCTCCTGAAATGTCCTTCACACCCACCTTGCCCCTGTCCACCTACTGAAATCCTAGCCTCCTTTAAGGCCTATCACAAATGTTTCTTCCCTTAGGAAGACATTTCCAAACCTTCTAATTAAAAATAATCAACCACCCACACCTCCCCTATTACCCCAGCCACTGCTCCCAAAGTGCTTTTTAATTCTGTTAGAACCGTTTCCGGATACAGCCTGTGTCCCTTACTAGACAGCCAACTCCCCACAGGCAGGAACTGTCATGATTTATTTCCATATCTTTCTCTGAGCCGAGCAGAGGCCTGGCATACAGCGAACATCGCTCAAATTTAATTCACGTCTCAGAAAGGGGACTGGCCAGCATAGACAATGAACGTGTGACAGGCTGATTTTTTTACCCCTCAGTGCCGCCAAGATAAAGATCATAATATTTTGAAAACATTGTTGATAATACTGCTTGTAAAGGGAAACTACCCTAAAAATTATTATTCTTAATGAAAAAACCGGTCTGCTTTTTTCACCCACAGTTGATATCAATTCTGGGCAGGTAGAAGGTCGAAAAGAACTCTTCTAGGCCTTTGAGACCCATTGCCACACAGGGCCAGAAATGTCAGGAAATACTCAATCCTTAGGTTCTTAAAGAACTTTAATAAAATTTTTGTGATCTTCTCTAACAGTCGGCCCACTCCAGCCTTCTGCCACACGCAATAGGGTAGTATATGTTGGCAAGTGTACCTGTAATTTAGAACTTGTCATTGACCATTTTGCTAATAATCTGAGCTGTTATTTTGGTGGTTCTTCTAAAAGAGGATAAAGTGGCTGGTAACAAATAATGTGCTCATTTTTGCACTGGGCTTTAAAAAGGATAAAGCATTCCCATACCTAATGACTTCTCTGTCTCCTCTTTATAGCCCAGGAAGAAAGGCGGACAGAATAGGGAGGTTCGTTCTATCCAGGCCTCCCAGAAGTGACCAGGGGTCCTTGGCAGATCCACCGGGCACTGAAGCTTTCTGGATGAGGTCGCTGCTTCTAGAGCTTCGGGTGAGCGGGCAGGAAGGAGGAGGTCCATCCACATCACAACCACCACGGCAGCTCCTGGGAAGGTGGGCTCCAGGCTTGGTGGAAAAGAGGACTGGAAGGGACAAAGACTGACTTCTTTATTCAGATGAATGGGCTCCAGAGCATCCTGAGGCTGCAGGAAGAGAGTCTCTGACTGAGAGGTTGGGAGTGAGGTTCAGGGACTCCGAGGCTACGGGCCCTGCTGGGGTGAGGGTGAGGGTGAGGGTTAGGACCCAGGAAGCAGCAGACAAAAGTCACGTTCCCCTCACCTCCCTGAAGGAAATAAGTCGGAATCCCTTAAACATGCCACTGTGGTTCTCAGTCATGTCTGACTCTTTGCGACCCCATGGACTGTAGCCCACCAGGCTCCTCCATATGTGGGACTTCCCAAGCAAGAATACTGGAGTGGGTTGCCATTTCCTCCTCCAAGGGATCCTCCTGACCCAGGAATTGCACTCGAGTCTCTTGCAGCTCCTGCATCGGCAGGCAGACTCTTTACCACTGGCCCCACCTGGGAAGCCCATCCTACGGGAAGCTCATCTTCAACGCTGCCAACATTATTTCAGACTAAGATGACAGCTGCCCATCTGCTTCACGGAGTCCCTGAATTACGCTTTCCACATTCACAGCGCTTCAGAGTTTGCACATTGCTTTGGTTTTCATCACTTGTTTTGATTCTCTCAACACCATCTCCAGGCAGAGCAGGTAGGATTTATCATCTCTATTTTACAGAATAAGAAACTAAGGCTCAGAGAGAAAACACAATACGCTCAAGTTCCCTTGACCAGAGCCTATGCGGTGTCCTGATTTCTCAGTCCAGTGCCCTTTCTCCTCTCTTTCCTTGACTGCACAGATATTTTCATGAGACTATGATATGTGTTTATGAACAGTTTTCACTGACACATAAAGGATTTCAGAAGGAGTCCTGGAGCAATTTGTGTTTCTTTTTCCTATGCTATTTCAATCCTCTCAGTGGCTGCAATGTGAAGATCAACCTCAAATGAAGTGTAAACCTCCAATCAAGCCAAAGGCAGCGCATGTCTGTTTCCCCCTCATGGAAACTGTATCCTGAGCTCAGAGTGAGAGAATCCACATCCACTGGGAAGCACTATAATGGGCCCAGGCTTTGGAGTAAGGGCTACCCTGGTAGCTCAGCTGGTAAAGAATCTACCTGCAATGCAGCAGACCCCACTTCAGTTCCTGGGTCGGGTAGATCCCCTGGAGAAAGGAAAGGCTACCCACCCCAATATTCTTGGGTTTCCCTGGTGGCTCAGCTGGTAAAGAATCTGCCTGCTATGCGGGAGACCTGGGTTCGATCCCTGGATTGGGAAGATCCCCTGGAGCAGGGAAAGGCGACCCACTCCAGTATTCTGGCTTGGAGAATTCCATGGACTGTATAGTTCATGGGGTCACAGAGAGTCAGACACGACTGAGCAACCTTCACTTTCAATTTCACTTGGTGTAAGACCAACAGGCTGCAACAGTAGCTTCATGGCTTCAGAGCTCTCAGACTTGGGGCAAGCAGCTTGCCCAGTCTGAGCCTCAAACTTTCCCCCTCTGTGAGAAGAACGACAGCACCTACCCTACAAGGGGTCTCTGGAGGAGGAAATGGCAACCCACTCCTGTATTCTTGCATGGAGAATCCCATGGACAGAGGAGCCTGACAAGCTACATCCTATGGGATTGCAGAGTTGGACTCAACTGAGCAACAGAGCATGCACGCACCCTGCAAGGGGTGTGGGAATGAAGTGAGATGTTACAAGGGAAGTGCTGGCCCACTGCAAACCCAGGTTATCTGCTCAATGGAAAACTGAACAGTCACAAGAGACCGTGCCTGTCAAGGTTCAGATGTGGAGACTATCTATCTACCACCGCCAGCTGGGGGGTCACCCATGCCTCTCCTGAAAACCCCATATCCTCAGTCTGGTCCTACCACTCCAAAGCATTCACTTCCAACAATCCCTTTGCTAAGGATCAAAAGATGTTTTTTGTAGCAGAAAGTCCAAGAAATACCCGTACTTCTCATTTCAGTGAGAGGTGTGGGGAAGGAGGGCTGTCTTTAGCACATGCACACACACACACACATGCAGGTATGCAAGCATGCATGAGTCCAATTACCTTCCACCCTTTCTGCCTTAAGAGTGAACAGCCCACAGAGCTAGCAATTAAGGACCACCTGGAATTCTGAGTGGCTGGCACAGAATCACCCACTGGATCCTCCAACCTCCAGGGCAACCTCCTCCTAAAAGTTGAAGGATCAACGGTGGGCATTTTCTTACAGGCAAGCTTGACGTTCTCTTCCCTTAAAGAAGATAATGCTTAAAGGTGTCTTTTCTAGTCCCTGGGGCAACATCTTCATGGATTCAGGAATCGCGCATGTGACTTCAGACTGAGAAATAAACATGGGAAAATGTTAACAGCTGCTGAATTTAGCTATAAGATATGCAATTTTCATTGTATATTCTTGCCACTGTTATGCAGTATGAAATTTTTAAAAATAAAAAATTGGGAAGGGAAAAACCCAGTGTGAACAATAACCTCATAGGACCCCTTCCATCCCCAGGTCCCCTACTCTTGTATGAGCTCTCTGCCTCTGAGCAGATGTTCTCTCCACTAAACGCTTTCCCTTCTTGTCCAGCCAAGGGACCCAGCTCTCAACTCTGCTCCAAGGTCACTGCCTCTTCCAAGAAGGCCCTCTGCCTTGATCCTCAGCCCCATAGCCATCCTCACTTAGTTCACTGCGTTGCCTGGATCATCTCTGTAATTCTCTCTCCAAATTAACATTCTGAGAGCTGAGCCCTTATCATTTGTCTCTGCATCCTCCCTCCCACTTCCTCCCCTAATCCAGCACTCTAGCAGACCCTCCAAAAATGCTGATCAACAAGGAACTTAGCAAATTCTACATTTGATCCATCCACCCCACAACCTTTCTCACAGGCTGCTCAGTCGTCTCCGACTCTTTGCAACTCTATGGACTATAGAGTCCATGAAATTCTCCAGGCCAGAACACTGGAGTGGGTAGCCTTTCCCTTCTCCAGGGGATCTTGCCAACCTGGGGATTGAATCCAGGTCTCTCACATGGCAGGCGGATTCTTTACCAGTTGAGCCACCAGAGAAGCTCTTCTTACAAGCAAGGGCAGTGATTCAGCCTCATCATCCCAACTCCAAGTCTGGACAAGAGGAGGTGGACAGGCAGCACCTGCCCACTAGCTCCTGAGGTAGAATGAAAAAGCCCCACGGTCATGGGTTCAAATCCTTGTCCCACCACTTGCTGCTACCACTTGCTGGCTCAGGGTAAATCAGTGCCTGTCACTGAATGTCACCATACGTCTGTCTCTCCTCGCCGAAAACGGAGATAACACACTCTGATCTGCATAATTATGAACTTAAATGATGATGCAGGTGAAGTGCTAGGCACACAGTCACGCTCGGTGCAGAGCAGTGTTGGTGTCATCAGACAGAAGAGATGACGATGATTGAGGGGGTTGCTTAGGCACCCCTGTGGGAGGTACCAGGAGCACTGGCCTGTGTGTGGGATTGCTGGGCTCTTCCAGGAGCCCTGACATGGGCCCAAGGAGGGGCTGAGGACAAGGGCTGTGCAGCTGGGTATGTGTTCACAAATGTACATGCATGTGTACTCATGTGTGTTCACATCTGTGCATGCGTGTGCACATGTGTGCTTGTGTAAGGAGGAAAGAGGAGCCACTCTCTTTCACTGACAAGCCATGGAAGGTCAACAGGATCAACCCAACCTACCCCAACCACCAGACGGGAGGCTTGTCGGCTCCCAACAGGGTTATAAATCATTTATATCATTACGCATTTGAGGAGCTCTTGCGTGTTTGAAGTGGAATTTGAAGCAGAAGAAATGGGCAGATTAATGGAGCTTGAAGAAAGCTAAGTATCACTTGCGTCTTCTGCCAGAGCACACAGTCAGCTGGCAGCCAAGCCGCATTTGAAAAACACGGCCCTCAATTAAAAAGCATTTTCTCGCTCGGGCTTCATTCTGGGGCTCACTTGAATTCATCACAGGGACATCTGAATCCACCCACCAGTGTTCCTTCTTGCAGAGCGGACCCGGATGTCCAGGCCTCTCCCAGTGCAGATCCAAATGCTCCCAGCAGCATCCAGGACCCGCCGACTGGTCCTGCCCATCCCCTTTCAGTCCCACCCCCACCAGCCACACAGAGCCACTGAACACACAGCACTCGTCTATTCCTCTTGCCTCTTGTCTGTTGCTCATGCTGTTCCTTCTGCCTAGAACCCCACACTTCCCTTCTCTACCCGGAAATGTTCTGCTCAGCTCTGCTCTGTGAAGCCGTCCCCACACCCTCTGGGGGTGAGTCCACTCCCCTTGTGGCAGGTGTCAGCCCAGCACTCTGCTCACATCTAAACTCTGGGTTCCAGGAGAGCAGGAGCTGCATCATCGGTGCCCCCTGCAAATGATGCCAGTTCATAAATGTTGCTTGATTGCCTGATTGAGAAACAGAGATATTTGGTCTCCAGGCCGACAAGTTTAAAGACGTTAAATACGTTTTCTCCAAAGTTTTCTAAGCCTGAGAAACACTGGTAAAACATACCTTTCTTACCTCTCTCCCTAAGCTGTTTTGTCTGGATTTCTAAGCCCTGCCCCCAGTCCACTGCAGAGCTACCCTGACACAATTCTCACCTCTCTTCTCCACTTTTTGTCTGAATCCCAAGCTTCCAAAGCATGTCTAGTAGACGTTCAACTTTCTCCGTTCCTCCTCCACTGCAGACCCGGGCTCGGCCCCCTCCGAGGGAAGTGAGGCCTGACCAGGGCGGAACCAGAAAGCCAAACTCAGAGTCCCAGACATGCTCAGAGGAGAGCAAGGATGCTGGGGTAGGGCTGCGAACTACAAGGATGGGCTGCCTATGAGGACTGGACATGCACTGGAGAAGAGAGGGCTCAGAGTTGGCCAGACATCAGTCTCCAAACGTCAGAAGGCTGATGTGGACTCTGAGGCCACCTAGCACCCAGGATACAGATTGTTGTTTGAGGGTGTGCATCCCTGTTTTGCAGAAACAGGCTCAGTTTATAACTGTCTATAATATAATTGTTACAAGAGACCCTGTTCACTCAATAGCATCCTGATTTGGCCAATAATCATATGATTGTGTTTTTTACAAGGATATCTTCTCCGGTTCAGTTAAGACATAGTTTTCTAGCAACTATAGCTGCTCAGGGACCTCACCATTTGGACTCTGGTCTGCCAGGCCTTCAGCAGAAGGAACTATGAGGTATCCATCTCTATGGCCCAGCACTGAGCAAAGCCAGGCACTCAGATGGGGCCTATCTGTGTTTGTCAAATGACTGGATGATCGATCATCCTCAAAGGGAAGGAATTCCCCATCACCAGAAATGTCTTAGCCAAGCTGGACAATCCTGAGTCAGACAGGCTTGATGAAGATTTGAGCTTCACAAAGGAAGTTTGATCAGAAGAACTTTCAGGCTCTCCTTTGTGACCCAGAGGTTGTATGTAAGTCAAGTTCAGGGATTAAGAACTAAGAACTTTGGACTCAGACAGCTCAGACTAGAATACACGATCCATCACTTACCAGCTGTAAAACCTTGAGTGAGTCACTTAACCTATCTGTGCCTCAGTTTCCTGATCATGAAAGTGGGTATATCAGCTCCAGAGTGTTTCAAATAATTTTTAAAATATATATGAAATGTTTGGTCCACAGTAAGTACTTTGTAACTTTGTTGTTGCTGTTGTTTGGTCGCTAAGTTGTCCAATTCTGCGACGTCATGGACACAGGCTCATGACACCCACCAGGCTCCTCTGTCCATAGAATTTCCCAGGCAAGAGTACTGGAATGGGTTGGTCTCCAGAGGCTCTTCCCCACCCAGAGATTGAACCTATGTCTCCTGCATTAGAAGGCAGGTCTTTACCACTGAGTCACCAAGGAAGCCCACTTTATAAATATTTTCTATTATATCTATGATGGTGGTGTAGGTGCTAACCTTGAACTTCATCCTGTAAACAAGAGGGAAGTGATAGGACTGTCGGATAGAGAACCACACCATCACAGCGGTGCCCAGGGATGCATCATCAGATGGCCAGCCCAGTCACCAAGATCAGGAGAAAGAAAATCCCTTCAACCCCCTTTGAATTTCAGTTATGCGTATGTTTCCTTTGAACCAGTTATTCAACTCTTTCTCTTGGAGAGAGACGAAAGTAAGTGATGTGGAACTCAAATCTCATTTACGACTTAATTTTAAAACAGAGGAGATTTGCAATATTGGAAATGCAAGGGAGCAGGAAATAAACTTTAGAGTAATTGCTCCATCGTCTTTTAAACAGAAGGCGTTGCACTGCTATTTTTGTTGATGGTATTCAAATGAGAGGATGCCACAGCTGCGGGGATCTAAGGGATCGTTGGTGGCAGGGCATTCGCTTGGCTGAAAAAGAAACCACAGGCCCAAGAGGAGAGGTTCTGTCTCATGCCCGCAGAATCAGGCCACAGGTCCCCAGGCCCACTGTAAGCCTTTGCAAAATGCAAAGAAGCACAAGAGTCAAATAAAAGCCTGAAACAGCAGCCTCACTACCCCTATTGAAAAAGAAGAGATGGGGAGATGATCTTTGAGCATTTACTAAAACATGAAGACATCCCTCAATAATCACCCCTTAATGAAAGGCCATGGTCCTCCCAGGTGTGATGGCACAGGCCTGGATCTAGCCACTGCGTCCTGGGTCTTGAAGATGATGAACCTGGAAGACCACATAGAATTTTTATGTCCATTACTTGAACAAGTAAACTGAGGCAGGGAAATACTGTTTCCAACCTCACAAATTCAGCACTCATTCCTGCATGCAGGGGAACATGCGGATGGGAAAGCTGGGTGGTTCTTAGACATCCAAGGCCAGATGGCCCAGGTACAAGCCACAGTTCTGGGGCTCCATGGAAGGCTCTAAGGCCCTGACTTTTAAACAGCTTTAGCCAAGTCAAAGATGGGACAAAGGGACGGCTGCCCCAACCAAACTCGGACTCTTATCAAAGTGGCTCCACTATAACCTCTAATTTGTATTTTGGAGATTTGGTTTAAGATTTTTATGGCAACAAGGTATTCTAATGTTTTCAAAACCTTTGCCTGAGAGTATTCACATGAAGTATCCACCAGATCTTTCATCCCTGCCAGTTCACCGAGGTGTGACGGCCTCTACAAAGTCTGGCTGCAAGTTATAAGGAGTCTTTCAAAAGGCCCCTTCTGCACACACACATCCCCCCACCCCACAGCCTGGTGCTCCCACCTGCACTTGTACCTGCCCTGGGGCAGCCCGCGGTTCGGGAGAGCTGAAAAAGGCAGACACCCGAACGTGGACAGAGATGAGGCCCGTGAGCTTCCGATGGACCCCAGGGACCAGACTGGCGGGAATAGGGTCCAGTCTGCCCACCCAGCGGCTGCTGCCAGGGCTATTCCGATTAACCCTTCACAGCCACTCCACTTGGGACATGCATGTGCTCTGTTCTTTTTGCTGATTTAATTAACATAATATAGTGGAAATAAAATAATTGAAGGGGCTGCCACTTCAGAAAAAGATCATCGTGGGACTGCTCAGAAGGCATTGTTGTGTGGTTTCCAGGCAACGGTGGGAGGCCCCAGGGGGGCTGGCTCTCCCTGAAGCAGCCAGCTGGCCCGACCTCACCCAGCAGCCCCTGCCAAGGCTGCCCAGGCCCGGATACGTGGGCCTGACGGCACAAGAAGTCTTCTTCCAGGCCTCCTTTCTTCACATCTAGGTGCCTTGGAGTCTCAAAGTACAGCCCCACAGCTTGGAATAATGGAGAATAATCAAATAGAGGCAATCAACATGTCAGAAATTCAACCACACACATCGCATTTAAAAATTAATAATAGTTATTGGTGAACCCAGATCAGTCTTGCTTTCTGAAGTTGATCTTCAACCAAAAATTGGGATTATGTGGACATGCTGCCAATGGAACCTCCGGGCACTTATTTTCTTTTTTAAATATTATTTTAGTTTTCAAATTATGAAAGTACCATGACACATTTACAAGAGACTTGGAAAAGACAGGACAAACTTACCCATAGTGCCACTATATACAGCAATTATTTTTTAAGTAGATAAACTCAGATTTTTAGTTAAAGTTTCAATATCAAACTCTCAAAAATTTATAGAATGAATAGACAGAGAAGTAGAAGGATATAGTAGACCTGATAAGCACTATGAAACAATTCAACATAATTAAGATTTATACAGTTTTCACACAACAGCAGGGTACAAATTCTACTCAAGTTCCCATAGACTATAAACCAGGAGACACTGGAATATATCCAGACACATAAAAAAGGCACAAAAATTATGGTCTAAAGGTATTGAAATCATTTAGAGTTTTTTCTCATATCACTGTGGAATTATGTTAGAAATGGGGTTCAGGACTGGGAACATGTGTAGACCCGTGGCAGATTCATGTTGATGTATGGCAACAAATACAATATTGTAAAGTAAAAAAAAATAATAATAATAAATAATAAAATAAAATTTAAAAGTTATTTGTAAATTACATATATACAAGGCTGGACACATTTTCAAACAATAGTTTGGATTTGGAGGAAGGCTGAGTTCTTCCCAAGGATCTGTCCTAATTGCTCAGACACCTTGGATTGATCCCTTTCCTCTCTGTACCTCTGCCAAGAGGTTCAACACCAGTGGGGAGGAGACAAGGAGGAGAAATAGCAAGTGGACTTTATCAGATGACACAGGCAAGCAACTCATCACAGGTTCTGATCCCCTCTGCATGAAAGTCTATGCTGGGCTCTGCACCTCCATGCGACACAGCAACTGCAAAATGTCACTTGCAAGGTCCCTGATGCCTGGATTCCCCCCTGGGTTCCCCAAGTGCAGCTTCAGTGCAAGCAGCCACCTCTGGAGGAAGGGGAGATGGCAGGACAGCAGGATGGCAAATAGACTGACCTTCACTTGGCAACCTCGTAGATACATTGCTGGCTCCACCACACAAGGCTGCAAATCCTCCATCATAAATACCTTTAAAAACGACCCAGCCCCAAGGAAAAACCATTATGGCACGACTGAGCTGAAGGAGGAAGCACTTCTATGCCGGTGGTGCCCAGTGATGGGCATGCTGTAAAATAAAATGCTATGGTTTTATCCAGTTTTGTCAAGTCACAAAGCAGAAGAAGAAGGAAAAAACATACAGAAGCTCTGCTCGCACAGGAAGAGTTTGGGGGTGTGTTGGCTGTGGTGGTGCTGGTTTTTCTCCTTCCATGATAAAAAAGCAAGGCAATGGGAACTAATTGTGGAGGGTTTTAATTGCTCTGTACCTTGTTAATGTCCCTACCATATTGATTCCTATTAATTAATCCACTGTAATGGAAAAGTCAATTATGCAATATTAATGCCACTTGTAGAGAAGACTAAATTAATGAATGCAAATGGAGAGCAGATCCGTTATGACAAACATTTGATGGGTTCCTGTGTCCGCCTCCAAGATTAACTTGGCTCGAGGTGTCCAAAACACAGTCCATCTCCCACAGGGAAAGGAGAGGCCAATTACAGATTGGAAAAGAGTAAGATGATCAGATATTTATTTTAAAAGTACAGTCAGATTGAAAAATCTGATACTTCATCAATTTGACCACCTCAAACACTGCCCCCCAACCCCACCCTATGACTACCAGATCCGCCTGATGCTCAGCAAGGAGCACTGGGCCAGGAGTCAGGGGCCTGAGGCTCTAATTCCCATCCTATCACAAACTCCAAGCCTGTGTCTCCTCCCAGAACTCTGATGGGCTCCAAACTGAGTTATCTGTTCATTCTTTCAGCAAACTTTCCTAGGTATGAGGTTCAGACCTTATCCCCAACTCCTCCTCTGATATCTCAAGCTGGGCATGCCACAGGTAGAGTCCACAAAATCCATCACACCCTACGTCTTCCTGAGCTCCCTGGACCATCTGAGATCTCCACCATCTCCCCAGTGGTCAAGTGAGAAACTACGAGCCATCTGTCCCCAGCCTCCCTACTCCTGCAACCTGCAGCCATTAAGTCTTATTAGTATCAGCATCTAGATGTTAAATCATCAATACAACATTTCTGAAAGGAAAAAAAAGCATATATAAAACTGAAAAAATATTTAAAACAACTATAAAGAGTTTTGCATGCTTAATACATGAAGTTTTTTTCAAGTAACAAAGGAAAATAATCCCATAGAACTAAGCAAAGGAAATGAACAATGTCAGCAGAAATATAAAAGACGAACAAACATCTGAATTTTTTTTTCTTCAGATATCAAAGAAAATCCAGGAATGAAGCTAACCATTTTTTTTTCTCTCAAAACATCAAATTTTTTTTGAATGATCATTCTCATTGTCCATGAGAGTTACGAGACAGGACATTTTAGGGAAGCAATTTAACAAGTCTCAAGAGCTTTAAAAATGTCCATAACTTTTCATTCAGGAATTTCACTAAGGATCAATTCTGTGGAAATAACTAGAGATGTAAATTGTAGACATATGCATAGGGCATTTATTACCACTTGATTTTTAGGATTAAAAATGAAAACAACCTAAACATCCAAAAATGAGGAAACGGTTCACATACTTTGATGTGTCTGTTGGATGGACTCTTCTATGGTCACAGAAATGTTCATGAAGGATTTGTTCATGTGAAAATGCTCATGATGTAAGGTTGAAGGGAAAAGGGGCTAGGAAAGTAAATCCAGCAAGATCCTAACTTTGGTTTTATTTTTGAAATTTGTACTTGATACACAAGTTCATATCAGAAAAAAAATGATCTTTAGGGTGTCCCACTGACATCTGAACATAATACACAAGACCCCTGGGGAAGCCCAGCCCGGTCATAATGGCAGACTGCACCCGCTCCATGTTCTCGGCCTGCCGGCTCGTGGATTTCAGGTACTCCCTAATATGTGACTCTCCCCCACCACGCCTTGCTGCTTGATTCCTCCATAGTGGGTGCTGAGCAGCGGGTACACAGTGATTCCTGGGGGCACCTGACTGCCATCACCTCCCCCTGCTGACAGCCATCCAGACATCTGCTGACTCTCAGGACTCAGTCCATGTGGCTCAGCCCCCGCAAGGCTTCCTGCAGCTGGACTGGGCTTTCTGCTTTGAGATCCCAATGCACCCAGAAACTGCCCCCAGTATCATTCTCTTTGCTCCCTCAGCCCTCCCAAAGGGAGCTCCCATTCCTGCTGGTCCTGCCCTGGGTATCCCCTGGCCTGAATTCTATCCCACCCCAGATACTCAGTGGCTTCACTCTCTCTTCTCTTCACTCACTCTGCTTTCCAGCTGCAGTGTAAGGGTGAAGACTGAAGGGTCCCTCTTCATCCAGAACATGAACGCAGTCCCCTAGATCAAGTCATACCTGGCTTCCCTGCCCTGGACAGCCTTGTGGGAAAACAAGGGCATCACAGACCCTTACACCTGGGAGCCAAGTCCAGTGGCCTCTCACTAACAGACCATGATTACAGCAATGGGGGGCACCCTGGGCTCACCCCCAGTTGCAGAGCCCCTCTCTGCACTCAACCCTGGGCTCTTGTAACTGAGTTGCCCCAGGAACCTCAAAGTCTAGCAGGAACGACAAGGAGTAGAAGGAAGCAATTAGGTTCCTGTGCAGCCAGCCCTATGGAGCCCACGGGTACCCTATGCTGCTTACAAGTCTTTGCAGAAACATTCATGAAGGAAATTATTTATTCCAAGAATCCTTTAGGGAAAGAAGCCAGAGGAGGACTATAAGCAGAAGAAACAGAGTATGGAAAGACCAGAAACACCCAAGAAAGGAAGCAGGATGCTCCATACCCTGGTTCCTCCTCTTTGGAATCCCAGTGGAGAATCAGAGCCCAGACTCACAGTGCAAGAGCCCAAGGGGGGCTCAGTTCCACCTCCCACCAACCCCATGGCAGGAGCCAGTTCTCTTCACCCATCCTCATCACTCGATCCAATACCGTCTTCCTTCAAGCAGACTTCCTGGGTCTGAAATTGCTTAAGAATAATTCTCCAAAAAATGTACCAGAAATCTGAACCAAACCATTTAACAATTATTTTTGGTCTTGTATCCCAATTACATTGGAAAGGGCTTAGCCCACATCTGGGGCTTGACAAATGTTTCTAGAGCATCTTGTTTCCCAACAAGAGAGCAAATCAGAGGCCATAAGTATGCCTTTTGGCTTCTCGAATGTTCTTCAAGACCCAGAACATAGCAGGTGCTCACGGAGGCCCTGTAAACACTGATGGCTTTGTCTTTCTTATCTTGTCTGTGTGTTTAGTCACTCAGTTGTGTCCAGTTCTTTGCTACCCCATGGACTATAGTCCACCAGGCTCCTCTGTCTGTAGAATTCCCCAGACAAGAATACTAAAATGGGTTGCCATTTCCTTCTCCAGGGGAACTTTCTGACCCAGGAGTCAAACTCACATCTCTTGCATTGGCAGGTGGATTCTTTACCATTGAGCCCCCAGAGAAGCCCATATTCTTATCTCATCTCCCACCAAAGTTTACCCTTTAACAACTTTGGTTCTTTAAGGCAATATTCAAGGTTCAAAGGCTTCTGCAGTTCTGAGGAAGGTGCTGTGGATAACAGGGAGGGTGAACCTGACTTATATAACCAGGGACTCAGGGAGTATTTGAAAGATTCCTTGGAGATACAGGTGTTGCATTTTAATCCCCAAAAGAAGGCTGGTTCCCAGGCTATGGGGACAGTTGCACAACAATGTAAATGTATGAAATGCCACTGAATTGTTCACTTTCAAATTGTTAAAGCACTATGTTATGTGAATGTCATTTCAATTTTAGAAGGAAAGGGAAGAAAAAAGAGTAGTGCCCAGTGCTGAGGGCCAGCAAATGTTCCAGTGTGGAATCTCTTGAGGTAGCCAAGAAGGACCTCAGGTGGCCAGAGCCCATCAGCCATCGCTTTTGGTCTGCAAAGCCCAGTCCATATCCCCAAAGTCAAGAGATGTGATCATTTCCTTTGTGAGTCAAGATGTGGTGTCACTGTGGACTTTCCTGGTGGTCTAGTGGTTAGGAATCTGCCTGCCAGTGTAGAGATACTGGTTCAATCCCTGGTCTGGGAAGATCCCACATACCATCCCACATACCATAGGATGACTAACTCCATGCTCTGCAATAAGAAAATAGCCCCCACTTGCTGAAACTAGAGAAGGCTCAGTGCATCCAAAAATAAATTAATTAAAAAAAAAAAGATGTGAGCTCACTGAGAGACACTGTTGTCTGTTTCACCTCGCTTCCACTGGGGTTTGCCCTGGTTGCCAGGCACAGAGGAGGTTCTGAGCAAAATGCTTTCCATGGGGGTCTGACATCTGTGGTGGCCAGCAGGGTCCTGACAACCCAGGCGGTACTGCAGAGACCATGGGAGCCACAGAGGGTCCCCTGATGGCCTTGATACTCTGCATGGTGCTGATGCTGGGAGACCTGTGCCAGGCAGTGGCAGCACTGCCAGAGGAGCTTAGCACTGAAATTGAGGGTGGCGGGTGGTGGCAACTTTTAGTCATGGAGAAGTTTTTAACGCTTAAAATTTTGAATTACTTTGCAAGGAAAGACAAACCGACAACTGGAGTGTCTATCTCTGGGGAGACAAGACATCTGCCTTGTGTTGGCAGGCAGCTTCCTAACCACTGGACCACCAGGGAAGTCCACAGCAAACCCACATCTTGACTCACAGAGTAACTGATCATATCTCATGATCGTGGGGATAGTCATCAGGCTTTGCAGACCAGAGGCAGTGGCTAGTGGCCTCTGGCCCCTTGAGGTCCTTCCTGGCTACCCTAGTTTTGAGAAGTTTAGCCACATAGGAAGAGAATACAGAGGCCTTAAATCAACTCTCTTGGAAGTCAGACCCAAGAACGAACTGTCAGAAATAGCGAATGGGAACACCATGAACAATGAGCTGGAAAACAACAATTCACTACTTGGTCTCATAATAGATCCTTATAGAAAAGCATGAAAAGAAGATAAATTCCAATGTTTACAGCAAGTTTGGCTGATGGTCCACATTCTGAGCAAGTCTCGGTCCTGAAAAGACCAACTCAGCAAATCCAGTAAGCGGCGCAACCAAAACATCCTTCAAAACCCACCAAAAGGATGAAGAATAACTTCAAGGGCAATGATAAAGGCTTCACAGGAAAATTTCAACCTCCCTAGAAACATAAAGCTGCTTCCATAAGGATCTCAAAGATGGAAGGGAAGAATGGACACACTTATTAGAAACAAAATCTCAGAAAACCCTCATCTGCCTGTGGAGCTAGTTTTTAACTGTGAAGAGAATTGAATCGAACCTCCATGTGGACACTGGCTCAGTTCAGTTCAGTCACTCAGTCATGTCTGACTCGTTGCGACCCCATGGACTGCAGCACCCCAGGCTTCCCTGTCCATCACCATTTCCCAGAGCTTGCTCAAACTCAAGTCCATGGAGTGGTATTGTCATCCAACCACCTGTGTCATCCCCTTCTCCTCCTGCCTTCAATCTTTCTCAGCATCAAGGTCTTTTCCAGTGAGTCAATTCTACCCATCAGGTGGCCAAAGTATTGGAATTTCAGCTTCAGCATCAAAATTTCCAATAAATATTCAAGACTGACTTCCTTTAGGACTGACTGATTTATTTTGTTGTTCAAGGGATTCTCAAGAGTCCTATCCAAAATCATAGTTCAAAAGCATCAATTCTTCGGCGCTCAGCTGGTAAACAATGCACGTGTAACACAGGAGATCTGGGTTCGATCCTTCGGTTGGGAAGATCCCAGGGAGAAGGGAAAGGCTACCACTCCAGTGTTCTGCCCTGGAGAAGTCCATGGACTGTATAGTCCATGGGGTCACAAAGAGTCGGACAAGACTGAGTTACTTTCACTTTCATGGCTTTCTTTATGCCCCAACCCTCATATCTGTATATGACTACTGGTAAAACCAAAGCTTTGACCATACAGATCTTTTTTGGCAGAGTAATGTCTCTGCAAAGGAGAAAAAGAAAGGTATAACCATTTCAATGCAGAGTTCCAAAGAATAGCAGAGAGATAAGAAAGCCTTCCTCAGCAATCAATGCAAAGAAATAGAGGAAAACAACAGAATGGGAAAGACTGAGATCTCTTCAAGAAAATTAGAGATACCAAGGGAACATTTCATGCAAAGATGGGCTCGATAAAGGACAGAAATGGTCTGGACCTAACAGAAGCAGAAGATATGAAGAAGAGGTGGCAAGAATACACAGAAATACAAAAACAAAACAAAACAAAACTTCACAACCCAGATAATCACAATAGTGTGAACACTCACCTAGAGCCAAACATCCTGGAATGCAAAGTCAAGTGGGCCTTAGAAAGCATCACTACGAACAAAGCTAGTGGATATGATGGAATTCTAGTTGAGCTATTTCAAATCCTAAAATATGATGCTGTGAAAGTGCTGCACTCAATATGCCAGCAAATTTGGAAAACACAGCAGTGGCCACAGGACTGGAAAAGGTCAGTTTTCATTCCAATCCCAAAGAAAGAGAATGCCAAAAAATTGCTCAAATTACCGCACAACTGCACTCATCTCACACACCAGTAAAGTAATACTCAAAATTGTCCAAGCCAGACTTGAACAATACATGAACCATGAATTTCCGATGTTCAAGCTGGTTTTAGAAAAGGCAGAGGAACCAGAGATCAAATTGCCAACATCTGTTGGATAATCAAAAAGCAAGAGAGTTCCAGAAAAACATCTATTTCTGCTTTATTGACTATGCCAAAGCCTTTGACTGTGTGGATCACCACAAACTGTGGAAAATTCTGAAAGAGATGGGAAACCTGTGTGGGAAACCTCTTGAAAAACCTGTATGCAGATCAGGAAGCAACAGTTAGAACTAGACATGGAACAGACTGGTTCCAGATAGGAGAAGGAGTATGTCAAGGCTGTATATTGTCACCCTGATTATTTAACTTACATGCAGAGAACATCATGAGAAACGCTGGGGTGGAAGAAGCACAAGCTGGAATCAAGATTGCCAGGAGAAATATAAATAACCCCAGATATGCAGATGACACCCCCAAAGAGCCTCTTGATAAAAGTGAGAGAGGAGCATGAAAAAAGCTGGCTTAAAGCTCAATATTCAGAAAACTAGATCATGGCATCCAGTCCCATCACTTCATGGCAGGTAGATGGGTAAACAGTGGAAACAGTGGTAGACTTTATTTTGGGGGGCTCCAAAATCACTTCCGATGGTGACTGCAGCCATGAAATTAAAAGACACTTACTCCTTGGAAGAAAAATTATGACCAACCTAGACAGCACATTCAAAAGCAGAGACATTGCTTTGTCAACAAATGTTCTAGTCAAAGCTATGGTTTTTCCAGGAGTTATGTATGGATGTGAGAGTTGGACTATAAAGAAAGCTGAGTGCTGAAGAATTGATGCTTTTGAACTGTGGTGTTGGCAAAGACTCTTGAGAGTCCCTTGGACTGCAAGGAAACCCAACCAGTCCATCCTAAAGGAAATCAGTCCTAAATATTCATTGGAAGGACTGATGCTGAAGTTGAAACTCCAATCCTTTGGCCATCTAATGTGAAGAACTGACTCATTTGAAAAGACCTCTGATGCTGGAAAAGATTGAAGGTGGAAGGAGAAGGGGACGACAGAGGATGAGGTTGGATGGCGTCACCAACTCAATGGACATGAATTTGAGTAAACTCGGGAGTTGGTGATGGACATGGAGGTCTGCCATGCTGCAGCTCATGGGGTCGCAAAGAGTCAGACATGACTGAGCTCCTGAACTGAACGGAACTGAATGTCTCTGCTTTTTAATAATTTGTCTAGGTTTGTCATAGCTTTTCTTCCAAGGAGCAAGTCATCATCTGCAGTGATTTTGGAGCTTACCCCCTAAAAATTCTCTCACTGTTTCTATTGTTTCCCATCTATTTGCCATGAAGTGATGGGACCAGATGCCATGATCTTAGTTTTCTGAATGTTGAGTTTTGAGCCAGCTTTTTCAAACTCCTCTTTCACTTTCATCAAGAGGCTCTTTAGTTCTTCTTTACTTTCTGCCATAAGAATGGTATCATCTGCATATCTGAGGTTATTGATATTTCTCCCAGCAATTCTGATTCCAGCTTGTGCTTTCTCCCCTGGCCTTCCACATGAATTACCTGCCTATAAGTTAAATAGGCAGGGTGACAATATACAGCTGGGATGTACTCCTTTCCCAATTTGGGACCAGTCTATTGTTCCATGTCTGGTTTTAACTGTTGCTCCTTGACCTACATGTAGATTTCTCATGAGGCAGGTCAGGCGGTCTGGTATTCCCATCCCTTTAAGAATTTCTCACAGTTTGTTGTGATTCACACAGTCAAAGGCTTTGGCCTAATCAATAAATCAGAAGTAGACACTCCAGTACTCTTGCCTGGAAAATCCCATGGACAGAGGAGCCTGGTGGGCTGCAGTCCATAAGATTGCTAAGAGTCGGACAGGACTGAGTGACTTCACTTTCACTTTTCACTTTTATGCATTGGAGAAGGAAATGGCAACCCAGTGCAGTGTTCTTGCCTGGAGAATCCCAGGGACGGGGGAGCCTGGTGGGCTGCCATCTATAGGGTCACACAAGGTCGCACTGAAGCGACTTAGCAGCAGCAGATATTTTTCTGGAACTCTCTTGCTTTTTTGATGATCCAATGGATGTTGGCAATTTGATCTCTGGTTCCTCTGCCTTTTCTAAATCCAGCTTGAACATCTGGAAATTCTCAGTTCACATACTGTTGAAGCCTCACTTGCAGAATTTTGAGCATTTACTTTGCTAGCTTGTGAAATGAGTGCAATTGTGTGGTAGTTTGAGCATTCTTTAGCACTGACTTTCTTTGGGATTTGAATGAAAACTGCTCTTTTCCAATCCTGTGACCTCTGCTGAGTTTTCCAAATTTGCTGGTATATTGAGTGCAGCACTTTCACTCATCATCATAAGAAATCATAGTTATGATTTGAAATAATTCAGCTTGAATCCCATCACCTTTATTAGCTTTGTTCATAGTAATGTTTCCTAAGGCCCACTTGACTTCACCTTCCAGGATGTCTGGCTCTAGGTAAGTGATCACACCATTGTGGTTATCTAGGTCATTAAGATATACTCGCTAAAGATGAGCAAAGGAGCTGCTCTTGGTGGCAGTTAATGAGGAGGTGAGAACTTGGAATTAAGGTGTCTCACAGACTGCTCTAAGAAGATGAATCAAAGGAGCTGGGAAGAAAATGATTTTTAGCAAAGTTATAAAAAAAACTCATCAAGAAGAAACCCAATGAATGAGAAATTAAAGAAGTCAGAATAACTGATACACTTAAAGATCACATGGAAAGTCTCTGAACCAAAAGGTTTCACTGCAACAAGAAAACAGAGTTAGAAAGAGGCACACAAAGGCTCCCAAAGAAACAGCAAGTCCTTCCTGGTTCACATTAATAACAATATTTTTTCATCCATATCTGATATACAGAGAGTTGACACTGTAAAGAGAGAGGAGACTCTCTGCAGTGTAGATGGAAACATCAGCAATGCACACAAAGAGTGACATACCTATAACATTCATGCCACACTTTATTTCCCAAGAAAGAAATATTGGAATGAGAATTCTATTGAGTGTGAGGAACCTCAATAGCATAAAAAAATGGATAAACCACAGAAAAATTGATTGAAGAAGAATGTAAAAGTGGGGGAAAGTATTGTGCTGTCTTTAATGTTCCAAATGAGGCATTTGGCAGAGGCCACAGAACACAGTTAGAAACCCCACCCCTCAAAAAACAGATCCCCAAGGAAGGAAAAGCATCAGGCTGTGACAGTCAGGCATTCACGAACCTTTGCCCAGCATTGACCTGTTTCCATGTGTGGAGTTTCTCTTGTCTGGCCAACTCTGTCCTAAGTCAGTGGGATACCTTCTCCTCCATGAGAATACAGAGCTTGTCTTACAGAGCTTGTCTTCTCTTCCTTTGATCCACAGGACAAGGAAGTATCCAGTCCAGGCTCTGGTCCTTCTCTTCATCCTCCCACCAGAAGTCAGATGATGATGACATGTCCCGGGAGGAGGCTCTTCACACAAGGACACCCTGTGCTTCCCCCTATTCTGGGAACACAGAGAAGCTCCCCAAGAGTCCCACCAAGGATACTTCCTGACCCAGTACCAGTCTCCCATGGCAGCAAGGAACATCTCACCACACCACAAGATGTGTTCTTCTCCCCACATAACTCGGATCTCCTTGAAGGTCTCAAATAGCAGCAAGATATTTTTGTGTCTCAAAATATTTTTATATGTCTCTTTTAGCATTATTCTATGGGGGGATTATGTAATGACTCAAAGGAAACATGATAGGTTACAATTGCTAGTATAATGTGTGAGGATTGTGTAGCCTATAATGTCGGCCTTACAAGGTAGCTGCTTTCAGTTTATTCCATGATTCCATCTTATTCCATTTTATTCCATAGGTAACATATTTAGAATATTTTTGTTACCGTTAAATAGAATAATCCAGATACATAGAATTAACTCATTTTAACTCAGATGACCATTATATCTACTACTGTGGCCAAGAATCCCTTGGAAGAAATGGAGTAACCATCATCAGTCAACAAGAGTCCAAAATGCAGGACTTGAAGGCAATCTTAAAAACAACAGAATGATCTCTGTTCATTTTCAAGGCAAAGCATTCAATATCACAGTAATCCAAGTCTATGCCCCAAACACTAATGCTGAAGAAGCTGAAGTTGAATGGTTCTATGAAGACCTACAAGACCTTATAGAAAACACAGCCCCAAAAGATATCTTTTTCATTAAAGGAGACTGAAATGAAAGAGTAGAAAATCAAGAGATACCTGGAATAACAGGCAAATTTGGCCTCGGAGTACAAAATGAAGCAAGTCAAAGGCTAACAGAGTTTTGCCAAGAGAACGCACTGGTCATAGCAAATACTCTCTTCCAAAAACACAAGAGGAGACTCTACACATGGACATCACCAGGTGGTCGATACCTAAATCAGATGGATTATATTCTTTGCAGCCAAAGATGAAGACGCTTTATACAGTCAGCAAAAACAAGACTGGGAGCTGACTGAGGCTCAGATCATGAACGCTTTATTGCCAAATTCAGATTGAAATTGAAGAAAGTAAGGAAAACTGCTAGACCATTCAGGTATGACCTAAATCAAATCCCTTACAATTATATGGTGGAAGTGAAAAATAGTTCAAGGGATTAGGTCTGATAGACAGAGTGCCTGAAGAAATATGGATGGAGGTTCGTGACATTATACAAGAGGCAGTGATCAAGACCATCCCCAAGAAAAAGAAATGCAAAAAGGCAAAATGGCTGTCTGAGAAGGCCTTACAAATAGCTGAGAAAAGAAGAGAAGCTAAAGGCAAAGAAAAAAAGGAAAGATATACCCATTTGAATGCAAAGAATAGCCAGGAGAGATTAGAAAGCCTTCCTCAGTGATCAATGCAAAGAAATAGAGGGAAAGAACAGAATGGAAAAGACTAGATATCTCTTCAAGAAAATTAGAGATACCAAGGGAATATTTCATGCAAAAATGGACACAATAAGGACAGAAATGGTCCTTTATTGGACCTAACAGAAGCAGAAGATATTAAGAAGAGGTGGCAAGAATACATAGAACTATACAGATAACCACAAAGGTGTGAACACTCACCAAGATAGAGCCAGACATCCTGGAATGAAAAGTCAAGTGGACCTTAGGAAGCATAACTATGAGCAGAGCTAGTGAAGGAGACGGAATTCCAGTTGAGCTATTTCAAATCCTAAAAGATGATGTTGTGAAAGTGCTGCACTCAGTATGCCAGCAAATTTAGAAAACTCAGCAGTGGTCACAGGATTGGAAAAGAGCAGTTTTCATTCCAACCCCAAAGAAAGGCAATGCCAAAGAATGTTCAAACTACTGCACAATTGCACTCATCTCACAGGCTAGCAAAGTAATGCTCAAAATTCTGCAAGAGAAGCTTCAACAGTACGTGAACTGAGAAATTCCAGATGTTCAAGCTGGATTTAGAAAAGGCAGAGGAACCAGAGATCAAATTGCCAACATCCGCTGAATCATCAAAAAAGCAAGAGAGTTCCAGAAAATACCTACTTCTGCTTTATTGAGTATGCCAAAGCCTTTGACTGTGTGAGTCATAATAAACTGTGGGAAATTCTTAAAGAGATGGGAATACCAGACCATCTGACCTGCCTCTTGAGAAATCTATATGCAGGTCAAGGAGCAACAGTTAGAATAGGACATGGAACAACAGACTGGTTCCAAATTGGGAAAGGAGTATGTTAAGGCTGTATATTGTCACCCTGCTTGTTTAACTTATATGCAGAGTACATCATAAGAAACGCTGGGGTTCGTCTGAGGGGAGGGCTGTTGGCAGGGGCCTGCGGTACGCCGCTTCAGTGAGGGGGCTCGACAGTGGTCACCCGGCTTGTTGCTTTTTTCTGGTCGCCACTCCCCCGGCCGGCCGGACAAGACCCGCCAGTAGCGCGGCACCGATTCCTCTCGGGCTTGTGGGCGCTGCTCTGAGCAGCGTCATCCTTTATACCAGAAAGCTGGCGGGCACTATGGGGAAAAAACAAAACAAGAAGAAAGTGGAGGAGGTGCTAGAAGAAGAGGAAGAAGAATATGTGGTGGAAAAAGTTCTAGACCGTCGAGTGGTAAAGGGCAAAGTGGAGTATCTCCTAAAGTGGAAGGGGTTCTCAGATGAGGATAACACCTGGGAACCAGAAGAGAACCTGGATTGCCCTGACCTCATTGCTGAGTTTCTGCAGTCACAGAAAACAGCACACGAGACAGATAAATCAGAGGGAGGCAAGCGCAAAGCTGATTCTGATTCGGAAGATAAGGGGGAGGAGAGCAAACCAAAGAAGAAGAAAGAAGAGTCAGAAAAGCCACGAGGCTTTGCCCGAGGTTTGGAACCAGAGCGGATTATTGGAGCTACGGACTCCAGTGGAGAACTCATGTTCCTAATGAAATGGAAGAACTCTGATGAGGCTGACCTGGTCCCTGCCAAGGAAGCCAATGTCAAGTGCCCACAGGTTGTCATATCCTTCTATGAGGAAAGGCTGACGTGGCATTCTTACCCCTCAGAGGATGATGACAAAAAAGATGATAAGAATTAACTTTCTTGAATACCAGCCCCTGTCACATCTGACTGTGGGTTTCGAGTGGGGAAAGAAGGAGTTCTCCTTGTCTTGACACCATGAAGGTGGCTTGAGAAGATGTCCTTTGAAGAGCCAGTGTAGTTTCTGTGCCCTACAGCAGCCCCGGGCTGCAAAGCCGCTCCATGCTGTACAGTTTGCACACCCATCCCGGTGGAGGGGAAGGAGGGTCAGTGTTTCAAGGCAACCCGTTCTGAACTTTGCTTAAAAAAAAAGCAAAGGGCCTTCTATGAAGGACAAAACATAGAATGGGATGTGGGAGAGCAAGAGATACTGTAGATCTTCAAAGAGCATCTCCACAACCCACACAGCCTTCTTCCCAATAGTGTTAACTCTGTATTTTTACAGCGTAGCATGTGTGTAGTTTTTGGCTATTACTGGTGTATTATTTGGGGTGGGTGGGGTGGGGTGGGAAAGAAGGGAGATGGGTTAGGATCATTTTTGTTAAAATTTGGGGAAACGGTGAAACAAAGGAAAGAACAACTAATGATGATTGGGTTCCGTGTCCAGAATATTGTATCCGTTCAAAAGATGTTATTGGCAACCTAAATGAGGACTGTGAGAGACTGTTTAAAAGCTGTGAATGCCTGAAACTTAGAAGCCAAGGTATTCCCTGCCTGAGCTTAATGCTGTTCCCAACAAAGGAATAAGAAGCTACCAAAGCTGCCATTTGGGGGATGGAAACTGGTTGAGGAGGAAAAGTCTTACTGGAGTGTATACACAGGCAGATCATTCTGTCTAAGAGGTGCTACTCATGAAACTGACAAGAAGACCCCTTTCTTTTCCTATTGTGAAGTTACAAATATCAGCTTCTCCATCCAAGCCACTGGTGAAGTATTTAGGGAAGGGCAGAGAGTGGTATAGGAGGTAAGTGAGTAGGGAAAGACAAGGGCCGGTGCTCATAGGGTGGAAAACTCTTGGAGCCTCTGTTTTTTGAACTTTGAAACCATTGGTGGCAGGGTTCAGTCACTGACAGCACACGTTCAAGAGTTGAATGATTTCAAAAGCCCTGGTCTCAGGAGAAGGTAAATTTTCATACTGGGGCAGTGGTTCACTTTAAAACAAAACAAATTTTTTAATCCTAAGAATTAACTAAAATCCAAAACGCTGTCTTGCGTCATGAGATTCATCAGTTGTTGACATCGTCTTGATCTACATCTAGAACTCCATTGTAATTTTTAGGCGTGTGTTAGGTTTTTGTGAAAACTTTTGTTTAAATGTAAATTTCATATCAACACTGTCAGTTTTTTGTCTTAATAAAACTATATAGATTTATAAAAAAAAACCATACAGGGTTTCCTTTGTATGTTGCATGTTGCTTTTCCCTTGCTCCTTTTAATATTCTTTCTATGTGTTTAGTCTTTGTTAGTTTGATTAGCATGTGTCTTGGCATGTTTCTCCTTGGGTTTATCCTGCATGGGACTCTTTGCACCTCTTGGACTTGATTGACTATTTCCTTTTCCATGTTGGGGAAATTTTCAACTATAATCTCTTCAAAATTTTCTCATACCCTTTCTTTTTCTCTTCTTCTGGGACCCCAATAACTCGAATGTTGGTGCATTTGATATTGTCTCAGAGGTCTCTGAGGCTATCCTCATTTCTTTTCATTCTTTTTACTTTATTCTGCTCTTCAGAAGTTAATTCCACCATTTTATCTTCCAGCTCACTCATTCATTCTTCTGCTTCAGATATTCTGCTATTGATTCCTTCTAGAGTATTTTTAATTTCAGTAATTGTGTTGTTTGTCTCTGTATGCTTATTCTTTAATTATTCTAGATCTTTGTTGATTGATTCTTGCATTTTCTCCATTCTGTTTTCAAGGTTTTTGATCATCTTTACCATCATTATTCTGAATTCTTTTTCAGGCAGTTTGCCTATTTCCTCTTCATTTATTTGGACGTCTGTGTTTCTAGTTTGTTCCTTCATTTGTGTAGTGTTTCTGTGCCTTTTCCTTATTTTTTTAAACTTATTGTGTTTGAGGTCTCCTTTTCCCAGGCTTCAGGGTTGAATTGTTTCTTCCTTTTGGTTTCTGCCCTCCTAAGGTTGGTTCAGTGGTTTGTGTAAGTTTCATATAGGGTGAGATTTGCGCTGAGTTTTGTTGTTGTTGTTTTTCCTCTGATGGGCAAGGCTGAGTGTGTGGTAATCCTGTCTGCTGATGATTTGGTTTGTATTTTTCTTTTGTTTGTTGTTTAGATGAGGCATCCTACACAGGGTATTACTGGTGATGTGTGATGCCAGATCTTGTATTTCAAGTGGTTTCCTTTGTGTGAGTTCTCACTAGTTGATACTCCCCATGGTTAGTTCTCTGGTAGTCTAGGGTCTTGGAGCCAGTGCTCCCACTCCAAAGGCTCAGGGCTGGATCTCTGGTCAGGAACAAAGATACCACAAGTGGTTTGTTATGGCATTAAGTGAGATTAAAACAAATACCCAGAAACGAGAAAGCAAAGATGAACCCCAGACAAATAGCAGTTACAAAATCAGGCAAGTAATAATGAAAATAATAGAATATACACATATACATATACACCCATAAGCAAAATCAAAACAGTCCAACAAAAATAAAGTACAATAGATTGACCTGGCAAACAAAGGAAATAAAAAATTATATCTACCAGTTAAGAACAAAACTAACTAAAGGACAAACTAGAAAACAAAACTAGAGCAAGATGCCAAGAGGAAAGGAAAGAAAGATAGAATAGATATGCAAAGTTAGATAGAGGTAGATAAAGAAGATTTATATACAGTAAAGATTAACTGCAAGGGGCAAAGAACAGTAGGAAAAGCAAACAAAGGAATAAATGTAGAAAAAATGTTTAAAAAATTAAAATTAAAAAGAGAAAAGAAAAAAGAAAAAAAAGGAAGAAGAAAGAAAAGAAAAGGAAAACCCCACAGAACTGCAAATGCCCAATGTAGCAGAGGTTTGTAACAACAATAAAAAAATGTGACTGAGGGGGAAAAAAAGCTCAAAAGCTTAGATTTCATAATGCCAATAAAGTCGACAATTACACCAGAGGTTGAGAAGAGGGAAAAAGTGAAATAAAGATTAACTGCAAGGGGCAAAGAACAGTAGGAAAAGCAAACAAAGGAATAAATGTAGAAAAAATGTTTAAAAAATTAAAATTAAAAAGAGAAAAGAAAAAAGAAAAAAAAGGAAGAAGAAAGAAAAGAAAAGGAAAACCCCACAGAACTGCAAATGCCCAATGTAGCAGAGGTTTGTAACAACAATAAAAAAATGTGACTGAGGGGGAAAAAAAGCTCAAAAGCTTAGATTTCATAATGCCAATAAAGTCGACAATTACACCAGAGGTTGAGAAGAGGGAAAAAGTGAAAAAAAAAATCCAAAAGACTCTACAGAAGTAGTCAAAACATAAGAATAATGAATGTTTTTCTTGAGTCACTGCTGTCAGAGTCCTTTCCCACGCTGGGAGCCACAGTCCACCTCACCTCCCTAGGATGCCCTCCAACACTGTGCTGGTCACTGGACCTGCTGTGGGGGCAGCTCAGATTCTAATCTGGTCCTACTCTTGTGTATTCTAGCCTCCAATGTAACCACTATCAAAACTAATGTGTTTTCTTTTGTGGGACCTCTCAGGGATCTTTTATATATTCCATAGGCACAGAGTGGATTTAATCTTAACTTGTACAGCTGGTGGGAAGGTTTGGGTCTTCTTCCTTAGCCACACTGTCCCTGGGTTTCAACTGTGGTTTTATTTCCACATCTGCATGTGGGTCGTCCACTGGGGTTTGCTCCTGAGGCTGCCCTGGCAGACTTGGGTTTACTCCTGTGAGGGCCAGGTGTAGAGGTGGTGCAGCTGCTTGGGTTGCAGGGTTTCTGGCAGCACCAGGTACTCAGGGGGATTGGCGGCTAGGGCAGCAGGAAATATAGTGCTCTAGAAGGGTATGGCAACCAGTATTGGCCAATACGCTCCAGTATTCTTGCCTGGAGAACCCCCATCCCTGACAGAGAAGCCTGGCAGGCCATGGTCCACAGGGTCACAAAGGGTTGAACATGAACAAAGCAATCCTGCATGCACAGATGCAAGACATTTTTTGCCTGTGGCAGCTCTGCCCCACTGAAGGCTAAGCATGAAGGTAGCACAGCTGCTTGGCCTGCAGGGGCCCTGGCAGTGCCAAGAGTGCAGGGACATAGACTGCCTCCACCACAGCAGTTATGGCCTTATCAGAATCTTTTTCAAGCCTCTTGTAGCTGGCAATCAGAAGGCCTCTTTGGCCAGTCTTTCTCCATAGCTGTGCCTGTTCACGCACTTAGAGGGCTCCCTTGTCTGGGGTCCTTCTCTGTTGTTCCACATCAGACACATAGAAGAGCCCCCTGGCTGGGGTCCTACTCTGTAGATTGGCATGTTAGGCACTTAAAAGAGCACCCTGGGTGGGGTCCTACTCTGTAGTTCAGTGTGTCAGGCATTTGATAGGCCAGCCTCTCTATTGTTCAGCTGCTGATGCTGGCCTGTGGGGGAAGAGAGGCTATGGTGATGGCTCCACCCCCTACACGTGACTCAGCAGTATCCCCTTGCTTCCATGGTTGCTTGGCTTTCCTCCACAGGCATTTCCACCATGATCTCTTCCCTCACATCCCCTTGATTGGTCTCTCCACAGTCAACAGCAGCCCTAGCCCTGGGATTGCTCCACAATCCCTAAACTCCAGCTCCCAGCAGCTGCACCTTCTAGGGGACCTGCAGCCCTGTCTGGGGTATGTATGGCTGTGGCAAGGACTGTCTGATTCTCATTCCATTTAGGTTCCCACAGATCAGCTGTTTCAGCCTTAAATGTTTCTCCTTTGACTCAGATAATTGACCCGATGTGGGGATCAGACTCCTGCTTCAGTTCCCCCACCCACCAAAGGCAGGTCCATTTCTACTGACACTCCTGTTTTTCCCCCTAATTCCTTCATTCTACTGAGTTTTGCATGGCTTTATATTTTCTTTTCTGCTGGTCAGGTACTCCTATCTACTTTCAGCTGGTGTTCTGCATGCACTTCTGGGTGTGAAGGTGCATTCCTGATGTATCCATGGAGAAAGATGTACTCCATGTTCGCCTCCACCTCCACCACCTTGTTCTTTTGAAATTTTTGTTTTTAAAAAAGATGTTTGCGGAGTACAAACTGCGGGCCAGATCCTATTCTAGGCACTTGCAAAACTTCAGTGGAGAAGATCCCTGCCCTCCCAGAGTTATGATTCAGAAAGGTAATAATAAATGCTATGAAAAAAGAAAAAGTAGGGCTGACTAAGATTAATAATTAGGTTGATCTTAGGGCTGGCTTTTCCTGGCAGGACTGAAAAAAAACAAGGTGTTGGTGTGGCTCCAGCAGGGTGAACAAGGAAGTGAGCTATAAGGGAAGAAGTGAGAGGTGAGTAGAGAGGGCTTTATCAGCCATTGTTAAGATGTCAGATTTTTTCTCTCTGAGTGAAACACAGAACCAAAGGAAAGTTTTAAAGAGAGAACTAACATAATCTGACTTAACATTTTTGAAGTATTATTCTGGCTGTTGTGATTGAGAGCAAAGATAGAAGCAGAGATACTTATATCATAATAATCCTGACAAGGGTCAGGAGATGATGGGACCCAGACCAGGGGGTACTTGATTAATTCTCAAGAAGGGGACCTATCAATGAGGCCAAAGAAAGGTGGGCATTGTGGTGAGTCTGACTAATTTTCCTGTGTTATTAGCTGACTGAGTTGCCATGTGGAGAGGTTTATATATTCAAACTCCAATCAAAGAGTTTAGCAAACTGCAGTAGAATGTATTAAGATTTATCCAATCCGAGATATCCAAAATGTGCAATGTATCAAGACTAACAAATAAGAGTCAACAAAGGATTACAGACTACCTGATCTCCTTCTCTGGGATCCCTTCTTCATGTCACCAAAAGGGAAGGGTGGTTCAGAGCAGAAAGTGGCACTATGATGATGGAGAAGCAGAAACTTGGGATCAAGTGCAGGGGTCCCCAGCCTCTGGGCCATGAACCAGTACCTCCTGTTGGATCAGTAGTGGCATTAGATTAGGAAAAAGTGCACAATAAATGTAATGTGCTTGAATTATCCTGAAACCATCCCCACCAGCCCAGACTGTGGAAAAAATGTCTTCCACCAAACTAGTCCCTGGTGTCAAAAAGGTTGGCAACTGCTGAAGTAGAGGGCTCATATCTGTTGACCCTCAGGCCCCAGCAGAAAAGGGGTTGCAGGAGTCTATTTTTTGGCTTCTACTCATTCTTCCATGCAAATTTTCATTTGGCTTCAGCCTGCATCTCTCCATTGAAACAATTTATTTTGAAGACCACTAAGATTAAGATCATGCAACTTCTGTGTTGCTAAAGTCAATGGAAATTTTTTAGTCCTGATCTCACTTACCCGATGGCCTCTTGGTATCACTTGACACCATCAATTACTTTATCCTCCTTGAAATCCTCTCTTCTCTTGGCTTCAGACTCTTCTGACTTTTCCCTTTTTTGACAGTTCATTCTCAGCCTTGTAGGTTTATCCTCATCTACCTACACAATAAATAATGGCTTCTTGATAAAAATATCAGAACTGAGCTTTCATGATATGGGAAGATGAATTGGAGAGAGCTGGTAAGGAGATTTGTCATGTGTATCTAAGAGCCTGAGACTTCCTCCCAGGGAGAGCTTACCAGGCATGCAACCTGTATAGTCACTTAGGACTCCAAGCTGATAAGGACCTCGTGTTTGTTTTAATACTCTCTGCGCCTTGTAATTCTAATAATTTTATCTTTGAACTTAAGTTTTGTGAGCAGTGATGGAATGGTGGAACATGCACACAAACATAGGTGGTACAGGGAGGCAGCACATCTGAGCTGTAGTGGTCCTCTAGCAGTCAGTGGGTGTGCAAGCTCAGGCTCCAGGCACTGCAAACTGTGTCCACAGAGCAGTCAGTCCTGGGTGCACATCAGGGCCTGGAATGGTCCAGAGATGCAAAGTATAAGGATGAGGAACCAGACCAGGACCTGGGCACAGTATGCCAGTAGGGATGGCAGCAGGCATGCCTGGATGAACTGCTGGTGGATAAGTGGACAGTTTCAACAGTAAACTGTGAAATCTGTTTTCACAACTGCTACAACCTTGCAAGACAAAATATCCACAGGTTTTGAAATAGAAATTAAATGTAAAGATTGCCATGTAAAATGGAAAATAACAGTATTTTCACAGGAAGCTTTGGATGAACCAAATATTAAGAAGAGGACAAAAATTTTTTCTTATAAATGAAGATAAGACAATAGGATGCATAACAGACATTTTGAAATACATACAAATCATAAAGCTACTTTTGATTTCTTGCACAACTTCCATAAATTACCAAAAATGTCAGAAGAGATACTGAAATGCCATTGTATAAATATACATTTAAAATTAAATTCAGACTTACACAGAATTGATTTGTATGGAGTGTTAAATCTTTATTCTTTTTCTAAAAAATCAGCTCCAGATGTACTAAAATTTATGTTTTGATGGGTTTTTATATAAGTTTATCAGAAATGTGTCCTAATCCTGTCACCACCTATCAAATACTCTTCATATCCTCCAGTAACAGTTACATCAGCAGAAAGATATTTTTTAAAATTATCAAAAATTATTTGCAATCTTGTATTGGTCAAGAGTGACTACATTGCTGTCAATTTTATAGTAAATGAAATTGCTTAAAATATAAATTCTGATGACCCAATGTATAATTTGCAGAAAAGTAAGCCAAAATAATCTTATGGTCAATAAAGATATGAAATTATTAAAGTGTTATTATATATTACATTACATAAAATTATGGCACCTGAAATATTTTTTGCAGTTTGTAAGTTTATGCTAATACTCATATGTCAACTATACCTTTACACTTAATGTCATCAAACACTTTTAAAGGAAAACATTTCATAGCACATTTAATGCCACTCTTTAATTTTTTGAACAGCATTTCTGAATTTTCATCTTGCACTGGGCCCTCCAGATCTTGTCGTCAGCCCTGATTCTTCCCCTCAGGAAAAGAGACAAGGGGGTAGCAAGGAGGCAGGGCCTTCCACATCTGTTTCTTTCTTGTTTCCTGTAACCATAGTGTTCCCCGTGCTTACAAAGCTTAGATACCTCCCATCTGCTGCAATCACACATATAGGAAGAAACAAGCTAACATACAGAAGAGTGAAGTGACTTTTCTGTTTTTCCTAACTTAGGGTCAGCCTCCGGACTCCCAACCTCTAACCTTCATGCTATTTTCCTGGTATTCATGACCCATCCTGGTACATGACATGTTTAGTGATTACATGAGAGCCCCTTTTCTGGGAACCCAGTTTGGAAATCCTCTATTATTAGCCTGCTTCAAACATAAAACAAGAAAGAAGGTTGGCAGGAGAAATGCCCAAATATGAGCTTCTATTTATCTATTTCTTATTCGAAGAGACATTCCCTAAACTTCAAGTCACTGATACCAAGATCCCTACCTTGCAAAGCAGTTTATAGAATATGCTCCCTGCCTAAACCTTTCTGTTTCTCAAATGTTTTAATATAGATACAGACAGAAGTTTAAAAAAAAGTGCCATTTAAGTGCCATTTTTAAAATTGAAGTATGGTTATTACTTAAAATAATAGCTTCAGGTATATTACAGTGGGTCAATATTTTTATAGATTATACTCCATATAAGTTATTATAACACATTGGCTATATTCCCTGGGCCATACATTGCTTCCTTGTAATCAAGGGGTTACTATCCAAAATAGATAATGAACTCATACAACTCAATATCAAACAAAAAAGACTGATTTAAAAATAAGCTGAAGAAGTATCAGGCATTTTTCCAAAACAGACATATAGAGGACCAACAGGCACATGAAAAGATGCTCAATGTCATTCTCATTGCCACGTTCACATTCCTGCGATCTGTGGTCTCAGCAGTCTCCACCAATGTGGAAACAAAAGATGCTATTACTTCAGATTGATGTTTATTGATTGATTCAGAGGGTTTTGCCATCCAGAGAGCCCGTGTGCTTCAGAGATGCCTTGGCTATGAGAGAGAATTATCTGCACAGACCTGATTGATTCCAACATTCTTTACAAATAAAAAACAAATTAACATTACTGAATCATTACAAAGGGTTGACTACCAGGGCTGGTTCATACAGTGACAGGGGTTCAAATCTTTGCTCCTCTAACTAATATTGCAGGACCTGGGGGCAGGCTACTGTCAGAAAAATTCTCCAAACTCAGAAAGCAAGCAAAGAAGTGGAGACAGATTCTTTCAGTATCACAGGGGGACAAAGGATCACCCAAGGAGTGTCAAGACCTGTACTTAGTTCATCTCATTTTTGCTATTGATGAAAGTTTCCATACATAAAAAATGTACTTGCTAACTTGTAGTTTTTTGTCCAGTAGAGATACAAATAATTTCCAGGCAGTAAAACAGATAACTCCCCAAATCAAGGGCCAGCTGAACATTAAATAGTTCTATGTATAACTCTAGGGGCTTCCCTGGTGGCTCAGACGGTAAAGAATGTGCCTGCAATGCAGGAGACTGGGGTTCAATCCCTGGGTCAGGAAGATCCCCTGGAGAAGGAAATGGCAACTCACTCCAGCATTTTGCCTGGAGAATTCCATGGACAGAGGAGCCTAGTGGGCAACATGGCTGGGCGATTAATAGATCTCACATGTCTAACTCTGCAATCTCCCCTAACAATTCTTTAGAAAGTGAAAGTGAAGTCGCTCAGTCGTGTCTGACTCTTTGCGACCCCATGGACTGTAGCCCACCACGCTCCTCCGTCCATGGGATTCTCCAGGCAAGAATACTGGAGTGAGTTGCCATTTCCTTCTCCAGGGGATCTTCCCGACCCAGGGATCGAACCCAGGTCTCCTGCATTGCGGGCAGATGCTTTAACCTCTGAGCCACCAGGGAAGCCCTACACTAGCCTCTTACAAGCTCTTTGAACTCATCACATCTTTTCCCCTCCTTAACTAATAAATTCAATAAAATATTTGATACCTTACCCTTTTTATATTAGGGCTCAGATGCTAAGGAATCTGCCTGCACTGTGGGAGACCCAGGTTTGACCCCTGGGCAGTGAAGATCCCCTGGAGAAGGGCATACAATCCACTCTAATATTCTTGTCTGGAGAATCCCATGGACAGAGGAGCCTGGCAGGCTACAGTCCATGGGGTTGCAAAGAGTTGACACAACTGAACAACTAACCCTTTCCCTTTCCTTTCCTTTTTATATTTGCCCATGAGTTCTGATTTAATCTTTTTGAAAATTACACTTTGGCACGATTAACTCTCTTGGCCTCAGTTTCTTATCTATAAAATGAAGATAAGACCTACAAGAATTGAGTGGTAGGTCAAGCCAGACACTTAGCACAGCACCTGTTGACAAGGAAATGCACATGAGACCTGGAGCTTTGGAGCTTGAAATCTGAGTTTCTAACGAGGGTATTAAGGCAGCTGGAATCAGGGCTGTGGTCCAGGCCCTCACTGGTTGACTTCTGCTCCTTTCCTGAAACACATATTAGAAACTTGCCTGAAATGACTCTTCTGCTTCCATAATCACATTCTTTAAAATCTTATTTGCTGACTCTCTGCTAATTATATACCTCACACCTCATGAAAATAATGCCCACTGGGAACTATGTCTAAGAGCTGGGTGACCTTCATTGCTGAAAGCTTTCCAATGCTAGTTTCCAATAGGGCTCAGGCAGGAAAAGGTTTAAAAAGCCCACAGTACATTTAAAGTACATTTAAACCAGAAGACAAGAAAGGATTTTCTCAGAAACTTTGCCCTAGCATTTTCATATTTCAAATGGAAAGTTTTCAAGAGACAAAAGGGTGGCATGAGATATAATATTTTCAATGAAGAAGTGCTGAGAAGATATATTCAGTTGAAATCATATGCTGTACAATGTTTTAACACTTTTCCCTCACTGAGAACTCTCAAACTATACTATGTGCTGTGCTTAATCGCTCAGTTGTTTCGCTCAATCTGATTCTATGCGACCCCATAAACTGCGGCCCGCCAGGATCCTCTGTCCGTGGGATTCTCCAGGCAAGAATACTGGAGTGGGTTGCTATGCCCTTCTCCAGGGGATCTTACCAACCCAGGGATCGCACCCAGGTCTCCCACATTGCAGGCAGATTCTTTACCATCTGAGCCACCAGGGAAGCCCTGTAAGCTCAAAACTATAAGGTCCTCATATATTCAAATTTCTGAAAATATATTTCCCTTTTCCCACCAAAATGTATACACCCTTTCCCACTTCCACACTGCAACTAAAAGAGCCCCATTTTACCCATCAGAGTCTAAGCATGTCTTTAAGGTTGAGAATACCTGGCTGTTTCCACCTGGCAGCAAAGTAACAGCTGCCAGGAACTGGGCTGAGTTCCCTGGAACCCCACTGTTTCCAAACTCTGCACAGAACAGCAGAACAATGCTCCTTCCAAAACACCCACTCCATGCAGTCTTTGAGAAATATAAATACAGGTTGAGTAGCGTAAAATATCAGAAGACAAACAGTTAAATAATAGCACTTTGTGAACTACCCAAAACTCCTGAATAAACTGATATAACTTCTTTTAAGGTGAAAAAGAGCAACTTAACAAAAAACTGAAAAGAGTGAATAGTCACCATGCTTGAACAGCAGAACCGTTCGGGCCTGAATAACATACACTCTGATACAGCGACGCATGCTTCTCCTAGGCCTTCAAATATGTGCAGCCCCTGGGGCCAGATCGCCCCTTGCTAACCCACATGGCTCCTGGCTGGAAAGCCTCTGCCCCGCAGAGAACTCTCACAGTAAGTGGAGCCAACTTTCTGGGCAGCCTTACAGGTCAGGACACCAGGACACACTAGACAATCTGGGAAATTCACCCCAGGAGCAACTCTGCTCTCCACAACCAAACCTTCCCACTGGCATTCTGGTTCTTGAAACTATTATGGAGACAGAAGTCTTTCATTCTATAATGAAAATTATGCTCTAAAGATCCTACAGTTTCTTTAGTTTATTCTAAATTTCTCTATATACTATACATGATGAAAATTTTAACCTCATGTCAATGTTGAGATAATTTTACTAATGACAAAATTTTCATTTTTGCAATCTGCTAGTCAATCATCAATCCATCTTATTTTCCGATTTGTTTCAAAATAAATTGCAGATATCAATCAGTGTACTTTGCTCCAAATGCTTTAACAACAAGGTACCACTGTATAGCACAGGGAACTATATTCAATATTTTCAATATTTATATTCAATATCTTGTAATAAACTATAATGGGAAAGAATCTGAAAAGTTACATATATATATATATATATGTTTCTGAATCACTTTGCTGTACATCAGAAACTAACACAACATTGTAAATCTATACTTCAATTAAAAAAATTAAACATACCAAATATTTTAGTAAGCCTGGCTTTGAACTAAAGTCTAATACATTTTCATGGATTTTTTTTCTTTCAAAACTTCACATACAATGTGCAAGAAATGTACAGATCTTAACCATACGTTCACTCAGCTTTGACAAATACGTACACTTTTGTAAACCAAACTTCTGTCAAGATCTAAAACTGAATTTATTGACTTGCTAGCTTTTACTAATGATCTGCCTCTTCATACCCTAATAACAATCTGGTTTAAATACGCCAGCTTTACAACCAACAAGGGATTAATCTCCAAAATATACAAACAGCTTATGTGGCTCAAGATCAGAAAAACAAACAACCTTATCAGAAACTGGGTAGAATATTAAATAGACCTTTCTCCAAAAAAGACATACAGATGGATAAAAAACGTATGAAAGGATGCTCAACATCACTAATTGTTAGAGAAATGCAAATCAAAACTACCATGAGGTATCACCTCACACCATTCAGGATGTTCATCATTAAAAATTCTACAGTCTATAAGCGATAAGTGCTGGAAAGGGTATGGAGAATACATTGCTGGTGGGGATGTAACTTGGTATAGTCACTATGGAGAACAATATGGAGGTTCCTTAAAAAACTAAAAATAGAACTACCGTATCATATGACCCTGCAAGCCCACTCCTGGACGTCAACCTGGAGAAAACCACAACATGAAAAGATACATGCACCCCAGTGTTCAGTACATCACTATTTATAGTAGCCAGGCATGAAAGCAACCTAAATGTCCATTGACAGAGGAATTGATAGAGAAGATGAGGTACATATATACAATGGAAAATTACTCATCCATTAAAAACAATGAAACATGCCATTTGCAGCAACATGAGTGGAACTAGAGATTCATGCTAAGTGAGTCAGAGAGACAAATATATGATATCACCTATATGTGGAATCCAAAATATGACACAAATGAACATATTTATAAACCAGATACAAGCTCATAAACTTCAAAAACAAACTTATCATCACCAAAGGGGAACAATGAGGAAGGAGGAGCACATTAGGAGTTTGGGATTAACATATACATACTACTATACATAAGATAGTCAACAAGGACCTACTGTATAGCACAGAGAACTCTCTTCAATATTCTGAAAACAACCTATATGAGAAAACAATCTGCAAAAGGATGAATATATGTGTATGTATAACTGAAACACTTTGCTGTACATCTAAAACTAAAACAACATTGTAAATCTATACCCCAATATAAAATAAAAATTAAAAACATAAAAATTCTAGCTTTAAAATGTTTTAAAATCTGCATCTCATTCCTCTTCATTACTCTTATTTTCAGAATTATTTTGATTGTTATGACATGCTTAATTTTCCTCTTAAATTTCAAATCACTTAGTTCAACAACAGTAAAGGAAAGGAAAAACTTGTTATTATTTTTAATTGACTTACATTAAGTAGAGTGATTAATTTGGAGATACAAGGAACATTGTAATTTTCAGTCTTCCCTTTCAAGAATCAGTTCAGCTCAGTCATTCAGTCATGTCCTACTCTTTACGACCCCATGGACTGCAGCACACCAGGCTTCCTTGTCCATCACCATCTCCTGGAGCTTGCTCAAACTCATGTCCATCGAGTCGGTGATGCCATCCAACAAACTCATCCTCTGTCATCCTCTACTCCACCTGCCTTCAATCTTTCTCAACGTAAGGGTCTTTTCCAATGAGTCAGTTCTTCGCATCCGGTGGCCAAAGTATTGGAGCTTCAGCTTCAGCATCAGTCCTTCCCATGAGTATTCAGGACTGATTTCCTTTAGGGTTGATGTGTTTTATTTCCTTGCTGTCCAAGAGACTCTCAAGAGTCTTCTCCAACACCACAGTTCAAAAGCATCAATTCTTCAGCACTCAGCTTTCTTTAGAGTCCAACTCTCACATCCATACATGACTACTGGAAAAACCATAGCTTTGACTATACAGACCTTTGTCAATAATGTCTCTGCTTTTTAATATTCCTTCCAAGAATACCAGGTACTTTTCCATTTATTCAAGCCTTCCTTTGTGTGTTATAATTTTCTTCATAAAATTCCTACACATTTCTTAAGATTATTCCTTTTTAAAATATTTATCATTGTTATTATTAATATGTTTTTTCCCACCATTACATGAATTTTGTATACAAACAACTTACCAATTTTCTTTATGGTCAATAGGAATTTTTAAATTGATTCTCTAATATATATAAATTTAATATATAAATTATTGCTTATAAATGTTAATTTTACCTCTTTTAAATTTCTATCTCCTTTTTTTTTTTCTATCTCCTTTTTTTCTTATCTTTATAATTGCATCTAAATGCTAGTGCTCTCCTAAGGAATCATTAGTGCTTTAAACAAATTTCATCAATCTCTTGATTATAAATGAACTCTGAATAAATGGCCTTCTTCTGAGCATGGTTTCAGCAATTTACCTATTTTTAAAAATTATTCCATTTCACTTCAGTTTTGAGTTAAACAAGAATCAATTATTTCCATTTTCTCTGTATCTATTGTCATTTATCCATTCTTTTTTTGGGGGGTCAGGGGAGAAGAAAAATTTTAATAACGAAAATACAAACTATCATTTATTGAAATTTTATCTCATTCCAAGATATTCTGATAAATCCTTTTCAAGGATTATTTTCCTTGTTCTCACCATGACTCTATGAAGCCATTATTATGAACATCCCCAGTTTTGCAAGCGGGGAAAATTGAGACTATGAAGATTTTAAAAATAGTCTGTACAAGTTAACATTTACCAATCCTTATTTCTTATTTTGTGCTTTTCTCCTTTTAACTAGCTTTTCAAAGAACCAGTTCTTGAATTAATTTTTCTGGCTTATGGTTTTTCTGTTTTGCATTTCATTAATTTTTGATTTTAACTTGTGAATTCTTTCATTCAATTTTTCTTTAGGTTTATTGTCTTTGACTTATTTTTTAAATTGATGCTTAATTCATTTAGTCTCCTTCATTTGTAAAAACACTGAAGGTTGTGTTTTTCCTCTAAGCATGGTTTTAGCTGTATCCCATGGGTCCTGACATTTAATGTTTTAATTAATGATATTTTCTAGATATTCTGACATTTTACTTTGGTTTTTCTTTTTGATCAAGAATTGAGAGAATTTTAAAATTTCCAGGTGGCATTTTGCTTTTAAAATGAATCTGTGATATTTTTGTAGGACAAAGACATTAATGTCAGGTACTATGTACTTATGCATCTATTTAAGGAGTTTTGTCTCCTATAAGGATTTTTTTTTCTACAAAATACTCCTCCTTAATGTATGCTTATGTATATGTGCATACATAAATATAGGCTTCCCTGGTGCCTCAGAAGGACTTCCCTGGTCGCTCAGAGGTTAAAGCGTCTGCCTCCAATGCGGGAGACCCGGGTTCGATCTTGGTGATTGCAGCCATGAAATTAAGATGCTTACTCCTTGGAAGAAAAGTTATGACCAACCTAGATAGCATATTCCAAAGCAGAAACATTACTTTGCCAGCAAAGGTCTGTCTAGTCAAGGCTATGGTTTTTCCTGTGGTCATGTATGGATGTGAGAGTTGGACTGTGAAGAAAGATGAATGCTGAAGAATGGATGCTTTTGAACTGTGGTGTTGGAGAAGACTCTTGAGAGTCCCTTGGATTGCAAGGAGATCCAACCAGTCCATTCTGAAGGAGATCAGCCCTGGGATTTTTTTTGGAAGGAATGACGCTAAAGCTGAAAGTCCAGTACTTTGGCCACCTCCTGTGAAGAGTTGACTCATTGGAAAAGACCCTGATGATGGGAGGGATTGGGGGCAGGAGGAGAAAGGGGACAACAGAGGATGAGATGGCTGGATGGCATCACTGACTCAATGGATGTGAGTCTGAGTGAACTCCAGGAGTTGGTGATGGATAGGGAGGCATGGCGTGCTGTAATTCATGGGTTCACAAAGAGTTGGATATGACTGAGTGACTGAACTGAACCCTTAGAAACTTTAATTTCTAAGAAAACAGCAGTTTTCTTTGTGTACTGCTTGTTATACCAATATTTTTTGGTATAACCTTGTGAATACATTTATAATTTCCAGAAACATACATTTCCTTATAACATAATAATTTTTAAAATCTGGTACATGACATGTTTCTAATAAATCTAAACATATTTAGTTTTGCTATAATAAAAAGACAAAAATAAGTAAGAGACTTTAGCAATTAATATTTCTGTATTTTATCATATTTGCAAATGATCTAGACTTTTGATGAATTTTCATCATTTAATTTTATTTACAGAAAAGCTGTACAGTTTTAAGTTACCAAATGATTTTGGAAGATATTTTAATGTTTTATCTCAGTTCAGTTCAGTTCAGTCCAGTCGCTCAGTCACGTCCGACTCTTTGCTCCCCCATGAATTGCAGCATGCCAGGCCTCCCTGTCCATCACCAACTCCCGGAGTTCACTCAGACTCACATCCATCGAGTCAGTGATGCCATCCAGCCATCTCATCCTCTGTTGTCCCCTTTCTCCTCTTGCCCCCAATCCCTCCCATCATCAGGGTCTTTTCCAATGAGTCAACTCTTCACATGAGGTGGCCAAAGTACTGGAATTTCAGCTTTAGCATCATTCCTTCCAAAGAAATCCCAGGGCTGATTTCCTTTAGAATGGACTGGTTGGATCTCCTTGCAGTCCAAGGGACACTCAAGAGTCTTCTCCAACACCACAGTTTAAAATCATCAGTGCTTCTACGCTCAACTTTCTTCACAGTCCATCTCTCACATCCATACATGACTACTGGAAAAACCATAGCCTTGACTAGATGGACCTTTGCTGGCAAAATAATGTTTCTGCTTTGGAATATGCTATCTAGGTTGGTCATAACTTTTCTTCCAAGGAATAAGCATCTTTTAATTTCATGGCTGCAGTCACCATCTGCAGTGATTTTGGAGCCCCCAAAAATAAAGTCTGACACTGTTTCCACTGTTTCCCCATCTATTTCCCATGAAGTGATGTGACCAGATGTCATGATCTTCGTTTTCTGAATGTTGAGCTTTAAGCCAACTTTTTCACTCTCTTCTTTCACTTTCATCAAGAGGCTTTTTAGTTCCTCTTCACTTTCTGCCATAAGGGTGGTGTCATCTGATATCTGAGGTTATTGATCTTTCTCCCAGCAGTCTTGATTCCAGCCTGTGTTTCTTCCAGCCCAGCGTTTCTCATGATGTTGCTCTGCATCTCTCACTTACTTTCATGTAAATCATTTGTCTCCCCAGATTATATTTATATTACCTTTGAAAACTTCAGGTGACATCCAATCCCTGGGTCACAAAGATCCTCTGCAGAAGGAAATGGCAACCTACTTAATTATTCTTGACTGGGAAATCCCATGGACAGAGGAGTGTGGCAGGCTATAGACCATGGAGTCTCAAAAGACAGGACTTAGTGACTAACAACAGAACAACACTTTCAAAATTTAAAATTGATTGAGCCCTTCTGGAGAGCAGTATGGCAGTGTTTACTGACATTAACATGCACGCTGAGTAAAATCTGACTTTGAGAAAACTTGCTGGAAATACCCCAACATGCACAGAAAGACATACACACATCCATGGTTACTGAGTATTGTTTGTAATAGGTGAAAAAGTGGGGCGGTGGAGAAAGTGAGCCACCAGGGAAGCCCCCTAAAAAGAATAATGTTTAAATAAAATGTGATGAGAAATACACAGAACAAATTACAATAAATGGGCTTCTTCATTGATTACAAATATAAAATTTATAGCCCCCAAAAGAAAAAAGAATAGAATACAATTGTGCAACAGTATTATCCCTATGCTCCCAGTTATATTTAAGACATCCAACCGAAATATGCGCACATCACGTTTGAATACCTACGCTCTTGAAGGTTCCACAGCTAACGGCTATACGGCTTGCTGCTAAGTCACTTCAGTCGTGTCCGACTCTGTATGACCCCCTAGACGGCAGCCCACCAGGCTCCCCCGTCCCTGGGGTTCTTCAGGCAAGAACACTGGAGTGGGTTGCCATTTCCTTCTCCAATGCATGAAAGTGAAACGGGAAAGTGAAGTCGCTCAGTCCTGTCTGACTCTTAGCGACCCCGTGGACTGCAGCCTACCAGGCTCCTCCGTCCATGGGATTTTCCAGGCAAGAGTCTGGAGTGGGGTGCCATCACCTTCTCCAAAAGCCTTACACGGTAAGTGGTATAATAAGAATTGTCTTTTTTTTAAAAAAAATTAAAATGCATTCTTGTATTACTTACATAATTTAAAAGTAAAGAATGTGCTTGCAATTGCATTAATAACTCCCTGAACCCAACTACCTGCCAAGCGTGAGGGTCATTTATTACAACCCCTTCCTCCCAAGAGCCCAGCACGGGGTCCAGCAGTTAATGGCCTGTCTGTGAACTCATGCTGCGGGAACCAGCTCGCCGATTCTCACCACTTCCCACACCCTAGCGAGATTCCTAGAGTCGACATTCACCACACCACGCTAATCCTCCCTCAGACGACGCAGCTGCCGGCCGTCCAGAACGCAGGCGCGAGAAGGCGGTGCCCGTTCCCGGAAGCCCCGCCTCCCGGGCTCCTAGACGTCACTGGGCCGCGCCGCTCAGTATCGGAAGGGCCTGCGAGCTGCCTTCCGGAAGGGAACGCCGGCCGCTAACCATGGCGACCGTCGCGGAGCAGTGGGTACTGGTGGAGATGGTCCAGGCGCTCTACGAGGTGAGCTTGGCGACTTCAGGGGCTCACGACCACACCCAGCCCTGGGGAAGTGGGACGTTTTGTGTGGATTTTTGTCCTGAGGGCCTACGCGGGCCTGGCCCAGTCACGCCCGGACCCTCGGCGTCGCTCCCTGGAAGGGCTCAGAGGCACACATTTCCCAGCTGCGGAATGTAGGGAGCGCGGGTGGGAGCCGAACTGGGGGTCTCGATTTGCTCTCCAGCGAGCGGAGAGCCCTCTCCAGGTCCTGTCCGGATACAGGAGAGAGACTAGTCAAAAGCCAGAGCTGCTAAAACGGGAGAGATGGAAGTAGAATGGAAAATCTCATTCTGGAGTGGTCCTAGGGAAGACAGGTCCTTGGAACTGTGGAGCAGATACTAGGGGAAAAAATAATAAGTTGGAGTTTGTTTTTGTTGGGAGGTAGCCGAATGATTTGTTGGAAAGGAAGTAGAATGATTAGGAATATGAAATAGCCATTCTTCCGCATACGTCCCATTTTCTGTCTTGCAGAGATACAACTACTTTGGTAAATCTGTGAAGAAAGACTAGTTAAGGCATGTTTTTTGAAAGGCCAGCCATTTCAGGTAGTAAGATAATATAAAATTTAAATGTCATTCTTGTAAAATGTTCATTCGACATTTAGTGAGTTTCCCTGCCCTGTACAGTAGAACATTCTGCTTGTTCTCTGAGCTGTTCCGTAGCCACTAAACACAAGTGGCTATTAGCACTTGAAAAGTGGCTAGGACCGCTAAAGGACTGAATTTTTCATTTAATTTACATGTGTATTTAAATAGTTGAATAGTGCTAGTGACTCTAGTATTGGGCAGCAGAGATGTAAATGCTAGAAGTAGCGCAGTGAGTGAACAGGTAGAAGTCGCTGTGCTTATGGATCTCACATTCATGTAAAGTGAATCTCAGTTTTCTTTTGATAATTTTCTTGAAACTTAATATTGCACTTACTGGCAGCGGTGATGATGAAAGATGCATTAGGACCCATCAGGACTTGTTTTAGGGGAAAAAAAAAACCAGTTAAGAAAGAGAATATGGCTTAGGAGATGTCCAACCGTAGGTTAATCATAGTGACTGTGAAAGTGAAAGTCACTCAGTCTTGTCCCACTCTCTACGACTCCCTGGTATTCTCCAGGCCAGAATACTGGAGTGGGTAACCTCTTCCTTCTCCAGGGGATCTTCCCAACCCAGGGATCAAACCGAGGTCTCCTGCATTGTGGGCGGAATCTTTACCTGCTGAGTCACAGGGGAAGCCCAAGAACACTGGAGTGGGTAGCCTCTCCCTTCTCCAGCAGATCTTCCCCACCCAGAAATCCAGCTGGGGTCTCCTGCACTGCCGGCAGATTCTTTACCGACTGAGCTATCAGTGACTTAAGAAGAGCCACTGAAATTTAAGATTTGTGTTTCAGAAATGAATAATTTCTACTGTATATTGTTGCTGCCTTTCTGAAGACTGCCCTTCGATTATGTACTTCTCATACCTTAGTACTGACCATAAGTGAGTCTTGAGAGAAGTCCTCCTGGATGTCTTTCCTAGGGAAAAAAAGAACTTGCATTTATAATTTTTATTAATTCACTAGACATTTCAGCTTTTCTTAGGATGATGTCTTTGTGGGGTGGAATGTTTAGTGACTTGGATATTTGTTTGTCAGCTATAATCCAATTATTGATAAAACCGAAAGGGCTTTTTTTTCAGTAGAACACTTATTCTTAAATGAACTATATTCAGGAGGGATCAGCAAATTTAAAAAATAATCTTAGATTTCTGGTTTTGCTTTTAATTTCTGTGTACCTTGGATGTAGAATTTAAGGAATCTTGTGTACCCGTATATAGATAACATGAATGCAGTTTTAAAGGTACCTGTGCAGTGATCTGAAAGTTTATGTATGCATTTGTCATCAGTTTCCCTGTCACCACCTCAGAATTTTTTGAACTACTGTGACTCATCACTTTCTGTCTAATGCTTTACAGTAGTTTGTATTTACATTGCTGCTGCTGCTGCTAAGTCGCTTCAGTCGTGTCCGACTCTGTGCGACCCCATAGATAGCAGCCCACCAGGCTCCCCCATCCCTGGGATTCTCCAGGCAATAATACTGGAGTGGGTTGCCATTTCCTTCTCCAATGCATGAAAGTGAAAAGTGAAAGTGAAGTCGCTCAGTTGTGTCCCACTCTTAGTGACCTCATGGACTGCATCCTGCCAGGCTCCTCGTCCATGGGATTTTCCAGGCAGTAGAACTGGAGTGGGTAGCCATTGCCTTCTCCGATTTACATTTCTAAATACCTCTTTTAACTGACTTTGCAATGACAACCTATTGGAAAACAGCCCTCCATAACTGACTGATGGTGGTTTAGTTGATATCTGGAATCTTCTACATGCACTTGGTGTGTTTAGTTGTATAAAACATAAAAGTCAGCTAGCTTGGCCTTTATCCTGGAAATGTACAGTTGAAAAGAAGACCTGACATGGATAATTTCATTAAGGTAACTTTTTGCTGTTGACACAGAAAACACTACATACTTTTGGGGAACTATGGTAGAAAAGAGACATGCTATTTCTTTAAGCATTAATAAAGTCTTTCTGCCATGTTCCAAGGAGAATTTAAAGAGGCTTATCAGGAATACAGAAAATGTAGTAAGATTTGCAAAATTCTTTGAAAATTGTGGAAACTGGTTTCCAAATAATTCTCAGTTCATCCGTGGTACGTGAAGTGATAGAAGGCTTGTGATGCTGCAAAATGTTTGTTACTCATTTCCTACTAGTAAAAATAAAATTACCTGAAGGATCTGATAGTTAATATTGTTTAATTATTGAAATTCTGTGTCAGATTTTATTTAAAAAATTATTTTTTTTCCTAAAGATGGTTTAAAGCTGCAGTTTTAGAGATTTTTCATGTTAGGAGAAATGCCTTCTGTTAGAAATGGGAAATGGAATGAGCAGAAATAAAGTTAGCTTTGGAAGTAAATCTTCAGAAGTAATAAATAGGTTTTGTAAGGGTCATGGGTAGTAGTATATGCAAGTGCATTAAATTATATATGCAGGTTTGGAAATATTTGTTGATTTCTTTTTTTTTGTTTTACTTTTGTTTTTTGACTCACTCCTAGGCTCCTGCTTATCATCTTATTTTAGAAGGAATTTTAATACTCTGGATAATCAGACTTCTTTTCTCTAAAACTTACAAATTACAAGAGCGATCTGATCTTACACTCAAGGTGAGAAGTTAAATTTCTATTTTATTATTTGGTGTATGATTATAGTTGCTACATCTTTCAAAAAGGACTTGTGGTGGCTCAACTATATGTGTTAAAATGTTTTCTGGAATGTAAGGAAAACAGGAATGAAATATCAGGGTAAACAAATTACAAAGAATCCAGGGATAAAGTAAGTACACAAAGGAGTACCATATTACAGGCCTTTTTATTTTGCTAGGAGTAAATAGCAGTCTGGAAACGTACTAGATGCTGGAAGGGAAACATGGGCTACTGCTGAATTGCCAGTGTCCACCTGTAAGGTTACTGAGTTGCTTGGGAAAAGCAGCACTGTTTCTCAAGTCTGAATGAAAGTTTTTCCTATGGTCTTCATAAAAGAGATTCAGAGTAGGAGAGAATCCTCTCCATCCCACCACTCTCCACCTTCCCACCCCAAATCAAATTTTGATGTGTTCTGTATGGTAAAGGACCCAGCTCAAGCCCAAGTTGGGCAAACCTTCAGAAGAAGTGTCAAGAGGACTTTCAGTGCTGCCCCTCTGGGGGCTGTTGTTAGTATGGAGGACCAAGGGGTTTGTGGAATCCCCCACCTTCTCGTGCACATAGGAACACTGAGTAACTGTGCTCCAGGTATGAGCGGGGAAGAGCAGTTTTGACTGCAGCATGGTTTCTGTGACTTTGATTGTTTCCTTGTCCAGCTTCTATAGCAATATGCCAGAATACTTAGAGACAGGTACAGTTAGAGATGTTTTCCCACAAAAGTGCCTAAAACTTCAGAAGTTCACAAGGCAGCTTTAAGTGTAGCACAAAGACGGGCACTGCTCTTTTTTTTGCTTACTGGAGCATTCACAGGAGAAGGTGCAAGTGGAATGGAATTACAGCAAGGTGGCAAGTGTTTCCTTGTTTTCACTGGCTGGCCCTTGCTGTCTTGATCGTTAATGTTTATCATGAGATGGTCAGACAGTATCCCCTCTAGGGGATATGCAGCAAGTGACTCTTAGGGCAAATAAGTTTAGGAAACCTGGGTAAAGCAAACTAAAGAGGTGTCTCATTGCATGATTTCTTATATAAAAGGTTTTTTATATACCAGTGGCTATTTGAACCTCTAGAGAGATGCCCTAAACTTAACCACAGATCCCCACCCCTGTCTTTTTTTAATGGCACACTAATCCTTGTGGGATTAGTGTACCATAGAATACTCTTTTGATGGTATTAAAGTAAGATTGAGTCATCCAGCCTAGAAATCCTGTCTTTATTTCCCTTGCTATTTAGGAACTCCATGTGAATGATTATGTGGCCATGGAATAGATTTCTAGCCCAGCTGTTTAAGGGTTGATCATTCCTAATACTTAAGCATATCAGTCTACACAAATGTGCATTTTGAAAGAATAATGCCTAAACATAATTTTAGGATAACCCTCTAAAAGCAAAACTTACCTAGAGCAGGATTCAGTAGTCACTGACATCTTAACCCTAAAAGCTGTGGAAGGAAAAAAAACAACTGTGTGAGTGTTTCTAAAGCTTAACCTAATGCCAACAAAGAAGAAATGCCCTTCTCAGTTTTACAGATGTGCAGAGTCTCTTGAATACCAGGCAATCTTGAATTGATTCTGAAGTCTGTCTCCATGGTAGCAAGTAGACTGTGTGTATGTATCACACGTGCTCCAGGCTTGTTCAGGCTCCTGTTCTTCCATGCAATTGATTTATTCAGCTAAGCATTTTTGAGTCCCTGAGCCCTAAGTGACTATGCTCCTGGCCATACCCTGGAGTTGCCTATTAGGAGAAACATACACAGAAGCATTTAACAGGAGTATGGAAATAGGAATATTAAGAGTGAGCTTATCTAAGGCTAGAATTGCTGTGTCTGTCATGTTCATCAGGTGTGCCTTATCTCATCATGTACATCCAGAGTACATTTTCAAAATTACACTTCCTTTTCTAGTTCAAGAAAGGATAGTTCAGTTCAGTTCAGTCGCACAGTCGTGTCCGACTCTTTGCGACCCCATGAATCGCAGTATGTCAGGCCTCCCTGAGTGAACTCCTGGAGTTCACTCAGACTCACGTCCATTGAGTCCATGATGCCATCCAGCCATCTCATCCTCGGTCGTCCCTTTCTCCTCCTGCCCCCAATCCCTCCCAGCATCAGGGTCTTTTCCAATGAGTCAACTCTTCGCATAAGGTGGCCAAAGTACTGGAGCTTCAGTTTTAGCATCATTCCTTCCAAAGAAATCCCAGGGTTGATCTCCCCCAGAATGGACTGATTGGATCTCCTTGCAGTCCAAGGGACTCTCAAGAGTCTTCACCAACACCACAGTTCAAAAGCATCAATTCTTCGGCGCTCAGCCTTCTTCACATCCAACTCTCACATCCATACATGACTACAGGAAAAGCCATAGCCTTGACTAGACGGACCTTAGTTGGCAAAGTAATGTCTCTGCTTTTGAATATACTAACTAGGTTGGTCATAACTTTTCTTCCAAGGAGTAAGCACCTTTTAATTTCATGGCTGCAGCCACCATCTGCAGTGATTTTGGAGCCCAAAAAAACAAAGTCTGACACTGTCTCTACTGTTTCCCCATCTATTTCCCATGAAGTGATGGGGCCAGATGCCATGATCTTCGTTTTCTGAATGTTGAGCTTTAAGCCAACTTTTTCACTGTCCTCTCTCACTTTCATCAAGAGGCTTTTTAGCTCCTCCTCACTTTCTGCCATAAGGGTGGTGTCATAGAAAGGATAAGAAACTCAAAATAGTCAAAATACCTGTAATGCAAGAAGTAACAGGTAAAAGGAATAAAGTGGCTTTCTGTGAGAAATTTCCAAACAACTAAACCCTATTATAATTATTCTTATTAGAGAGTCTTTTGATATATTTCAGTTGTTTCTGAATCCTTGCCAGTGGCTTATAGAAACAGTGCTTTGTAGTCTAGTTGATCCCTTCCTATGACTATCATGCCTATAAGAACCTAAGGTATGGCTGTCTATAATATTTTGCAAGACGCTGAGGTCACTTAACCTGCAGTCGTGCTTCTTATCTTTGTGTTGTAGACTTTTTGTTTTATCATCAGTAGCAGTTATACTTCCTACAGTGAAAAATTTTGAACAGAAATAAAATTAAAAAAAATTTTCCATCACCCAGGAAGTTTCATGGGAAAAGAGCCTTTAGTCTGAGTTGAGAAAAGAGGTGAGGGGTTAAGTGCGCAAAACTCAGTAGTGATTTAGTGTCATTTCCAGCCACAGTGTCTGGACCGCTTTCTAGCAGCGTGTTCATTACAATGGCATCATTACAACAAACAGTTTAGATACTGCTAGAGTTGCTGTCCAATAAGTAGCACTGCACTGTATTTTAACTGCTTTTCTCTTGTAGGAAAAGGAAGAATGATTGAAGAGTGGCAACCAGAGCCTCTTGTTCCTCCTGTCTCAAAAGACCATCCTGCTCTCAACTACAACATTGTTTCAGGGTAAATTGGTTTTGCTAGTCAAGGGCTGGTGTTTGGTTTCCTGAAAGTAAATTCAGCAAAGTATACATTGGTTTATATGGTATTTCCTTTTTAACTGAAATAAGACGTTCAGAAATTTCTGGAGATTGGAAATGCTCTTTAATAGTCTCCAGTTTGGGTTTCAGAGTTTGTCTCTTTAAAACAACATATCTATTTTTCAAAGTAATACAGACATGTAATATTTCAGATGGTGAGACAGTGAAATGAAAAACAGCATTCCTCCTTTTTCCCACCAGTTTGTTTCTGATTTTAGATCTGTTGTAAATCTTTATAACTAGATAGTAATGGTATGCTTGCACCACTGTTTCTTGATTGATTAGTATAGACAGTCCCTGTTGACTCTCACAGTATGAATTATGAAACTTCAACTCACTTAACGCTAGTCCCTCCTGGCTTACAATGTTTTATCTGTTTTTAGTTCTTCTATTTCAGTATAGAGAAAATATTAGACACATAGTATCCACCATCAAGAAGTAATAGGTATTAACATTTTGCTGTTTATGTCAAATCTGTTTTTTAAAAGAAATAGAGCATTAGAAATACAGTTGATCCTTGAACAGTATGGCAAGACTGCTGACCCTCCATGCAAAAACCTACATCTAAATTATAGTCAGCCCTCCAGATACATGATTTTAATACATCCCTCCAGATATGTGGTTTTACTACTATTTACAAGCTTGAAGTTGGTGGATGTTCCTTTGCTTATATTTATGCTTTTACAACAATATGCCTGTTGCCGTGAAAGTTTTCAGTATTCGTTTAAAAAATACGATGCAGCGTGTTCTCCTGAGAGAGCTTCCCAGGTGGCTTAGTGGTAAAGAATCTGCCTGCCAGTGCAGCTGATGTAGGACATGTGGGTTCAGTCTCTGGGTCAGGAAGATCCCCTGGAGAAGGAAGTGGCACCTACTCCAGTATTCTTGCCTGGAAAATCCCATGGACAGAGGAGCATGGAGGGCTACAGTCCATTAGGTCGCAAAGAATCAGACACCACTGAGCAACATTCTCCTAAGTCTGTCCTTCTACTTCTGGTCTGATGTGGGAGAGGCTTGTTTTCTTCACTTTGGTGAATTTCTTTGGTCTTATGAAAGTTTTACTTGTTCCTAAATCAAACTTACCAATCAGTAATGTTATGATCATAAAATCCTTCCTACCACAGATGTCTAATTTGCCTGTTTTTTGTATGACAGTCACTTGTCCCAACATAATTGGCTGAATAATCCATTTTTTACCTACTGATTGGAAATTTCCTTGCTTTCATATGTCATGTTCATCACTCAGTCGTGTCCAACTCCTTTGTCATATCCTTCTCCAGGGGATCTTTCTGACCCAGGGATCGAACCTGGGTCTCCTGCATTGCAAGTAGATTTGTTACCGTCTGAGCTACCAGGGAAGCCTTCATATGTTAAGTTCCCTTATGTAAGATCTATTTCTGGCTTTATTTCTGTTCTTTTGGTGTATTTGTTCTCCCTGTGCCAGAACCTCGTTTATGTTGTTCAGTCGCTAAGTCATATCCAACTCTTTGCAACCCCATGGACTATAGAACACCAGGTTTCCCTGTCCTTCACTGTCTCCCTAAGTTTGCTTAAATTCATGTCCGTTCAGTCAGTGATGCTGTCTAACCACCTCATCCTCTCTGCCCCCTTCTCCTTTTACCTTCAGTCTCTCCTAGCATCAGGATCTTTTCCAGTGAGTTGGCTTTTCGAATCAGGTGGCAAAATATCGGAGCTTCAGCTTCAACATAAGTCCTTCCAATGAATATTCAGGGTTGATTTCCTTTAGGATTGACTGGTTGGATCTCCTTGCAGTCCAGGAGACTCTCAAGAGTCTTAACCCAGCACCACAATTCAAAAGCATAAATTCTGGGAAGCTCAGCTTTCTTTATGGTCCAACTCCAGATCCGTACACAACTACTGGAAAAACCATGCTTTGACTATACGGACCTTTGTTGGCAAAGTGATGTCTCTGCTTTTTATATACTGTCTAAGTTTCTCATAGATTTTCTTTCAATGAGCAAGCGTCTTTTAACTTCATCACTGCAGACACTGTCTGCAGTGATTTTGCAGCCCAGGAAAACAAAATTTGTAAGTGCTTCCACTTTTTACCCTTCTGTTTGCCATGAAGTGATGGGACCAGATTCCACGATCTTAGTTTCTGAATGTTGAGTTTCAAGCCGGCTTTTTCATTCTCCTCTCCTCTTTCACCCTCATCAAGAGGCTCTTTAGTTGCTCTTTACTTTCTGCCATTAGAGTGATATCATCTGCATATTTGAAGTTGTTGGTATTTCTCCCAGCAATCTTGATTTCTGCTTGTGATTCAGCCAGCCTGGCATTTTGCATAATGTATTCCATATATAAGTTAAATAGGCAGGGTGACAATATACAGCCTTGTTGTACTCCTCTCCCAATTTTGAACCAATCCATTATTCCATGTCTGGTTCTAATTGTTGCTTTTTGACCTGCATACAGGTTTCTCAGGTGCGGTGGTCTGGTCTGTTTAAGAATTTTCCACAGTTTGCTGTGATCTACACAGTTAAAGGCTTTAGCATAGTCAATAAAGCAGAAGTAGATTTTTTTTCCATAGAACTCTCTTGCTTTCTCTATGATCCAACAAATGGTAATGTGATCTCTGGTTCCTTTGCCTTTTCTAAATCCAGCTTATGTATCTAGGTTCATGTACTGCTGAAGCCTAGCTTGAAGGATTTTGAGCGTGACCATGCTAGCATGTGAAATGAACTCAGTGGTAGGGTAGTTTGAACATTCTTTGGTATTGCCCTTTTTTGGAATTGGAATGAAAACAGACCTTTTCCCATCTTGTGGCCACTGCTGAGTTTTCTAAATTTGCTGACATATGAGTGCAACACTTTAACAGCATGATCTTTTAGGATTTGAAATAGTTCAGCTGGAATTCCATCACTTTCACTAACTTTGTAGTAATGCTTCCTAAGGCCCTCTTGACTTTACACTCCAGGATGTCTAGTTCTAGGTGAGTGACCACACCATTGTGGTTGTCTGGGTCAAGACCTTTTTGTGTAGTTCTTCTGTATATTCTTGCTACCTCTTCCTTCTGCTAATGTTAGGTCCTTACCGTTTCTGTCCTTTATCCTGCTCATCTTTTCATGAAATGTTTCCTTGATATATCTTCGGTTTTCTTGAAGAGAACTCTGGTCTTTCCCATTATATTGTTTTCCTCTGTTGCTTTGCTTTGTTCATTTAAGAAGCCCTTATCTCTCCCTGCTGTCCTCTGGAACTCTGCATTCAGTTGGGTATATCTTTTCCTTTCTCCCTTGCCTTTTGCTAATCTTCCATTAGCTATTTGTGAAGCCTCCTCAGACAACCACTTTGCCTTCTTGCATTTCTTTTTCCTCAGACGGTAAAGCGTCTGCCTGCAATGTGGGAGACCCGAGTTTGATTCCTGGGTTGGGAAGATCCCCTGGAGGAGGAAATGGCAATCCACTCCAGCACTCTTGCCTGGAAAATCCCATGGACGGAGGAGCCTGATAGGCTACAGTCCATGGGGTTGCAAAGAGTCGGACACAACTGAGTGACTTCACTCATTCACTCGCTCCTATTCAGTTCAGTGCAGTGTAGTTTAGTTGCTCAGTCGTGTCCGACTCTTTGCGACCGCATGAATTGCAGCACTCCAGGCCTTCCTGTTCATCACCAACTCCCGGAGTTTACCTAAACTCATGTCCATCGAGTTGGTGATGCCATCCAGCCATCTCATCCTCTGTCGTCCCCTTTTCCTCCTGCCCCCAATCCCTCCTAGCATCAGCCTTTTCCAGTGAGTCAACTTTTCACATGAGGTGGCCAAAGTATTGGAGTTTCAGCTTTAGCATCATTCCTTCCAAAGAACACCTAGGACTGATCTCCTTTAGAATAGACTGGTTGGATCTCCTTGCAGTCCAAGGGACTCTCAAGAGTCTTCTCCAACACCACAGTTCAAAAGCATCGATTCTTTGGCGTTCAGCTTTCTTCACAGTCCAACTTTCACATCCATACATGACCACTGGAAAAACCATAGCTTTGACTAGACAGACCTTTGTTGGCAAGTAATGTCTCTGCTTTTGAATATGCTATCTAGGTTGGTCATAACTTTCCTTCCGAGGAGTAAGCATCTTTTAATTTCATGGCTGCAGTCACCATCTGCAGCCTCCTGTACAGTGTTATAGACCTCCGTCCACAGTGCTATTTGTTCTTCTTATGCCAGAACTTCATTTATACCACTACGTTAATAATAGGTCTTGGCAAGCATGGATCCTGGAGAAGGCAGTGGCACCCTACTCCAGTACTCTTGCCTGGAAAATCCCATGGACAAAGGAGCCTGGTGGGCTGCAGTCCATAGGGTCACTAAGACTCAGACACAACTGAGCAACTTCACTTTGACTTTTCACTTTCATGCATTGGAGAAGGAAATGGCAACCCACTCCAGTGTTCTTGCCTGGAGAATCCCAGGGATGGTGGGAGCCTGGTGGGCTGCTGTCTGTGGCGTCGCACAGAGTCGGACACGACTGAAATGACTTAGCAGCAGCATGGATCCTTAACCTTCTTACTCTTCAGAATTGTCTAGGCTGTTTTTTGACTCTTCACTAATAGTTTAGGTTTAGCTGATCAGATTTGACCAGAAAATGAATTTGAACTTTTGACCAGTAATGCATTGAATTTGTGGATTAATTTGGAGAGAACTGGCATATTGCTAATATTGAATCTCATCACCATATGCCCTATGTATAACTTGTATATTTATGTCTTGCATGTTTCTGAGAAAAGTTGGATAATGTTTTTCATAAAGATTTTGCTTAACTTTTCTTACTTTTTGTTTTGAAACGTGATAGATTCACATGAAGTCATAAGAAATAATACAGATAGATTCCATATACCCTTCATCATGTCCCCGAGTGGTAACATCTTACTTAACTATAGTACAGTATCACAGCCAGGAGATTGACATTGCATATCTTTTAATAGCTTTATCTCCAGATACCAGAGAGTTTTCATTTCTGTCATGAAGAGCATCGTTCTCTTCTTGTTCCTGTGTTATCACACTGGCTAGGATACTTTCTATGCAGTGTTGAATAGGAGTGGTAACAAAGACTTCTGTGTCCTGTTCCTGACAGCTTTTAAGGGATAACCTGTATGTGTTACAGGCCTTCCTTTCTCATCCTAATTTGCCAAGGGAACTTTTTGTTAGTTTTAAAATCAGTATTAAATTTTATTAAATCTGTTGAGATGATTGTGACTCTTCTCTAATCCATTACTGTTTTAAATTGTACTGATTGATCTTTTACAGTAATTAAGCATATACATAAAATTTCTTGAGAAAATTGCAAGCAACCATGCCACTCATTGTCACTCAGATTCTAGCTTGGTAGACTTGGAGAAAGATGGAGATTTACCCTCTGGAAAGGCTAAATATAAATGAAAAATCCGAAGGATGTGTTAGGGAACAGGTGCCCTTCTGAAAACAGAATGTGAGTAAAATGTTTGTAATGAGTAGTAGGGATACTGACCCCATTTCCTCCATCTCAGCTCTTAGAGGAAGTCGGCAGCCAGAGTTACACCTCATATACACCAAAGGAGTTCTCTTTGGTGAAACTTGAAGTCAAGAGAATAAAAACAGAAAAGTTTGAGCTTAGGGTTTTCACAGATGAACTCTTGTCTGATTATTATAGAGTGAAGCCCACTGTGAGTCAGGAAGCCAGGCCTATTTACACAGTGCTTCTAGTTAGTTTGCCTGTGGCTCATATGGTAAAGAATCTGCCTGTAGTGGGAGAGACTTGGGTTCAATCCCTGGGTCAGGAGGAGCCCTTGGAGAAGGGCTACCCACTCCAGTATTCTTGCCTGGAGAATTCCATGGACTGAGGTGCCTGGCAGTCTACAGTCATGGGATTGCAAAGAGTCGGTCATGACTGAGCAACTAACACTTTCACTTTTTTTCTTTCCGGTTAGCATTTCAGTGTCTTATTCTTAAAAATGGGTGGACAACCTTAAATTATGGTCCATTGATTTTCAACAAAGTGCCAAGACATTTCAGTAGGGAAAGAATCATCTTTTTTAATGAATGGGGATGGCACAGCTGGATAGACATATGTAAAAGAATGATGACAGACCTCAGACTCATAACATGTGTAAAAATTAGCTCAAAATTAATCACAGGCCTGATTTAAGAGCAAAAATTATAAATTCCTAGTAGAAGAAAGAAAACAAGAGTAATTCTTTGTAATCTAGGGTTGGGCAAAGATTTTTTAGATATGACACACAAAGCACAAGCAGCCAAAGGAAAAATAGATAAACTGCAATTCATTAAAATTAAAAACATTTGTGCTTCAAAGTCCACTCTCAGAGAAATAATACAAAACCCTGCAAAATGGGAGAAAATATTTTCAAGCCATATATTTGTTAAGGGGCTAGTATCCAAAATATATATTAGAAAACTCTTACAACTTAGTGATAAACCCTATTTAAGCATGACTGTTTGGTTAATTTTTTATTAATTGTTGGGTTCTGTTTTTTTTTTGCTAATATTTGGTACTTTTAGTATCAGTATTAGAAAACAAGTTTAGTCTTTTCTTTTCCCTTACTATGCTGGCCCAGTTTTGGTATCAGAAATTTAGTAGTCTTGTAATTTTCTTGGCAATAATATGTATTTGTTGTTTGTTCTGATGAGCATAGATTTTTAATCATGAATTTAATGTCTTCGGTGAATTTGTAAAGCCATTTCTATTTCCTGTATGAGTAAGTTTTGGTTTTGTCATTTAGTAATTGTTCATTTCTTCTTGTGTTTTCAAATGCTTTTGCATGAAGTAGTTCATAGAATTTCTCAGTTATATGTAAAAAATATATATAATATATAAAATACATATATATGTGTGTGTGTTAATCACTTAGTTGTATCCAACTCTTTGTTATCCCATGGACTGTAGCTCACCAGGCTCCTCTGTCCATGGGATTCTCCAGGCAAGAATGCTGGAGTGGATTGCCATTTCCTTCTCCAAGGGATCTTCCTGACACAGGGATCAAATCCAGATCTCCTGCATTGCAGGCAGATTCTTTATCATCTGAGCTATAGGGAAGTCCTCCTCATATGTAAAATAATATATATGCTATTTATATATATATACAACTTTATATAGAGATGTGTAGAACAACACATCTGTGTGGTCTGTGTCTGCGTTGCAGTCATTGTGTCTCCTTTCTCACTCAGATTTGTTCGAAGTTTGTCCTCTGGTTTAGTTCAGTCTGTTGTATTTTCTTCATCTTGGGCCTTTCTTGCAGACACAGGTATTGACCTTCTCTTCAGCACTGCTCTCATCAGCACTCATGTAGACAGCATTGTCACTTGCTTTTTTGTTTCCTTTATCCCTAGCACCTGCATCTGTTCTCCGCCAGTAATGTATCTCACTGTAATGCTTGTATGTTACTTCTTTTATTATTTTATGTCTTTAAAAGCATGCATTTTATTATTTTTAGCATATATAGATTGTTGAAACTAATCTTAATGTTTTATGAATGTGTGTTTTTAATTTTGTGCTCTAGATTCCATTCTGATTTTTTTTAAACAAGTTTTTTTACTCAGCACAATTTTTCGACAAATGTTTGAGTTCCTGCTGTGTTCAAGGAGTATGCTGAGCATGTGCAGTAAATAAAAATCTTAGTTCTTTTAGACCAGGCAGACCAAAAATGAAGTAAATGTAGTGTTAGCTGGTGTTAAGTGGTATAAGGAAATATGAGGCAGCACAGAGAGGTAGAATTGCTAAGTGTACTTCTCATCATTTCTTCTGACTGCTACATATTTTTCTGTTGTATATGGCCACCATGTTTTACTTAGCTATTTACTTTGTGATATATACCTCAGCTGCCTCTACTCCCCAGTGCTGCAAATAGCATGGTTATTAAACCTGATTGATATCCTGTTGACCTGTTTGAGTCTTTCTACGGGTTTGGGCCCAGCAGGAGAATCATGATGTAGGAAAGTCCCAGAGAGAAATGAGACAGGTGTTATCAGTTCAGTTCAGTTGCTCAGCCATGTCCGACTCTTTGCTACCCCATGAATTGCAGCACACCAGGCCTCCCTGTCCATCACCAACTCCTGGAGTTCACTCAAACCCACGTCCATCAAGTCAGTGATGCCATCCAGCTATCTCATCCTCTGTCATCCCCTTCTCCTCTTGCCCCCAATCGCTCCCAGCATCAGAGTCTTTTCCACGAGTCAACTCTTTGCACGAGGTGGCCAAAGTACTGGAGTTTCAGCTTTAGCATCATTCCTTCCAAAGAACACCCAGGAGTGATCTCCTTTAGAATGGACTTGTTGGATCTCCTTGCAGTCCAAGGAACTCTCAAGAGTCTTCTCCAACACCACAGTTCAAAAGCATCAATTCTTCGATGCTCAGCTTTCTTCACAGTCCAACTCTCACATCCATACGTGACCACAGGAAAAACCACAGCCTTGACTAGACGGGACTTTGTTGGCAAAGTAAAATGTGCTATCTAGGTTGGTCATAAATTTTCTTCCAAGGAGTAAGGATCTTTTTATTTCATGGCAGCAGTCACCATCTGCAGTGATTTTGGAGCCCAAAAAAATAAAGTTTAACACTGTTTCCATTGTTTCCCCATCTATTTCCCATGAAGTGATGGGACCAGATGCCATGATCTTAGTTTTCTAAATGTTGAGCTTTAGACCAACTTTTTCACTCTCCTCTTTCACTTTTATCAAGAGGCTTTTTAATTCCTCTTCACTTTCTGCCATAAGGGTGGTGTTATCTGCATATTTGAGGTTTTGATATTTCTCCTAGCAATCTTGATTCCAGCCTGTGCTTCTTCCAGCCCAGCGTTTCTCCTGATGTACTCTGCATATAAGTTAAATAGGCATGGTGACAATATACAGCCTTGACATACTCCTTTTCTTATTTGGAACCAGTCTGTTGTTCTAACTGTTGCTTTGGTACCCAATTCCTGGACAACATTGTTTTATTTTGCATTTCTCTGATTATTTGAGCCATTAAGTGTATTTTTATCTACTTACTAGCTGTTGGGGCTTTTCCCTTCTGTGAATGCCTACTAGTATCTTCTACTTCTTTTTCTACCTAATTCCCAGCCTACCTTTCAATTACCAGGAATCCCCAATATTTTGTAGATTTTAATTCTTGGTCAGTTCCTGTGTGGTGATTTATTACAATGATTCTAAGAAACTTTTTTTTTCTTTCTATTTTAAGATCTCTAAAATGGATTGAATCTTACAGCTGCTGAGAGTCATTCTTAACCTGGGGACAGTTGGGGTGGTATCATTTCTTAGCACTGATGAACTTGATCATGGCTATACTCACTGCCAACACCTCAGTTGAGTTACGTGGCCATAAGTCGTATAAGACAGCTGATGGAAGGAGAAATGCTGACATTCCTCCAGACTGATGAACAAAGGCTGTTGGAACTACGGCTTTGAGCATTTCTTTGTCAAATTCCTGCTGCCTTTGGATAATAAGAGCTTACTTTCTAGAAACACGTGATTTAATTGAGGAAAGATTAAATTAGGAGTTTAGTCCAAAAGGAAAGTTCCAGCATGACATTTAGAGAATTAGTGATATTGACTTGTCAGGTTATCTCAGAGATGATAGTGGAGCATCCTCCTAAGCAATACCAGGATACTCCGGTTAGCAGAGAGTGTGAATACCTGTGAAATCCATGATGTAGCAGGGAGCAGTCAGTCAGAACTGCTGACTAAAAGTTAGGAATGTCTTAACTGATTCATTTTGTTTATATTTTTTCATACTTAGGTGCAAGAGTAGAATGACAAAAATCTGTGTCAGGAATGCCTTTTCATTAAATATAACCTGAAACACATATAATAAGAAAACTATCATTGCATTTTAATTGGCCATGTCTTTCTTCCTTAGTGGTAGATAAAATACAGTTGATGCCATCTTGGACTCATGAAATAGAACAAATTTCTATCACCCATCTGTTAGTTTTGTCTGTGGTATCTTCATTGAACCAAAATTCTTAGTTTTGACTTGGTCATATCCATCCATTTTAGCCTCATGGTTTGTGTTTGGAGACTTGCTCTAGAAATCATTTCCTATTCCAAGGTCACAAAAGACTTTCTAAATTTTCTTCTGTTATCTTTTTCAGAGTACTCTTTAGGCTTTTAAAATGCCTGGAATTCACCTTTGTATATGGTTATTCAATTATATTTTTTCCCATTGAGAACAAAATATGTGTAACTTAGTGATGGGTGCAGCTGCTGTTGTTTGCAGTATTTATATATAGGCATACCTCATTTTGTTGCACTTTGCTTTGTTGTACTCCTGTGTGTGTATCTGTGTGTGTGTGTGTACGCAGTCATGTCCAACTCTTTGTGACCCCATGGACTATAGCCTACCAGGCTCCTCTGTCCGTGGAATTTTCCAGGCAAGAATATTGGAGCAGGTTGCTGTTTCCTACTCCAGGGGATCTTCCCAACCCAGGGATCAAACCCACGTCTCATGTGTCTCCTGCATTGGCAAGCAGATTCTTTACCACTCTACCACCTGGGAATTCCATTGCACTCCCGTAGATACTGCATTTTTTACAGATTAAAAGTTTGTGGCAATGGGTGTTCTTTGGAAGGAATGATGCTAAAGCTGAAACTCCAGTACTTTGGCCACCTCATGCGAAAAGTTGACTCATTGGAAAAGACTCTGATGATGGGAGGGATTGGGGGCAGGAAGATAAGGGGATGACAGAGGATGAGATGGCTGAATGGCATCACTAACTCGATGGACGTGAGTCTGAGTGAATTCCGGGAGTTGGTGATGGACAGGGAGGCCTGGCGTGCTGCGATTCATGGGGTTGCACAGAGTCGGACACAGCTGAGCGACTGAACTGAACTGAACTGTGTTGTCAGATGATGGTTGTCATTTGTTAGCAATAAAGTATCTTTTAAAAATTAGAAAATAATTTTTTTCAGTTTTATTAAGATATACTTGACATATAGCACTGTATAAGTTTAAGGTGTACAGCATAATGATTTGACTTACATAGATCATGAATTGATTACCACATTAAATTTAGTGAAGATACATCATCTCATACAGATTCAAAATTAAATAGCAAGTTTTTTTTCCTTCTGAGGAAAACAAGTTTTACTCTCAACAATTTTCATATATAATTTAACATCGGTGTTAACTATATTTGTCATGTTGTACATGCATTACAGGCAGATCCTTTACGATCTGAGCCACCAGGGAAGCTCGTGACATCCCCAATATTTAATTATTTTACACCTGGGAGTTTGTACTTTTGATCACCTTAATCCAATACCCCCTCTCCCTAACCTGCCTCTGGTAACCACAAATCTGATGTCTTTTCCTAAGAGTTTCTTTTTGAAGTATGATTGACTTAAAACAGTATGTTCATTTCTGGTACACAACATGGTGATTTTATATTTGTATACATCTCAGAATGATCACAATGATGAATCTAATTACCATTTATCACCATACAAAGATACCACAATAATCATTAGCTATATTCCCCACACTGTACATTTCATATCCATGACTCATTTGTTTTATAACTGAAAATTTGTACCTATTAATCTTCCTCACCCATTTTTTCTCGTTCCCCGACCCTCCCTTCCCTCTGACTGTGACTCTGCTTCTCTGTGACTGCTTCCATTTTGTTTGTTCATTTGTTTTGTTTTTCAGATTCTACATGTAAGTGAAATCATACATATTTGTCTTTCTCTGACTTAACTCCACTCAGCATCATAATACCCTGTAGATCTATTCATGTTTTCACAAGTGACAAGGTTTTGTTCTTTTTTTTTTTGGCTGAGTAATACTCCTTTGTGTGTGTGTATGCGCGCATGCATCCGCGCATACACATGTATTACATCTTCTTTATCCGTACTGATGGGCACTCAGATTGCTTTCATATCTGAGCTATTGTAAATAATGCTGAAATAAACAAGAGTGTGGAAAATATTTGCTAATGAGTGTTTTGTTTTCTTTAGATAAATACCCAGGGTTAGAATTGCTATATTGTATGATAGCTCCATTTTAAATTTTTGAAGTGATTCCATGCTGTCTTCCATAGTGGCTGCATCAATTTACATTCCCACAAATAGTGCATGAGGGTTCCTTTTTCTTCACATCCTTGCCAACATTTGTTATTTGTCTTTTTGATGATAATTATTCTGACAGGTGTGAGGTGGTATTTCATCGTTGTTTTGTATTTTCCTGATGATTAGTGATGTTGAGTATCTTTTGTGCCTGTTAGCCATCTGTATGTTTTCTTTGGAAAAATATCTGTTTAGACCCTTGCTCATCCTTGTCTTGTTCCTAATCTTAGAGGAAATGCTTTCAGTTTTTCACAGTTGCAAGTTTAAAATATTAGCTGTGGGCTTGCTCTGTGTGAACTTTATTATGTTGAGGTATGTTCCCTCTGTACTCACTTTGTTGAGAGTTTTTTTGTCATAAATGGATGTTAAATTTTGTCAAAACTCTGTCTCCTTGTTGAGATGGTCATGATTTTTATTCTTCAGTTTGTTAATATGATAGATCATGTTGATAGATTTTTGGATATTGAATCATCCTTGCATCCTTGGGATACATTTCACTTGATCATGGTGTATGATCCTTTTAATGTATTGTTTAATTCAGCTTGTTGATATTTTGTTGAGGAATTTTGCATCTGTGTTCATCAATGATACTGGTCTGTAATGTCCTTTTTGTGTGAAATTTCTGCAATTTTTTTGTGTGTGACATTTTATTCCTTCTACTAACTTCGGAGTTTGCTTGTTCTTTTTCTAGCTCCTTTAAGTGTAAAGTTGTCGTTTATTTGAGGGATTTTTTGTTTCTTGAGATGGTCTTGTATTGCTTTAAACTTGCAACAGCATACTTCCATCTGGTCAGCAGAGCTACATCTTCTGAGCATGCCCTGTGTGTGCTAAGTGAGCCTGTTTCAATGGACTGACTCCTATGGATACTTGGAAGCCATGGCTGGTCCTTGGTCTAGTTGGTTACCGCAGAAGTTATGCAGAAGTTGTTGGCCCCTGATGGGCATGTTCAGATCCTGCGCAGCTGGCTACCTGGCTAGTGAAGTCCCAGTCCTGGTGCCAACCTACTGGTGGGTGGGCCCAGGTTACCAAGTAGCTGACTGAAGACCAGGAGCCCCAGAGCTAGTGTTTACCTAGTGTGGTGGGCAGGTTTAGCTGCCTGCTAGTAGGTGGGACTGTGTTTCTGCCCATCTGGTCCCTTGGCCTGGCGTTTCCCAGTACTAGTGCTGACTGACTGGTAGACAGAGCTCAGTTTCAGTGCTAATAAGCTAGAGTGAGAATCCAAAATGGCACTTGTCAGCACCAATGTTGCCATATATGATGATCTCCCAGAAATGACTGCTGCCAGTATCTCTGTCTCCATATTAAGTCCCATTTGCCTCCTGCCTCTCTGGGAGGCTCTCTTAAGATCAGTGAGTGGGTCCTTTCATATTACTGATTCTGCCCTCCATCCTGGAATGTTTGAGATTTTTGTGTGCAGCCCTTGTCTACATGGTTATTTTGGTTTTTCATATTTTTGTGGGTGCCAGCTCCACCACCTCAGGAAATTTTATGAAACTTCAGTTTTGTGAAACTAAAGAAGTCCTGGGAGTTGGGAAAACAACTGGATTCTAAATCTACTACTGACATAGTGGATTTAGAATCATAGTGGATGATTTGAAAGAGAAAAAGCCCTTGAAGCCATAGAGAAGAAAGAAGATAGTTAATGAGCACATTTTATAATGACAAGTTGAGCCATAGCTTCTCACCTCACTTTATAGATGAAGAAACTGAGGCTCATGGAGGCCAAGTAACACCCCTGAGTTTCAGAAGCAGTCAGTAGCCACAATGCAGACAGAATCTGCCTGACTGACTCTACAGCTGTTCTTGTCAGAGTCTTGTATGAGTTCATCTGCTTTTGTTAATTTACTTCTAGTAGTCATTCTTTTCCTTCCCTGGTTTCCCAGCATTTTTTTCATTATTTTTCTCATAGAAAACCAATTCTGTTAAGATATACTGGTGAGAGTGGTGTTCCCTAATCTTTTCTGGCTGCAGTACATTTTACAGAACAGCCCAGTGACAGAGCAGTGAGTTTGTGAAACAGAATCAGTTCTGTGCCACTGTCCTTTCCTTGGCCCTGTGTGGTATGTTTCTATTCCATTCTATTCTTTAGTCTTACCATTTCCTTTAGGTGAAATAGGCTGGCTGTGATCCATTAATCACACCCTTTAATAGCTCATGTCCCATAGTTTGGCCCATATTTTTAAAGCATGACTTGTAGCTCGAGTACTTTTCAGCAGAGGACAATAGGTTGAGTGAGAGCCATTTCCTGTTCAGCTGAACTCAGATCCATGCTCTATGTAACCGGGCACTCTTATTTTACCCCTTTGTGGAGGGGTAGGGAATTCCTTTTAAATAGCATTTCGATTAACTTTAGGAATCGGCGTCATGACTCATTCTTGTGGTGGCTTCCTGTGGATAACACATACTTTTAAACTGCTTGTCTGTAAGGTTGTGACTCGCTCTGCCTCTTCATGCCGTTGATCTTGATGTTTCTATATTTTCCTGAGATACTTTATTTAGCAACTTAAGTGAGTTTCAAAACCAAGCAAGGTTTGCCATTCATCTATCCAAAATCTTGGAATTCTAGCTCACCTTTTTTTAATTTAAAGCGTCTGCCTACAATGTGGGAGACCTAGGTTTGATCCCTGGGTCGGGAAGATCCCCTGGAGAAGGAAATGGCACCCCACTCCAGTACTCTTGCCTGGAAAATCCCATGGACAGAGGAGCCTGGTAGGCTACAGTCCATGGAGTCATAAAGAGTCCGACACAACTGAGCGACTTCACTTTCACTTTCATTATGAGTAGAATTAATGACCAAGCATCTGATTTTTAATATACCATTTTCTAATTTTACTTTTTAAGAATAAAAAGAGAGATAGGAGTATGTAAATAGGAGTATGCAAACAGAGTAGAATGACAACACTTGTGTGTCCTCTCCCCTTCCCTCTCTGAGACAGTATAATAATGTGTGTCCTGCAACACAAATGACTGAAGTATACCACTCTTGTCTCTTTCCCCAGCCCTCCAAGCCATAACATCGTGGTGAATGGAAAAGAATGTATAAACTTTGCTTCATTCAATTTTCTTGGATTGTTGGATAACCCTAGGCTCAAGGTAGGTAGCACATAAGCTGAAGTGGACAGATAACATGACTGACTTAAGCAACTGGGCATAAAATAAGAGACAAATGCAGACTGTCTGAAAGGGCTATGTAAATGTTTATCATTATTCTTTCTTGAGAGAGCTGTAACCTAGTTTTCAACAAGGGAGGGCAGGGGTGTCCAATGGGGTTTAGTGTTAGGTGACAGCCGGAGAACTATATGAACCAAACCCGGTAATAGTTGGGGATGTGTCCAGGAAATTGCTTCATCTCCTTTTGGGATTGTGGGCCAGTAAACATTTTTTGAGGGAAGTTGTTCAGTCGCCCAGTTATGTCTGACTCTTTGTAACCCCTTGGACTGTAGCACGCCAGGCCTCCCTGCCCCTCATCATCTCCTGAAGTTTGTACAAGTTCATGTCCATGAACTTTGGTGTAAAACTTTTACCCAAAATGCCCAAAAGTGCGAATGCATTGAGTTAACTAGGTTTTCAGATGGTAAAGCGTCTGCCTACAATGCAGGAGACCTGGGTTCGATCCCTGGATTGGGAAGATCCCCTGGAGGAGGAAATGGCAACCCACACCAGTACATTTGCCTGGAAAATGCTATGGACGAGGAGCCTGGTAGTCTACAGTCCATGGGGTTGCAAAGAATCCGACAGGACTGAGCAACTAACAACCAAGTTTTAATGATCAAGCTAATATAACTTTTCCATGTTGTTAGTCATATGCCTAAATCTTTCCATCTCTTCTTTCTTTATATCCTGTCAGAATTGTCTTAGTTCTTATGAAGGAGGAAAAGCCAGGTGACTGGAGAGCTATGTGAGCTATGTGGGTGAAAAAACAGGAAATTTCATTTTTGAATTCTTAAAGATAAATTATTACAATATATATTTTTTTTCCACAAAGGCAGCAGCTTTGGCATCTCTAAAGAAGTATGGTGTGGGAACTTGTGGACCTAGAGGATTTTATGGCACATTTGGTATGTTTTCTGTCATATTTTTTAGACTACTGCTTTCAACAATTAAGATCGAATCTGATTTCAAAACTCCTTGGATAAGGTATCCTTAATTAGTTGTGGTAATAAGCAGGTGAACTTTCTACAAGATTTTGTGTTTGAGACCATTGGTGGGAGACATGTTGATCTTAGGCTGACTGTCCCTTGTGTTGAAGGGCCATGAGTGCCTAAGGCACACTGTCTCAGTAGGTGAAGACTGAGCTCTTGTTGCATTTGCCCCAAGAGACAGTGGTGTGAGGAGACTGTCTGCCGTGCATGACATTTGTAACAGGAAGCATCTGGTTTTAATGGCTCTGCTCTTTATAGTTGTGCAGGAACCCAAATCTTCCCTGTATTGTTGCTGTTGGCCTATTAAGGGCACCTTCCTTGTCTGTGTGGCTGTAGCCAAATGATGAGTATGGGGAGCAGGAGTGCAGGGCTGCTGTACCCATTTGGGTGGGCAGATGGTATTGCTCATCATTCTGCCCACATTCCTTTGGTGAAAACATAACCTGGATCATGCCTCCAGCAGAGGGACCGAGAAGTTGCTCTAGCTGGGCAGCCACCACATACCAGGAGCTAGGTGAGAACAGATTGGGGGTATGGGGGCCAATGATCAACTGTATAGCCCTTTTCTTTCTGGGATGAAGATGAAGGGTCATTGATTTCCTTATGTGTGGATGACCTGGGGGTGGATTAACTACATGTAAGGATGAGTATGATTTCAGACACGGTGAACTCCCTAAATCAAGAGTCATCAAAGAAGACCTTGGAATTTTATGGTGGTTTTTGTTAAATGTGTATTGTTCTTTGGTTCTGAAAATTTCAGGAATGTTGTTATACAGTTGTTCAAGTGAGTATACTACTGGAAACAACATTCTGGTTTGTGAAGTGTCGGAGGCTGGGGAAAGAGGCCAGGGAAGGAATTCTCTTTTGTCTTCTCAACTCGTTTTCATTTCTTGGTCTGTGCTTTTTTTTTTTCACTTCTGCAGTTAAGATGTTTTTATTTAAGGGAGCACCTTTCTTTATCCCTTAGCTAGTTTAGTGGTTGAATTATTTGTATTGGAAACAGATGATGGGAGTTGGTGTCCAAGAATCCTGCAGCTGGACAGGATCTTTAAAATCTTGTATTCCTGCATCCCAGCTATTCAGAAGAGAAATAGAAAGCTCAGAGAGGTTAAGTGACTTCATCATGGTCACATTGCTAATTAATTTCAACCCTAAAACTAGAAACAAGTTTCTAGATTGCAGTTGTAATGGGAAGATCAAAGACTTTAAAGAGCTTAGATCAGAGCCTCCCTCTTTCTTCTAGCCTAATGCAAACATGAGTTGTTTGCCTGCTTTTTACTGGTAGGGTATTATTTCCTTGATAAGAATTAGAAAACTAGGAAAGGAACTTTTTGTTTTTACAGGTTTATTTGTTGTAATCTGATCAACAAGCCTTTCTTTCCATGATCTGCTTGCTGGGGTAAAGAATTTGCTTTCTTAAAAGCCTCTCTTTCTAGCAGATTTTATTTGCCTGTGTGGCCTTGACTCTTGCTCGAGTTATCTGAGAAGACCAATAAGAGATTTATTGTAAAATTTAGTGAAAAAAAAAGTTTTGAATCTTTAAGACCAGTTTTCCTAGAACTGTGGAAATATTTTGTTATAATCGCCCAGTCCATTTTTCACTTGAATCACCTGAAATATGCATAATAGGATGCTATGTGCTTCCAGATTTGTGTGTGTGTGTGGGGGGAGTCTTTAGTGATTTTTAGATTAATTTTTAAATTGCAATATAGTTGCCGAAAATTGATATTTGCATACATTATGAAATGATCACCATGACAAGTCTAGCAACCATCTGTCCCTAAAGTTATTACAATATTATTGGCCATGTACCCCATGCTCTATATTACATCCCCATTGCTTATTTATTTTATAATGGGACGTTTGTACTTCTTAATCCCCTGTGCCTAATTCTCCCCACTCCTCATCCCTTTTCCCTTTGGCAGCCACATATTTCTTCTCTACGAGTCTGTTTTCATTGTGGTTTGTTTGTTTTGTTTTTTTGAGTCCACATATAAGTGAGATCATACGGTGTTTGTCTTTTCTCTGTCTGACTTATTTCACTTTTCATAAAGCCCTAAATTAATTTTCTTGATTGAATAATTTAGTCCATGATATAAATCTCAAAAAGGTTTAAAAAGATAGTGAAGTCTTCTCCCCACTGTCATTCTGCCTCCCAGAAAAGACAGCTACTGTCAGTAGTTTGTAATTCTTTCAGAGACTTTTTTCCAGTGTATGCAAACCACTTTCATACTTTTTCACCCCAGTTTTAAAAAAATGATAGCATACCATATATATGTAGTATGCTGTTCAAGTTTGTTTTAAATTTAATCTCTTATATGTCTGTAATAAACACATAGTTGTGTTATCAGCTCTTTTGTGAACTACTTTATTTGTCACTGAGTCATTCTTGGGCTTCCCAGGTGGCAGGCACAGTGGAAGAATCTGCCTGCCAGTGCAGGAAATGCAAGAGACATGGGTTCGATCTTGGGTCAGGAAGATCCCATGGAGTAGGAAATGGCAACCCATTCCAGTATTCTTGCCTGGAAAATCTCATGGACAGAGGAGCCTGGTGGGCTACAGTCCATGGAGTCTCAAAGAGCTGGACATGACTAAATAACAGCATATACCCACGCACACGTATCATTCTTATCCTATTGTGGTTCAGGCTTCAAACAGACTGTGCTTTCTGGACAAAGATTGAAGATTAATTTGCCGTGTGATGGTTTTGTAATAAGACACCAAACCTACAGCCTGGAGTAACGTGTAATGTTTTCTGAGTATATTGTCCTTCCTGTTAACTTGCTTTGTTCTTTTTCAGCAGTTACCCATGCTTGCTTATCATCTTTTTTCCTTTCTTTATATGTATATTGCATGTATTTTTACTTTTTGTTCTCTTCAATAGGATATTTTCTATGTTTTTCCTTATTCTGCAACTGATCACTTAAATTATTGTAGTTGTATTATATTACCTTGAAATTTCAGTGTAGGTAAGTTCAGGGAAGCTACCTGAGATCTGCTAAGGCTATATTTTAAATCTCTAAAATATCTTCTACAGTTAAATTATTCTAAATATTTAGGGTACATTAACCCTTTGCACCGAGCATTAAAGCAGAAGTGAAGACCCCTTTCCTTTCATTTTAGTAGCTTGTGCATTTGTGAGACTAGGGTCTCTTTCCCTGGCCCAGCAAAAGGTTGCTTTTAATTTTGTCTTTTTCCTGAAAGGATCTTGAGGCATCTATTTTCAGTGAAGAAAATGTTGCCTGTTTTAGCTCTTTTCTCAACATTTCAAGCAATGAATGAAAATCACTTATTGGAAAAGTAAATGTCCTTATTAAAACATTTTCTGCTTAATGTTTGATAGTAAAATTAGGTGATACTGGATGATTAACACAGAAAAAAGAAAATTGAGAATTGAATTAAAATTCTTCTAGTTTCTTAGGCTAAATGTTTACTTGCCTCCTAAAGGCCCAGCAAGTTGTCTTATAGAGTAAAGGACCATGTGAATCAGAGGTTTTTCCACCTTCTCATCTTATTGTTTTAATATGTATTTTAGAATCAATCAAATGGTGTTATCAAGTTGTGGAGCCTTTCTTTTCTCTAAGGCTAATGCGGTCCCAGTGCCTTTGATAGTTGCTCTTGCTGAACCTTTTTATTTTGTTTGTGATGCATTCAGATCTCATTTATTTGTTTATTCCTCAGGCCTGGGATCTGCCTTGCATATATAATACATACTTGGCTCTATGGTCTTAAACTAAATCAAAAGATAGTTACTGGCAGGGTTTCATGGTGAGAGATAGTGACATTTAATTGTGTTTTAGAGCCAGTAATAAAGAACTGTTCATTTGTTTATTTTAAAGATATTTTTTCTCTGTGGTAGTCTCTTGACTGCATGTTTTAGTAGGAAAAGCATTTGGTTGTAAAATTCCTAGATCTGCCACTTCTTCTACCAGTCATGGGATTGTAGTTTTCTCAGTGTAGGCAGGGAATGATCTTTGTGCAACTCAGAACATTTTGGTAAGAATCATGTAAGATACTGTTTGTGAAAAAATACTGCATGCCAAAGCATTCTGGAAAACATTCAGCACTGTTTTTGTGTTCTAATGAGTACATATGTGATACTTGTACTTTTAAGAAAAATTGTCCAAGTCTCAGGTATTTTAAAAAAGTATGTAACAAAATATGGAGATATAAGAGAAAATATAGTAGTCTGTTTTTAAACTGTTTTAAAGTTGGCAATTTTATGGTTTTCCTCTGAACAACAAACTAGAACTTGGCCAGAATACCTGCTTTTATTCTGATAAATAGGAAATTGAACCAACTGGCTTTAATATAAGATAGCCCTTATATTTGGATAGCTTCATTAGAAGATAACATATCTGGTATTTTTCCTTTTAAAAGAGGAAAACGTTTTCTTTTATTCTACAAATATTAATTTAGTTGAACAAACACACAGTATACCGCTTTTTCCATGCCAGGCATTATTCTGAGTGTTTATGAGCATTAACTCTTGCGGTTCTCCTAACAATCCTTTCAGGTAGGTACAGCTGTTGCCATATGACAGAGGAAGGACCTGAGAGGGACAGAACAGTTTTAGGCCCGTCTGGGGTTCACAGCAGGCAGTGAGGGAGCCCAGTTCTGAGCCCCTGTGATGACCACATGGCCAGGCTCTGTGCTTGGTGTGGGGCATCCTGCCCTAGCCTTGCCTCCCATCTGTTACATTCTGGTGAGGGAGCAAGTGCCAGAAAGGGCAGCAAGTGCTGAGAGGACACGGAGGCCTTCTGGTCACCTCCTGCCATAGCCTCTTGCCTGCCATATTGTTTCCTAGCAGTGAATTAAAGATGCTGCATGCAAATCTATGAATCTGATTGTTGAAATGGATCATACACACATAAGTTAGACATCCAGAGTCAAAGAACGTGCCCTGGCAGTTTTTTCTGTTTGCTGCCTCCCTCACCCTTTTGTTGAGAATTTCTTCACTGCAGAGTAATATAGTACATAAAAAGAAGTTACACAGCTATCCTTGTTCACCTGTCACAAAACCTGCTTTGCAAGGCTGACATCAGCTAAAGCCCGGTGTTTTTAGTTAGGAGGAGAAAAGGCCTGTCTTATTTAAGCTTCTGGGACTGGACAAGAACCAGTAAATCACTGACTTATTGTAGAGAGATTCTTCTTGCCACTTCATGGTAATGACATAAAAATGGTTATGAGTATATGTGATGAGAGTATTAACATAATTTTTTTATCAACTGAGTTGCTAACTCTAAACCCTTAAGCAGAGCCAAGATGTGTTTATTTATTTTTATTTGTTTTATTGCTTATCAATGAAGAGAATCATTTAGATCTACAGAATGATTTTAAATCCCTTTTTGTGGCTAGCAGAAAATTTGTCTGTATCCACAGCATGTTTTTTTCTTTTTGAAATGGAGGTAATGAATGAAAGCATTTCACTGTGACTTGGGTAGTACTTCTGCTAGCTAAATTGTTGAGATTTGCCATAGATAATTCCCGGTTTAGAGGTAGCATTGTAATTTGAAGGCCTCCTACATGGGACCTGCCCTCTCATCTGATCAGAAATGAGAGGCAGTGGAGTGGTGGGGGTCTTCGTGTAGGGAAGGTGCTCAGAGGACACTAGCAAAGAGGGAAAGGAAGGCACACCTGAGACATGCTTGTGCTCAGCCGCATGGAGGAAGCTGAATGTCTGGTGCTTTTCTGCTTTCCTTGTTCTTGTCAGATTTTTGCCTGAAACTTTTCCCTGGCAACATACCTTATAGAAAGGCGGGCAAGCAGGAACAAAATCAAGTCTGTAGACTTGGTGGTATTGCTATGACAGGTTTGATGCTTGAAAAGCTAAACACTCCTTTGGTACCATTTCAATCAACTGGGATACATCTTTCGAGAACTTGTTATTGTGAAATCCCATGTTTATTTAATATTCATCTAATTAAAGTATCAGTTTATAAAAATAACTATTTGATTGGTAATGGAAATCGAGTGATATTTCATGTATTTTTTATGTAATAGGCTATATGGGAGTGCTTCCCTGATAGCTCAGTTGGTAAAGAATCCACCTGCAATGCAAGAGACCCCAGTTTGATTCATGCGTCAGAAAGATCTGCTGGAGAAGGGATAGGCTACCCATTCCAGTATTCTTGGGCTTCCCCTGTGGTTCAGCTGGTAAAGAATCTGCCTGCAGTGCAGGAGACCTGGGTTCTATCGTGGGTTGGAAAGATCTCCTGGAAAAGGGAAAGGCTACCCACTCCAGTATTCTGGCCTGAAGAATTCCATGGACTGTTAAGTCCATGGGGTTGCAGAGAGTCTACTGAGTGACTTTCACTTTCAGGCTATATTGGTACACTTTTAAACTTATAAATGGGCAGAAGCATACCTAGATTGTTTTTAAATCATTGCTTGATTTGAATGGGGTAAATAGTTCATTTTCACAATTCTATATCATCCTTTAAGAAGTCTATGAATGAAGTAGACTTTGATTTATTTATTTTTCGGATATTGCTGCTAAATTTTCTAATTCCTCACTGTACCTCTCTTGCTATCAAATTGTGATTTAGTTTGGACCCTCTGTGTTGTCTCATGTCTCGCTCAATGACTGGCTCCCACCCCTGCAGCCTTCAGTTCGTGATTGAGGGACCTCTCTCTGCCTTTAGTCAGAAGTCACTGTGGAGGTGTTGCAGTTCTGAGTGTAGAAGGGACCCGAATGCTTCAGACCAGGAGACCGAAGGCACAGCTTAGTCTTTTGTCTCCCCTGTAGGCTCAGAGTTCTCCATTGAGAACTGCCAGATGCCTCTCTTAGCAGTCTCACTTTGTCAAGTGGCTGCTGCTGCTGAGTTGCTTCAGTCATGTCCGACTGTGTGTGACCCCATAGACGGCAGCCTGCCAGGCTCCCCTGTCCCTGGGATTTTCCAGGCAAGAATGCTGGAGTGGGTTGCCATTTCCTTCCCCAGTGCATGAAAGTGAAAAGTGAAAGTGAAGTCGCTCAATTGTGTCCGACTCTTCGCAACCCCATGGACTGCAGCCGTCCAGGCTCCCTCCATCCATGGGATTTTCCAGGCAAGAATACTGGAGTGAGGTGCCATTGCCTTCTGTTGTCAAGTGGCAGGAGCCCTGATTTCTCCCTGACCCAGTGCTTATCAGAGTATCTTTATGTGATACTTACTAAATGTTTAATTAACAGTTGAATTAACTGAGATTGTTAGCCCTCATCTCCTTTTTAAAATGTAATCCTTTGTGAAGTTGTATCTTTTATAATTCTCAATTTTGTCTCTTATTAATTAAAAGGCATTGCAATAAGATTAGCTTCCTTTGATATATCAGTAAGTGGGTTTATAGAGTTTAGACATTTTAGTCAAATGTTCTAAAAAGTGGTTTATTCCTGTTGCTGAACTTACCCCTCCCTGGAAGGTGATGGAAGCTTTATAATTAACTAGGTCCCTGTCCCTTACCATGGGCTGGATTGTTTCTTTTGTATATTTCAGTCCTTCAGGTCTTTTCCTCTCCCCTTTCTCACCAGGAATGCCTCTGGTGGGAAGGGGCATACCGCAGGGAAGGCTGATGCTGAAGGAGCCTCTTGGTGTGATGCTCCCACCTACAGGTCCTCAACATCTAGGCTGAAGGGAGGGTTCTGCTGGGCCATCAGCCTTCTTCACCACTTACTGGAGAACATCTAGGTCCTCTGCCACTGCCTACACTTCTGAGTTCCCCTCAGTGGACATACCCTGGCTCTGTCTGAAAGTCTGCCTTTACTCCTCTGAGCTCGTCCTCTTTCTCTTGAAACTGCAAGGCTAGAGGGGCCTGGCTGCATCTTCCCTATATCAGCTCCTGAGTTCTCCTTGCACAGGGCATGGGTAAAATGCTGATCTAGTTCTCCAGGCTTGGGTCCTGCTGTAGTTAAAAGAGCTAAAGGAAGTTAAAAAAATTTTTCTGCTCTTGGGTAATGCTTCAAGACACCTTAAAGTTTTCCAGTTCAAAGCCAGGCAATATACTGTTTATTCCAGATATCGCTGGTCTTTTCATCTGAGGGCCTAGGAAGGTGAAAGGCTATATGGAACCATGATGTAAGAGAGAAGAAAAAAAGTTTATTAATTACAGTTTATCCCTATAATTATATCAACATTATTCCTAAGCTGCTTCCATAAAAGGGCCATATTTCTTTTTGTATTCTACATTTGAATTCACCAGTACTCTTAAAAAGAAAATTCAGACAGAAACTCAGTCCTACGGTGTAATGGCAGGTGCTACCAATAAATGCTGACACAAACTGTCAGCGGAGTGACCACCATAGTTGAGAAAGTCTCCCTCTCAATGCAGAGTGTGTGGAGTTCTTTTAACCACTTTGCTTTTGTATTTATTTTCCTTTTAAAAGCTGGTTGACAGTTGTCTTCATGCCTGGTTTGGTCACTTCTGCTAAAATGCAAAAAGGCATTAATAAATTAACGTACGTTGATAACACCTCAGCATTATTGATTGAGAGAAGTTAAAGCAGGCAAAGGGACAGGGCCTTGAATTCTTACTGCTAGAGGGATATGAAAGCAAAACCCAGAGTCAGAGCCATCTCAGTCACATATTTATGGACAAATGAGTAGCTGACTCAGTTCACAGAGTATAGAAATAGTTTGGGCCTGGAATTATCTTAGTAGATATTGTATAACTTGTAACTAAAAACAATTACATTTGACCACAAGGTGACTATTAATAACTAAACTGCCTATGTTATTTTCTTTCTTCTTTAGTCAAAGAAAAAGAATTAAAAGACCTTTTAACCATTTAACTTTTTACTCTTGAACTAGATGTCCACTTGGATTTAGAAGACCGCCTAGCAAAATTTATGAAGACAGAAGAAGCCATAATATACTCATATGGATTTGCCACTATAGCCAGTGCTATTCCTGCTTACTCTAAGAGAGGGGACATTGTGTTTGTGTAAGTAACCTTTACCTACATTTCTCATCAAAATTCCTTTGGAAGTAATATTGGCCTTCCTAGAAAATGTCTCTGTTAGAGATTATCTACCTAAAATATTGATTTTTTTTTTTAACATTGAGAAGGTCAAACTTCTGCAGGAAGGGGCCAGCCCTCTGCCTTCCCTGTGCAGCTCCTGACAGCATGGTGTCCTTGTGAGTCTGTGATCATAACCCACTCACACTCCCTGCTAAAGTCACTCCACTTCTCAGCGCTTTTGCTGCAACTCCTGGTCTCTGCTGATCTTGCTCCATGGCTTGTTTAGAACACTGAAGTCAAGATTTGGGGGACTCATAATAAAGAATTGTGTCTCTATTTTTATGAACAGTGGAAGTTATTAAGTAAAGTGTGACAAAACCAAATTCTGGCTACAGTGTTAAAGAGGAGCAAAAGTCAGTCTGAGACCTAAAATTAAAAGTTATTTAATAATCTACGCAGAAGATAACAGAGGCTTGGGCTAGCGGCAGGTACTTTTGATGCTGCCTGTAACCTGCTGCTTGGGCTCTGCCAGCCTCTGCTCCTCCCATCTATGGTAAATAGCAATACCACACGTCCAGTGCCCATGTATGTTTGCTTCTGGAAAGTTAAGAAAGTCCCCAACTAGGGACTAGATTTTTTAATAAAGCATAGTTACAACTACAGTGTCATCCAGTATTGCTTTGTACAAGTACCGCCCTATAATTCCTTTTTGAGTTTAAAGTCCAGAAAAAGCTTACAGTTAACAATTGAACTTGTATGCTTCCTTTGTCAGATAATAAATACTATATTGTCCTTTTGGTTTAGTTGCTGGGAAACCTAGTCTAAATTCACTTTCAAGTCTTACACTTGGTGTCTTAGAACTTAAATTTCTAGTACATCATTAGACAACTTAATTATTTCCTTGTACATAATTTTAAATATTCCACCTGAAATCTGTTTGAAGGTAGGAACACTGGAGGTAAAAATGGTATTTAGTAAATGGTTTAATGAATTGTTTTTGATAAATTCATTCAATTCAGTTCAGTCACTCAGTTGTGTCCGACTCTTTGTGACCCCATGAATTGCAGCACGCCAGGCCTCCCTGTCCATCACTCCCTGTCCTGGAGTTCATTCAAACTCACGTCCATCGAGTCGGTGATGCCATCCAGCCATCTCATCCTCTGTCGTAGGCAATATGCCTGAGGTTTCATTTTCTTTCTTTTGTAGTAAACCGTGATAATGCTTTGTCTACAGATCTCAGAGCAATGGTTGTTCATATACTTAAGTCTTTCCTTGTTACTTTATCTGTTACTTTATGTACCCTTTTCTAATAAAATGCTTCATGTTGAGATAATTGTGGCTTTACATACACCTGTAAGAAATGCAGAGATTTTCTGGACCCTTTACCTAGTCTTCCCCAAAGGTCATCTCTTGCAAAACTGTAATACATTTCAAACTAGAATGTAGATACTGATAAAGTCAAGGTAATTCCTGGTGTTATCACACCCATGTTCCTTCTACCCTGTTTTCTCTTTAACCCCTGGCAGCCACTACTCTCTTCTCCCATTTCTGTAATTTTATCATTTCAAGATTGCTGTACAAATGTGATCATATAGTAGGTAATATTTGAGGATTGCTTTTTTTTTTCATTTTGAATGAATTCTCCAGAAATTCTTCAGAGTTGTTATGTAAAACAGGAGTTTGTTCCTTTTGATTGCTGAGCCACATTCCATAGTATGGATACACCAAAGTTTGTTGAACCATTCACCTCTTAAGGACATCAGAGTTGTTTTTAGTTTGGGGCTATTACAAGTAAAGATGCAATAAATATTCATGTACAGGTTTTTCTGTGAGCTTAAGCTTTTATTTCTTTGGAATATAGACCAAATAGTGCAGTTGCTGGTCATGCAGTGTTAACACATTTCATTTTTTTAAGAAACTTTTTAAAACAGTTTTCCAGAGTGGCTATATTATTTCATATTTCTGTCAACAGTATTTGAGTGATCTAGTTTTTCTGACATCCTCAGCAGCGTTTGGTGTTGTCACTGTTGTTGTTGTAGCCATTTTGTAGGTGTATAAAGATATGTCATTGTGGTTTTAGTTTATATTTCCCTGATAACTAGCCATACTTAACTGTTTTTAGACTGTTAGTCTTGGCGTAGGAGAAGGAAATGGCAACCCACTCCAGTATTCTTGCCTGGAGAATCCTGTGAACAGAGGAGCCTGGTGGGCTGCTGTCTATGGGGTTGCAGAGGCAGACACGACTGAAGCAACTTAGCTTCATGCACTGGAGAAGGAAATGGCAACCCACTCCAGTATTCTGGAAAATCCCAGGGACGGAGGAACCTGGTGGGCTGCTGTCTATGGTGTCACACAGAGTCAGACACAACTGAAGCAGCTTAGCAGCAGCAGCAGCAGACTTGGCATCAGAATAATACTTTCTGAAGTCAATTTGAAAGTGTTTTCTCCTCTCTAGTATTTTCTGGAGAAATTCTATAAACATTTGTTAGTATTCTCCAGTAAAAACAATTGAGCCTGGAGTTTGTTTGTTTTCTTTTAGAAGTATTTTAATGGCAACCCACTCCAGTATTCTGGAAAATCCCAGGGACGGAGGAACCTGGTGGGCTGCTGTCTATGGTGTCACACAGAGTCAGACACAACTGAAGCAGCTCAGCAGCAGCAGCAGCAGACTTGGCATCAGAATAATACTTTCTGAAGTCAATTTGAAAGTGTTTTCTCCTCTTCTAGTATTTTCTGGAGAAATTCTATAAACATTTGTTAGTATTCTCCAGTAAAAACAATTGAGCCTGGAGTTTGTTTGTTTTCTTTTAGAAGTATTTTAACTATGAATTTGATTTCCTTAGTACTTATAAGGCTATTTAAATATTGAGATGAAGTAGTTAGTGTTTTTCAAGAAATTGGTCCATTTCTTCTGAATCATCAAATTTATATGTATAGCATACTTTGTGATATTCCTTTTATATCCTTCTAATGTGATATACCTTTATTATCCTTCGAATGTCTAGAAGCCCATTTTCTTCCTGACTGGAATTTTTGTCTATTGTCTTTTTTGTCATTTTTGTTAGAAATTTGTCAATTCTATTCATCTTTTATAAAAAAATTAATTCTGTTTCATAGATTTTTTTGTACAGTGTATTTTTGTTTTCATTTCTGCTGATTTCTGGTGTATTTCTTGTCTCCTCATTTTGAGTTTATCTTATTCTTTCTAGGTTCTTAAAGTGGGAACTTCAATTGCTAATTTGAGGCTTTTCTTTTTTCCTAATGTGTTAGTGTTATGAATTTACCTCATTATGCTTTAGTTGTGTTCCATGAATTTGATGTTTATTTTCATTTTCATGTTGTTCCTTGGATTTTATTTTCCTTAATACTCTCTTTGACCCATAGGTTATGCAGAAGTGTGTTCGGTTTCCAAACCATTGGAAAATGTAAATTTGTTACTTTTGTGGCCTGTGATGTGGTCTCTCTTGGAATATGTTCCATCAGTTCAGTTCAGTCACACAGTGTGTCCGACTCTTTGCAACCTCATGAATTGCAGCACGCCAGGTCTCCCTGTCCATCACCAACTCCAGGAGTTCACTCAAACTCATCCATCGAGTTG